>VXBZ01010914.1:64154-96987 GCA_013399135.1 Heliornis fulica | reverse complement strand
GTTTAACAGACAGGTGGATGCGGTGCTTGAGGACATGGTCTAAGGGTAGACTTGGTGGCGGTGGGTTAATGGTTGGACTGGATGATCTTAGGGTTCTTGTCCAACCTTAACAATTCCATGATTCTGTGATAATGGGACAATGTGAAACGTCATCAGCGGAGGTCCCACAATGCTTGACTTTCTTTCATTGTCAGAAGTCCCAAGACACCCTGTCCCAAGCGCCGCGGCCAAAACAGACCATGTTCTTCTTATGTGGTTCCATTCATGGGCCACTCTCAGGATTGCTGTGATAGGAACAGCTCACGCTGAGCAAATGGTGTGAAACACAGAGTCACAGAATGGATCGGGCTGGGAAGGACTTCAAAGACCATCATGCTCCAACCACCTGCCATGGGCAGGGACACCTTCACCAGACCAGGCTGCCCAAAGCCCCGTCCAACCTGGCCTTGAACACCTCCAGGGAGGGAGCAGCCACCACTTCCCTGGGCACCCTGTGCCAGGGCCTCACCACCCTCACAGAGAAGAATTTCTTCCTAAGGTCCAATCTCAATCTACCCCCTTCCAATTTAACACCATTCCCCCTTGTCCTATATAATCTGGGTTCCTTAGTGCCCTGGTTCCTTCCATTTGCAGGATGTCCCAAGCATGAATTTACCTTGGTGGATGCAGATCCCCCAAATTCAGTACCTCACCCCAAAATGAATTTCCTTTCGTCCAGTGCTGCACTGCTGCAGTCACTGGTCCCTCTGAGCATCCATCCAGAGAAATGTCCAGGCATGGCTTACACAGACACCTACTCTTCCCAGTCCCAGGAGGACTGGCCTTTGCAAACAACTCCCTGGGTTTTCCTTTCCAACCCATGATGTGGTTTTTCTACCATCACAAGAGCTGGCTGACCCCAGGGGTAACCAATCCCTCTTTGACATGTTCTGCTCCAAGCCCAGGGTCATGACATCCACACAACATGGGCTGGACATCCCATGGGACAGCTCTGTGAGGGATGGTGGTGGTAAGTAACCCACAACCCTTCCCACCAGGCAGGACAGAGATAGGCATCTTGTAGAGCATCTCCCCTTCTCCAAGAGGCTGCAGTCGTGCAGTCATCAGTCCTGACGGATCCAAGAGCCCGTTTCAATGAAGCTGAGCATCACCTTGGCCAATCTGCTATGTTGCCTTGGGGCTAAGGGGAAGAGAAGCTTCTCAGCATTGTTCAGCCTGGAGAAGTGGAGGCTGAGTGGAGACCTTCTCCCTGCCTGGAATGACCTGACAGGAGGTTGGAGAGAGGTGGGCGATGGTCTCTTCTGCCCAGGGAGAGGGGACAGGACAAGGGGAATGGCCTCAAGCTGCACCAGGGCAGGTTCAGATGAGATGTCAGAAGAAATTCTTCCCCCAAAGAGCTGTGGGGGTGTGGGACAGGCTGCCCAGGGGGGGGGTGGAGGCACCACCCCTGGGTGTATTGAACAGATGGGAGATGAGATGCTCAGGGAGATGGGTCAGGAGAGGACAGGGATGGTTGGACTCAGTGGTCTTAATAGTCTTTTCCAACCTCGTGGTTCTGTGATTCTGTTTGGTGGAAGCCAAAACAGGGATAACTCTCATGGAGGTCACACAACACCCCGGCAAAGCTGCTGTGGAAACCAGTGATGTTCCTGGGACCCTCTGTAAGGATGGAGGAGAGAGGTCTCTCACCCCGGGCGCTGCTGGGTTGCAGTTGCTTGCACAAGAGGGTGCGGGTGCGCATTTTAATCTACGTTGGCGCGACGAGGAGGCCGAGGGAAAGCCAGCAAAGTGCCAGGGAGGAGCTGGGAAGGGAGCCGGGGAGCGCACACGGGGTGTGCAGGAGCGGCTCCAGGCAGGCTGGGGCTTGGGCTCCAGGCCGTTGCGGCCTACTACGTCCCGCGGTGTTCGGGGAAGCGGGACTTTACGTACCTTCCCGATTAATACGCTGAATTGCATCAAAGAAATACCTGGCTGTCATCGTCGGCGTATCCTCCCAGAGAAAATGATCTTGGCACAGCCTGGAGCGGGCCCAGCGTCCCAGGACAACAGCCAACAAGATGTTCAGTACAAGTTTCTTCACCTCCCTTGTCTTTCATCATCTCCCACGCTCACCCCACCAACCTGCCATCCCAAATGTTACTGTCGAGGCAGGAGGAAGCCGGTAACCAAAGACACCCCGTAACTTGACGGGAGAGAGCTGCAAAGGCATCATGGAGAGCCCTGAGCCCTATTGGCCCATCCTAGGCTGAACCCCTCGGCATCTTGGCTTCTCCTGGGCGTGCAGTGCACCAAATTGGGAGTCTGAGGGGTCACCTCATTAACACTTATAAATATGCAAAAGGTGAGTGTCAGGGGGACAGAGCCAGGCTCTTCTCAGTGATGGCCAGTGATAGGACAAGGGGAAATGGGTCCAAGCTGGAGCACAGGAGGTTCCATGTGAATGTAAGGAAAAACTGTTTCCCTGTGAGGGTGACAGATCACTGGAACAGGCTGCCCAGAGAGGTTGTGGAGTCTTCTTCTCTGGAGACATTCCAGACCAATCTGGACACGTTCCTCTGTGATCTAATCTAGGTGATCCTGCTCAGACAGGGAGTTGGACTAGATGATCTTTCGAGGTCCCTTCCACCTCCTGACATTCTGTGAGTCTGTGAATCTGTGAGTCTCTTAATCAAGAGGATTCGTCTGGTCTTCACAGTCCATCATGGGGGATGAAGGCACTGCAAGGACTGCCTGGCCACATTCCCCAACTTCTTCATAAGACCCAGACCCAAGCCCCAGACATTAGATTGCTGAGGGAGAAGCACCAGTTCCACCAGCCACAGCCAGATCTCCGATTTTGGATGTTTCAGAGATGCTCTCCATCTTAACCCAGGGTTTTTGTGGCACCAACAGTCGCTGCCTTTGCTGACAGCTGCTGCAGCTGCATACCAGAGAGGTGAAAATAAGGAACCAGGTCCTAAATTGTTTTTACTTGAACATCATTGTGAGACCTCAAAGCTTATCCATCAGACCCAGTCCCTATCACCCAAATGCAGTAAAGTGGTTTTGCTCTCCACTGGCTGTAGAGTAGCCCAAGGCCACGGGACAAGATAAGGGATTTTAGCTGTACCTTGGAGGCGTGGCTCTGGGACTTGGTGCCAAGTGCTGGGGGATGAGCTGCCCTGCCAGCCCTAGAGCAGGGAAGGAGGAGATTTCAGCGGGAGCAGAGGGTTATACAACAGTGAGGCAGATGGAAATGTCACAACAGCGAGCTTGGCAGCTGCACAAACGCAACTAATCTGCCCTCGTTTAATGCTCGTAGCCACAACATAAACATTCGCGCCACACAAGGTAATGGATGAGGTAAATCCATCAGCAGCAGCCTCATTACACGGGGCGCGCTGCCTCGCCGCCCGCGGCTCCCGCTCCCTGACGCCCTCCCAGATCTCCAGCGTGGCAGCCAGCTCGGTTGGGATGGATGAAGCCATCTCGGGAAGAGAGCGGCATCCCCCAAATAGTAGGGATACTACTACCTGTAGTTGGTACTCACCCATGGCCTCTTTATAGAGGTACAGCACCACAGGGCACCCACCCGACCCCAAACATGGCGTCGGGTGGGTGCCCACCCGACGCCATGTTTGGGGTCCATCCACTCGTGTCCCTTCAACAGACAGGTTGGTGCTGTGAAAGGGGCTCATTGTTCAGATAGCAGTGGAATAATGAGCAATAATGGCACAGCCTCTCTGACACGTATGGATTTTACACACGTGTACATCACATACGTCCAAGCTGCCTGTCTGGCCTGGGTCAGTTCATTTTCTTACTAATTATTAGCATTTCGGGTCAGGACTGGGGTTTCTGGTCATTCTCCAGCACTGCTTCTCCAGGGACTCGCTGGACTATCGCTTGGCTGCACAGGGACAACGAGCGGGAAGGTATTGATTGAAAATGGCTGTTTCTTCCCCAAATGGTCAAGAGGGGCCTCTGCCATCTCTGGAGAAGTTGGCACCCTCAAATGTGGCATCAATTCAACTCATCCCTCCCTGTGCTCCAGCTTTCTGCTTTCTTTGCTGCTCTGGGGAGTCATGGGCCACACTCTGCCCCTTCTCCAATCAGTTATCGGGGGGGGTGTCTCCTCCATCCTCCCAAGGCCACCCATCATCCTGATGGCCACAGTGACCTGGGCACGGTCCCCGATGTGTGCTAGTGTGGCTCTGGTGAGGCTGGTCATCCCACAACAGCACGTGTAATTGAACCCAGAAACACAAACTTCCCCGTGAGTGAAAGAAGTGCTCCTGGAAAACATCTTCTGGGGCTGGATTAGGGATGGACCTGCTGCAAATCCACCTCCTGACTGGACTAGTTGCTCCACCAAGAACAGTTTCCAGTCCAAACCTGGACAGACTCAAAGGGCTGTGAGAACATTTGTAAAACATTCATTTTAATGTTTGTGAAAAGTTTCTTTGGTCCTACAATAATGGTTCTCTAAGATGTGTAAGTGGTGAGTGTCAGGAGGATGGAGCCAGGCTCTTCTCAGTGAAAGCCAGTGACAGGATAAGGGGCAACGGGTCCAAGCTGGAGCACAGGAGGTTCCATGTGAATGTAAGGAAAAACTGTTTCCCTGTGAGGGTGGCAGATCACTGGAACAGGCTGCCCAGAGAGGTTGTGGAGTCTTCTTCTCTGGAGACATTCCAGACCAATCTGGACATGTTCCTGTTGTGATCTAATCTAGGTGATCCTGCTCAGGCAGGGGGTTGGATGAGATGATCTTTCAAACTCCCTTCCAACAACTGACATTCTGTGTCATCAATCTCATACTGTGTTAGTCTGGAAGGGACCTTCAAAGGCCATCTAGTCCAACACCCCTGCAGTGAGCAGGGACACAGATCATAGAATCATAGAATGGCTGGAGTTGGAAGGGACTCCCAGAGGTCATCTAGTCCAACCCCCCTGCAAGAAGCAGGGACACCCCAACTAGATCAGGTTGCTCAGGGCCTCATCC
Source organism: Heliornis fulica (assembly GCA_013399135.1). NCBI lineage: Eukaryota > Metazoa > Chordata > Aves > Gruiformes > Heliornithidae > Heliornis > Heliornis fulica. The sequence continues at coordinate 92,006 of VXBZ01010914.1, read as the reverse complement.
AACCTGACATTGAATGTCTCCAGGGATGGGGCCTCCACACCTCTCTGGGCAACCTGGACCATGTCTCACCACTCTCAGGGTGAAAAACTTCTTCCTAATACCCAACTAAAATCTCTCCTTTTCTAGTTTCAAACCATCTCTCCTCTTGTCCTATTGCTCCATGCCAGGAAACTGAAGCAGGAAAGACGATGAAAGACAGACAAGAGTCAATCCTTCATGTGATGCTGGTGATGCTCATGTTCCCCTGGGACTGCTGTGGACACTGAGTTTTACGAGCTCACTCCATGCCACCTTCATCAGGAGCTGTCACCTTCCTGGCCCAAATGTGCTCCCCCAGGATGGAGAGGCCGAGTGAGGAGATAAAGGCTGCCTCAGGTTTATGGCTATTGTTTAGGTAAATAATGCACTGATTACATGTTTTGTGGGCAAAAAGGTTGACCTTCTAAATGACAGTTGGCACCTGCAAGATTTGATTTAGGAGAAAGAAAATAATTTGAATTTAATTTTCACTTTATATTTCAGTTGAGAGAAACCTGCAAGATTGCTGGCACCAGAGCTGCTTTTCCTTGGGGGCAGTCAAGGGACTTTTCCCTGGAGCCATCACAAGGAGCTTCATCCCAGTGTGAGAACATCCCTGTTGTTTCTCTTCACCTCTCAGCACTGCAGGGGCCTGCACAAGACACAAGGCACTCAGAAAAACATTTAACCTGAGGCTCAAGCGTTGTGGTTTAACCCCAGCAGGTAACTAAGGACACCTGGCCAAGTACATAAATCCACCATGGTTTGGAGGATCCTGTTTTGCCCCTGGATGGTTTATTCCCATCTCTCTCTGGTTGACAGAGTCTGTTGGTGGAGACAGCCAGCTCTGATGGGGCTGAGCACCCCAGGTACCCCATACCCCGAGCATCTGTGCTGGGCAGGAGTTGTGGGGGTATGGACCGGGATGCAGGAGCTGCACTGGGAAAGGGGATGGACAAAAATAGAAGCAGCAGTGTGAGGGCAGCTGTTCCTACTTAAAAGTGACAGTTTTTCATAAGCTGTTTTGCTCTTTGAAAAGCATTTGTTTCCTCGTTTCATAGACAGGAGGAGGGGCTGGGACAGCATCATCAGCGACGTCACAGGTTGTCACTGCTCTGCAGCTCCTCGCCAGGTACTCAGAGACCTCCAGTTTTCTCCCCATGCCATCAGATTTAGGGTTTCCAGTGGCACAAAGTGGCTGTGAGGAAGACTGAAGGCTGCCATTTATTTCCTTTGCCGAGACAGCTGGCAAAACCTTCATGTACAGCTGAACATTTCATCATGTCTGCCAAGCCATACTCACTTTGGATTAATTTTAAGACAGTTTTTAAAGTGATGATGAAGGATTATGCCATGTGCTTCAGCAGCATTAAAAAAAATGCCCCCCCCAAAAAAAGAAAATTCTCTCTCTTCTTTAAATCTCTTGTTCTAACTGTCTCAGTTTGGCAGCTCAGCAGTGTATTTGGAGGGATTCACTGATAGTGACATTTTCATTTATCAGAGTACATGTAAGTGCTGGCACAACCCGTGGGTGGTAGCAGCGCCTTCAATATTAAACATGGCTACTTGAAGTAATTCATTTACCGCCCCAACATATGAAACACATCCATCCAGCAGCAGCCCAGCATCTATGATTAAATGCTTACAAGCTTGTTGTGCTCTAATCTCAGCTGGAGCCTTGCAGCTGGGAGTTAACTACTCTCCAAGAGAGTATTTACAACACTGTTACTCCAGAGTGGTCCCAAGTCTTCCCAGTGAAGGGATGCCAAAACCTGTAGTTGGGGATGTGCAGAGGAGGGATGTAGGTCATGCTGCTGCCTTTGAGACTCTGGCTCATGCAATCATGCAGCCACTTCCAAACTTACCTTAAAGCCTTGGCTCGAGCCCACAGCTCCTCACTGCCCAGAGCTGAAGAATCAGTTGCCCCCAGCACCACAGGAGGAACCACAGCTCCAGGTCAGCTGAGGTTGTAAGAGTTGCCCTTTTGTCTTTGAAACTGTCGTTATCTTCTGATAACACAGCTGCTATCAGCGTAATGGATGACGCTGGTGACATGCCCTCATGTCTCACAGAACGAAGGACCGCCCCAGAGAACCGGGGCAGCAGCGTCTCGGTGATGCCACCGCAGCCTGGGGACGTCCTGCCAAACAGGGGAAAAGAAACCCCAAGCAGGTGAAAAAGAAACCCCAAACAGGTGAAAAAGAAATCTCAAACTCCTTGCTTTCAGGATCCTTCCCCCAAGCCCCCAGACCATCGGTGTGCTGCTCCCAGAGCACCACTGCCAAGGCTGAACATGGTGAATGGCTCCATTGGTGAGTGAAGGATTCCTGGAGAAGAAGATCAGCTTCCTGGCTCAGTCCAAAACAACTGCCAGAAATAACAGCCCCAGTCCAAAACAACTGCCAGAACTAACAGCCCCATGAGACCCAGGACATCCTTCCCCACAGAATTTCATCTCAAGAGACAACTGCACCTTACTGAGAGCTCACAGCCACCACGGCTTCTGCTAGATGTCCAGGAGCTGATGCCTCAACACCCAGGTGCTCAGGATGCCCTGAGCAAAGTTGCTAAGAGCTTTTTTTTGGCAGTAAACCCAATTGGCTGCACCCAACCGGCTCTTAATGGTTGAGATGGAGAAGTCTGGATGGATCTGTAGATGATCCTGCTCAGGCAGGGGGGGGTGGACTGGATGGTCTTTCAATCCATCTCCTAATATTCTGTGATTCTGTGATCCAGCAGATACACCTAGAGCTCACCACTGGTGGAGCTGAGGAGAACATCCCTCCTGTCTAACCCGCTGGCCGCTGCTTGCCGAGTGAGAGGATGGAGATTTTTTCCACCCCTTAAATCACAACATCTGGCAGCTAATGATACAAAAAAATAACTAGGTCTGCTGAAGGCAATTTCATGGATTATCAGTTGTGCAGTTAAAGGGAAAGGAGTCCTCTAGGAAAACTTGGGTGCTGTATGTGCTCGATACAGAATTTACCTGGATAACGCTGCCTGGAGAAACCTCCAAGATAAGAACCTGCACGTGACTTTGAGTACACAAAGCTCCCCAGACTGCACAGTTGTCACAAGATTAGTGCCATGGTCTGGATCTTTGCACCCCAGTCTGGTCTCAGGGTGCAGAGGGGAGAGACCACAGCAAACATTTCCTTCCTTTAGATTGGATATTAGAAAAAAGTTCTTTCCTGTGAGAGTGGTGGAGCACTGGAACAGGTTGCCCAGGGAGGTGGTGGATGCCCCATCCCTGGAGACATTCAAGGCCAGGTTGGATGAGGCCCTGAGCAACGTGATCTAGTTGGGGGTGTCCCTGCTTCTTGCAGGGGGGTTGGACTAGATGACCTCTGGGAGTCCCTTCCAACTCCAGCCATTCTATGATTCCTCCGAACCTGACAGCTCCGTCGAGGCTGTCGTGCGTCGCGCTCGGAGGCGCAGCTGTGAACACTGCTGTGACTTACCCTGCCATGACAACAGATAACACTGCTGTGACTTACCCTCCCATGACAACAGATAACAATTATTGTAATAAGAACAGCCAAAAACCCCAACCCCAAATTCACACCAAAACACAGCACCAAAGCTGGTGGGACCCTGATGTTACCGTTCCGAGGGCTCCAGGGGTGCAAACCTTTGAAGCTGGCTGGGGGAAGGTGGTCTTCAAGCAGAGGATCTGAGGTTTTCACAGACCAGCAACGGGGAGAGAGCCTGGGGACCCTGGGGACGAGGGGAAGGTGGCACTTGACCTTCAGCTGTCTGAATTAGCACGGTAGAAGGGGGTGTGTGGAAAGCTTCGGAGTAACCAAAGAAGCGAGGGGGGTGGGTTGTTTGCTTCTTCCTTTCCTGTTTAACTGGTAGATCAACAATCTAGCAGGCATGCAGAAAACAGTTTGGGCTTGGTTTTGTTGTCCCCCTCAACCCCCACCCCGTATCTTGTTTAATGCTCTTCTGCTTCAGGCTCCCAGGCTCCAGAAACGCCCTGAGATCCAGAAGCGTTTGGGCCTGCTGCTCCCAACGTGCCGAAGTGAACGATGCCCGACGCAGCCTCCAGCCCAGCACCTCGTTTTGCCAGTGAGATCCAAGTTTCTCTCCATGAAGAGAGGACAATTCCCCCACTCATCACGTGCATCAGGCTTCAAGTGCACAACCTCCCCCTCGCTAACAACTTACACGGCAACGCTAACGTTTCCTGACCGTTCTCCTGAAAGCTTCAAACCCAGAGGAGACTCAGGGGAAAGGATGCTCCTCTGAGTAAGGATGGAGCATCTTCCTTCCTGATGGAACACCCAACCCCCCAAACCAGGGTGATACCATCTGCCTAAATGGTGTGGCCAGAACAATGGGAAAGAGCAACTAAGGGTGCAGCAACACATCATGTCTGGTGACGTGTGAAGAGGACAATGACATCCCTCCTCAGCACCCCCAACCATGACTGTTCCCAGTGCCTCCTCCGGGCTGTACCTGTTGTGACCACAGAAGTTGAGTTGCAAGAGGCCTCCGTTGGATGGGATCCCACATGACATGTCTGAGGGACATGGTCTAACGCTGGTTTGGGCAGGTTGGGTTGATGTTTGGGCTTGATGATCTAGAAGGTCCCTTCCAACCAAGACAATTCTGTGATTCTATGGCACTGCAACACCACACATCCCTGTCTAACCCAGCACAGATTTAAACAGTCGTCTACTTGGTCCAACAAATAAAACAACGTTATCATAGAATCATAGAATGATTAGAGTTGGAAGGGACTCCCAGAGGTCATCTAGTCCAACCCCCCTGCAAGAAGCAGGGACACCCCGACTAGATCACGTTGCTCAGGGCCTCATCCAACCTGTCCTTGAGCCTCTCCAGGGTTGGGGGATCCACCACCTCCCTGGGCAACCTGTACATGTTATTTTTATTGCCTGTCATGGAGGACGTTACAAAACCCCGTGGAGATCAGGTCTGCCGGCTGAACGTCACCCTGCGGCAGCTGCCACGTGAAACAAACGCAACTACAGCCTGTCTGAACGGTTTATTTATTTTTTTTATTATTTATTATGTATAATAAATCTTTCACACAAAGTAATGAAAAGGATCCCTAAGGTGATACTTTACAGTTCTGAAGGAAAACAGAGTATTTGTGACCAGGCCAGACTGCAGGCCGCTGTCTGACCCACATAACGCTCAAACTCCAGAAGAGCCAATGACGTTCACATGGATCGCAGCGTCAACCTTGGCCTGGCTCTGCTGTTTCAGCCTTGGATTGTAACTCCAGCTGTTCCAAAACAGCTTGGCCCTGGGACTGCTGCTCATTAGTTAAATGGGATCGAAAGGAACCCGTTCCTTCCGAACTTCGGTTCCACGCCAGCGCAAGAGGAGGGCGAGAAGCCATTTACGGTGCGACTCCTGCCCTGATTCAGCAGCTGGTTTGACCTATTCCATCAGGCTGCTGCTTTATGTGCCCCACTCTTGATAATAAAAAGGCAAATCGGGTTCTCTCCAGCTTGACAGGTGGGTGATAAGCTGAGCCCTCTGTCAAGAAGTGCTCCACTTCTGCTGCAGGCAGCGGGGTGGAGGGTGCTCACCCCAGGACAGGTTCAAGCGCTCACCCACCATTAAGACAGATGAAAACTCAAGACATCCCCAAGAGCTTTAGAACCCAGGGTTTAAAAGTGCATCTCCACACTGACTCTTCCAAAGGCTGGGCAGCTCTGCCGTGTCACAAATACTCTGAGCCTTCCAATAAAGACAACATTAGAAATTGCTACAATAACCAAGAAGTCATTATCCCCATTGACATTTGCTCAAAGACAATACAAAATAAACCCAAAACACCACGTAACCTTATGGGCAGCTCGCTTACAGTTCAGTCGCGCCTCACGTTTTCCTATGAGAAACTGCATCTCCACACTTAAAAGCCTTTTATTAAAAGATTCTGCCATCTTAAAGAGTCCTAAATGCTCCTGGGCTGGGTATGTTGCTTTGCAGCTTTATTTAAGTAAATTTGGAAAGCTTTTTTTTAAAATTTTTTATTTTTTTTTCCTTTTCTTTTTAAAGCCACCACGTGGAGGACCCAAACGGACTTCCACTTCTAAACAAGCAGATAAAAAGGTAAGTACAATCCTAGTGCATCCTTCAGGGCTTAAAAAAAAAAAAACAGAAGGGTGCAAGGAATTCTATTTAAAGCCATTTAAAGGACGGTTTGAAAGCAAATGCACCCGCTTCAGGTCAATAACAGGATACACTGGAGCAGGCAGTGAGTACAAGGGGGCTGCTGTGTGTGCTTAGGAACGAGTTCCTTCATAGTTATGTTCTGGCATGCAGCGCGCCGGTGACAGTCCCCCGCGTGTGGGACTGGAGGGTGTTCGCATGCATGTGCAACCGGCACCGTCGGGGGCCTCCCCGGAGGAGGAAACACCCCGATTCTGAAAAATGAGATGCTCTTTCAAAACCAGGTCAAGCCTTTTCTTTTGTTCTTCCAACTGCAGGAACAGGTATATCAGGAAAGGACACTTCAGAACAAGGTAAAAGAGGAGAAGTATTCCACATTCAGATAAATGTATACTTCTGCCATAAAAACTTTCACAGCAAAGGGGAGGGATTTTCAACACAGAACTTTGCCAAGGATCCCCATGACACACTGTCACCATCACACACATCTTTACAGAACACTAGTCTATTTTACAACCTTATAGCTATTTTCTTTGGAGAATTTTTTTTTTTTTTTATCCCCACATCTTCAACTTCCAGGAACAACGTTTGCAGAGAAGCACAGTAAAACAAGTCTGTAAGGGACCTGACTGAGAGTTGGTGTTTCTAGCCCTCTGTGGAGCATTTGCCAGTCAAACAACAGCAAAGAAGACTTGTTATTGAGCACCCACAAACGTTCTGGTATCTGAATCAAGTGTTTCAGACCTGCCTGGGAGCCGATCTGACTAATGTGCTGCTTGATAGGTCACTCAGGTGAGAGTGTAGATGCCAAGTGAGCGGCTGCAGCCTTGACAGTGCCACCAGAGGGAAGGGCTGTGAGCAAAAGCAAGGGAACAGGGAAGGAACCACCCATGGCAGTATCCTACGGACCGCAGGAAGCTCGACCCAACGAAGCTGCCTGGCTTGAAAGAAATGAAAGTACAAACGCTGCTCCCGAACCAAAGTCCACGAACTCTTTCCTCATTTACCCCGTTAAGTTAAAAGAACAATCAGGTTTGTGGTTGGTAGTAACATCACACCCCATGTGTAAGGCCTCATTTTCATAAACAAGCTCTGGGTTACAGGACTATAAAGACACAGTTGCCTACAAGCCACCAGTTCCTCACACCACAGTCTGTTGCCAGCGTGTCGGTGGCAATCTGCTTCCAAAACATGGACACTGGACTGTACACTAGCGGCAGGCTTCATTCTCCATAAGCTTTGGGGTCAAGGGTGCACGCTGGAAGGGGTCACGTATCAACACGCGGTGCGGAGTATCATGTTCTGTAAGAAGACGGGAGTGGAGTTGGCTTGGCTGGGGCATCTCCTTCAGCCAGAGTCCATAGTGAAGAGCTGGATGTCATGAGGGTTCCAGTACAGGGCCACGGCGGAGTTGTAGACCAAGGACCAGACGTAGGGGATGAAAAACTCCTCAGGCTGCTCCTCCTCCACATACTTGAACTTCAGCTCGGGGAACTTCTGCAACAAGAAACCAAAGTCTGCTTGGGGGAAGGCTGGCATGTCTGTTTGCAAACACGCGGCCCACGAAAACGCTGAAAAAAAAAGAGGTCTGGTGAAAACAATAATGGAAGGAACTGAACCATCAGACCCTTCACAGGATAAAGAGATCATTTATAACTTCTGCTTTGAACTGCATGCTACACTGGCATGCTGTACTCAGCCCTTTCACCGCTGGTCACACTCGATTTGCCTGTGAACAAAGACTACACGACGCGAACCATAACCGTAACACAAAGGTCTTAAGGAAAAGTGTCGTTTTCAGCAGCCCCACAAAAACTTGTTTGCTCGTGCCCACACAGACCTGTTCATTGCAGTCTTCCCTAAAAAGCACTTTGCTAGTAATTTGCACTGGGTTCCTCAGCAGGAGAATCCTTTGGAAAGGATCAACACAGCTTGTAACACGCTTTTGGGGGAACCCACCGGTGTGGCAAACTGACTTTCTCTCCTCTGATGCTCAAAGGCTTTAGGTACGTAAAAATTTACAGGAGAAAAACGCTCTTCACTGAGGAAGTATGGTGGGAAGCGTGGCTGGGGTCCGTGTGTGGGCTCCCAGAGGCCAACTTCCAGTTTTGGGTTGGTCATGAGCTCCGTGCCTTGGCCTTCCCGTCGCTGAGGATCACGCAGAATGACTCTACCCCACATCACTGCGGCGACCGAAGTACGACACCCGCCAAGCTCCTCACGCATCTATCCTACCACCTCAGCCTCTAAGGCTGTAACCACAAGACCTGAGCACGTAGACCCTGTCCCAGATACCTCCTCCTCCTAGCAATCACAGGCCAGACAACACCGTTCCCACAAGAGCCCTGGTTTTCAGTAGCAGCAAAGCACCTCCAGAACTACCAGCACCCCTCAGACGTGCCAGGCCAGCCTCTCCTAACTGGAGCCTTCACAAGTACGTGTCTTGGGGAAGAGCTGAGCCTCCTTTCATACTGTGCTCTTCAATGATTTTATCTGCTTCTAAATGTTGCCTGTGTCAAGAGCTTGGCAGAGTCTCAGATAAAAGCCGCATTACACCGATCACTGGGGCAAGATAAAACATGACCCATTTTATTATTTATAAGGCTGTGGCTAAGACTAAGAATAAACTCTATGGTGTGACATGATCAGAACAAGCACGGTGATGGCTAAGAAGCCTCTTTGCCCATTAATAATGAAGGAAAACCCTATCATCTTTCTTGAGCTTAGTGTCCTGTTGCCTTGCGCTTGGGTACAAGAACCTTCCGGCTGGAATAGGCTCCTCTGAGGAGCCACTTCTTGGCCATGTGGCCTTCAGGACCTTTTAACTTTTACATATCCACGTTATCTGCATTCTCAGAAGTCAGAAAAGATGGAAGCTATTCCAGTCTTTCCTCATGTGGCTCCTGTTACTAGAGTACTTTGAGCAAATACCAAGAGAACACTTACTCCAAGTCACAAAGGTGTCACCTGCATTACGCTTTACGAGGAAGGTCTCTCCACATGCCATCTCCTATGCTGATGAGGGTGTCAGTGTCACCTTCCAGTATGCTCTGCAGTCTTCTGGAGTCTGCTATGGTTTGGTTTATGTTGGGGTCAGGTCCTTCACCACAGCTCCTCTCAGCTAGACGCCGATGTTTAGCCCGGGAGGAACCATTTTGGCAATGGGTCTGGCTGTCATTACTGAACCTGATGATTTGGGAACACATGGGGAGCTCATCTTTACAGCAGCCAGCGATGGAAGGAGGACAGTATTATTTCTAGCACTATCATCTCTGTTTAAGGAACTAAGGCAGCCAGAAGAAAAGGTTGTTAAAGTCACTTCTGCATCTAACTCCTGTTGAGTTCAAAGCCCAGAATCTCAAAGGTGCATCAGCAAGTTTCATTTCCTGTGCCAGACATGCAGTTTGTGGTACAGAGGCTCTCTCATAGTCCTTGTACGCCCCTAAACCATTCTCTCCCTCCCCAAGTCTGTTTTGACCAGCCTGTTTAATCTTCCACATTTTATTTCATCACTCTTGGGTGTCTTGCACCCACACTCACCCAATTCCTTGTCTCCTAGCCCACTCCCAGCCCCATCTCCCTTCCGCTGTACCTTCACGGTCTCTCTTCAGTGTATCTTTCTATTTCATACTTGCCCAAGCTTTCTTTTTTTCTCACCAGCCTCGTGAGATTTGCAGAGTCTATTTCTTTGGGGAGGCTCAAAGCCTGCCTCCCCGTGATCCCATGCAGCCTGCTCGATGTGATCCTGCTTCATAAGGGGGATGGTGATCTCCAAGACAATCTCCAGAGGTCCCTCCCAGCCCCTACAGCTCCATGATTCTGCAATCCCCTTTTCATTAACATCATCTACCCATTCCACCTTGGCTCCAAGACCTCAAGCTGTGCCCACCTCCTCCCTCTGCCACCCTGTTGTCCCTCCTCTCAGGACACCACGACTCTTTCAGCAGGTTGAGCCTCACTTCAGTCAAGCTCTAATGTAGATTTTTTAGGGGTTGTTTTTTTTTTTCCATCCTACTCTGCTTATCCTCAGTGTAATCTTCCCCACTTCCCTCCTAAATGCTTCCTGACTTGTGGTCAGTGTAGACAGGAACACGTTCAGTTCAGCGTTGCATCAGCAGAGTGAATGGTTAAACCTCATGATTAAACCACTGCAACATTTCCTAGCACAGAAAAGCCCTTACACAGCTGTCATTCTTCACCCCAGGGTGGCTGCACGCCAGGACTGCAGCCTGTAGTAGTCCTTCTGGGAGGGAAAGGGGGAAAAAAGTGATTAAAGATGCTAATTTGAGTTGAAATAAACACAGATAACTTTCCACACTTTCAGGGTCACCAATTATAGCTACCGGTTTTGCAAACACTCACGGCACTGGTCTGGGACTGTTCTGGACTCCTAACAAACATCTTCAGCTTTAAAGGAGTAAAGGTGTATTAGAAATTCCAATGGCTGTGCCTGAGATGCTCAGGACTTACCACCCCATCATCCCTCAGCTGGAAGGACGGCGTGAAGTAAATCAGGCGTCCTTTGTACTTTCGGGCATGAACAGTCACACATTGATTCTATTACCAAGCCTTTCTCTGGACTGATCAATGTTGCCATCTATTGCAATCATACCATAGCAATTTAATGATCAATTTCAGATTAAGACTGTAACTCACTGCAATCAGCCTGGATTTTCTCACACTCAACCTATGCCTTGAGCAGTCCTCAGGTTTACCTCAGGAAAGCAGGCAAGGATAACTAGATTTTAGAGGAGGGATGTATTACATGTTGCATGTACACCATTTCAAATGCTTCTTTAGAAAAAGAAGAGAAGCAATGGCAGAAATGACCTCCTGATGTTCCTCCTGGACCAGGATGGCTCAGTGCACTGCTAGCAAGATGTGGAGAATGTGACTTTCCAGTCAGTAATTCACACCCAACTTCTCCAGAGGCCTGCAGAGATCCGTGGCTGTGTGGTGGTTTTTTCCTTCACTAGTAATGGGAAATCATGGAGGCCCAGCAGGGAGAGAGCTTCTGCACCGGACTCTGTCTTGCAAGGTTTACCACTGTTACGGTACAGAACTGCCCATACTTCACTGCTGGGGCCTTCTCTGGGAACAAAATTCATCAAATTTAAGTAACCTTGTAGTGTTTCTGCCTTATCAGACTCATTTAAAACAGTTTATAACTGCAAGGGTTAAACTCCACCTAAAAACGCCACGTTTAGATGCATCTCCACACCTTTTATCTCCTGTGCTTTAGCTTCTGGATGAGTGATAAGGAGCCTTCACCACGAGCTGCAGACAGACAGATGACACCAAACGAGCGTGCCAGCAGAGCTGTCATCCCCAGGTCACCAGAGTCCTCCCAGGGACACCCATCCAGCATGGCCAAATCGGCCAGCGGAACCCCCAGAGCGCGACGGCGAAGCAGCAATGCAGGAGGGTGTTTCCTTCTGCTTTTGCTGGTGCCCAACTTAATCCTGGGAAGGTGTTTGCTGCCCAGCTGAGAATGCCCAAGGGAACCTGATTCTTAGCACTTTCCAAAAAGAGGGATCACTCCAAAGTGTCTTTAATGGTAGTCCTAAGAACAGAGGAAAAGTCTTGGCATGGGATAGATCCTGTCTTTTTTTTTTTAATTTTTTTTTTTCCTTCACAACCCTATTTATTCAGCTGGTTTGGTGTCAAAAGATGTACAAATAACTTTGTCATCCCTTTGGTTCACTATTTGAGTTTCTGAACTCATTGCCCTGACATAAGTGGGTCCAGCAGAGGCATTATTTGCATTTCCCTGTAGTCATTACCAGAGCAGAGACAACCCCAGATAGTTTGAACCAAACCAACCCGAGACAGCACTCGAGAACTCGGCAGATAGCCGGAGGAAACGCCAGGATTTCAGCTGCACAGCTTACAGACACCACTTATCAGCTCTGTTGAATCAACCTACCACAGCACCCTATCTTGTTTTCTCCCGCCAGACAAAGCAGAAGTCAGATTTAGTGGTTGGGATGAGGGTATAAACTAGACAGACCAAGAACTTCACAGACTGTCTGGGCTGTCAATCATATGATTCGATGAAAAACCACAGGAAGTCCGATGAACAGATGCAGAACTGAACTGCAATAACTCCCCTACCGCAAAAGTTCAACAACNGCAGCGTCATGTCAGTGGATGATATCCTCCCAGATAGCACAAGCAAGGGCAGAGGGAGATGCTGTAAGAGGAACGAAGCGAAGCTATGTCTGCTCCTTCAGTGATAGATGTTTTACTGGGTGAAGAGAAATGGGGCAGTTGCTGTGGAAAAGAAAGAAATCAAAGAACTGGATTAATGTAAAACTGGACAGTCCTCTTCTCCTCGAGCCCCTGGTTGCAAACACTGGTCCCTGAAGCAGCAACCCAACGCAGGTCAGTATTTTCAAAAGCGTGTTGGTTTAGGAGAAATTTACCATTTCCAAAGGAGTCTGAACACATTTTAGAGCCAAATGGACATTAAATTTCCATCAATCTGAAGCTCTAAAGTCCTTCTGAACACAGGATTGGTGTGTGCACTTCAAAAAATTACCATGACTCTTCTCTGGCAACCTAATGCCATGCCAGCAAATGATGTGTTTCATGTTGCTTCAGTTAAGTACACTAACATTGCCTGGGGAGCACCTGCAGGATTGGGCCTTATTAGACAAATATACCAACTGGAAAAAGAATAAAAGATTCAGCACCACACCAAGTCTTCATTATAGGTGCCATAAGGAGTGTTGACTCCTACACTCACTAAGTTTAGTCCATGCCTTGCACTTAACACACCTGTAAGGAATTTGGGCTGGGGAAGGATGCTGATGTTGGTCTGCACAATCTACAGTGAAACCTGGCACAAAAAATCCAAATCTGAGGCAAATTAATGGCTAATGATGTTGAAAATGACTCAGTGGTCATACCTGGTACTCTGTCCACAATACTGACACATATATGTAAACATCTGTATTGTTTAATATAAATACAAGCACTTAAGTGCTTTGACAGACCACCATTTATGGAAGAGAATTTCTCAGTGTCTGTTTTAAGATAGCAAGAGGCTGATTATTTTTTTTTCTTTGCAATTCCTGAAGTGCTCTGGGCAGATAATGCCATTTCGTCCTTCTCTGCCTCTCTCTGCATTTACATTGCTTCCCTTTGGCTGAGACAGCCTATGTGGCTTTGGTGAAATAGCTGTATGGGGGCTACACCACACCTGCTGATACCATCTTTGTCTTCTTCTCAGGCGTGAAGCACAGACAGCCCAGCAGAAGATGATGGTGGGGAGATGAAGGAAGCAAACAGGAAATCTGCTAGACTAAGCACGAGCTGCACATCTTGTTCAAAGATCTGTATAAGGAATAGGTGCAAAAATAAAGACAGAGAAAAAAAAACAGTGGCCTGGGGTGTGTCAAGTGTTTCTCAAAAAGAAATGGAAAGCTCAAGATGACAAGAAGAGTTTTCAAAACAATCTGTGCATGGGCTAAATAACGTTGGTTTCAGCAATAACGTGAACTGTAGAAGAGAACATTTTTCTGAGGGGAAAAAAACTCAACCCTTATTCATCTGATGAGATACAATCTCCCAGGTCTAGAAGAGAAGGGGAGCTTATCTTTAGGGAGGCAACTGCTTGAGCAATTTAGGATCATCGATACCCAATCTCCGTTTTCAGATCACTCAGAATAAAGGTTTGCACAACCACAGCTGCAGGAAAATAAACGTGCAAGGAGCGAATCTGCTCTGTAGGATGTGACCTACCACCAGAGAAGCAGACATGGGTCTGTTGAGAGAGCTCAGCAACGACCCTATTAGTAGAGTACCAAGCAGCCAGGTCAGTTTTGGAACAGCCAGCCCAGCAGCTGTGCCTAGATGTTTAGTGGTAAAGACACGATGATTTAAAGAAATGAGGTATTTGCAGTAACCCAGCCAGGGTGCTGCACTGCAAAGAAGAAAAAGACTGTGTTTCTTCCTCAGATAGGCTGGCAAACACAGTCACTTTTAGAGTCAGGGATGCACTTAGGGGCACATTAGTTTATTTCCCTTACAGCTTGGATAGTTTGCTGATAAATGGCAACAGCTCCAAACCACGCTACAGAAATTTTGCCTTCATCCATACAAATCCCAAAAGCACTGTAAAAAAGTATGAATATGAGTTTAGGGTGAGGCCACGAATCCACTTCAGGCTGCCCTTGAGTCCACCTCAAAAACACCTGATTCTGGGCTCCTTCCAGACAGGGCAGTAAATAAACTGTACCACTGGTCTGCAGCTTCTCCGTCAAACCTGGATGAAGCCTGTCAAGAGGCAACTCCAAGAAAATCCCTTACACAGTCAGTTTGAGAAAACAGGAGGATCCCTTGCTCAGCTTCACAGAGACTGTGTCTACCTGGAGAAGTTCACAAAGAGGAAAAAAAGATTAAAGAGATGATGAAAGGAATCACATATTATGTGCTGCTGAGCACAGTTAACCTCGACATAACTTTGTGTTACACGTGTCCGGTCACAACTCAAGGTGTGATGGTCACGATCTGCTTGCTGGGTCAGTTTTGTTCTGTGCATTATGCTGTCTGGATGGATACACATCTTTTCCCAACATCTCGAGGATGACAGAGCTCTGACTTGCTGCCAGACCACAGAGAGACAGGGAACTGCAGCAGGAACGGTACGGGGACGTTTGCAACACTGCAGAGAATACGGTACATGCTGGCTTTGCTGAATAAGGAGGGGGGTGGGGAATGTATAGAACTAACATATGTAAATCTAGGCTTGTGTATGAAGGCACAACGATGTGTAGATGAGGTACCACCTATAAAAAAGGCAGACCATCTACTTCAGGGCTTGTCCTGAAACCCCAATAATTCTTTGAAAATAGAGATGCCTTTCCAAGGGAAGAACACAGGCACAGTATCAGAGCAAAAAGTGAAAAACCCTCAATATCCCAACAGGCAAACCCGAGGTAACATAACAAAATCAAAATAAAAAATAAGCAAGAACACACAGACTGAAGAAAGGTACTTGGTCTGATCCTTGAGAGTTCATGATGCTGTTATGCACACACACCAACTACTCAGATAAAGATGTAAAACCCTTTGTGTGTTTTTGAATTTAGGGAATTAAAATCTGAAAACCAGGATAATCCCCAGACCCATTTCTCAGTGGGATTAAAGAGCACCACTACACAAATAGGGATGAACTTAGCAACTCAGAAAACTTCTGCTGATAGGAAGGGGATGTCTAAGTCTTCCTATCTCAGGATTTGCAGGAAATGCACATTTTGTACCAGCAGACTGCTTTAACCGATGCCAAGGAAGATGCAAATGAGTTTAAGCCCTGGGTTCCTGCATTTCAGCCCCCAACCCATCCTTCTCCAAAATGAAGTGCAAAGCTTTACACACCAAACCAGTGTACCTGCAGAAAATGTTTAATTCTTGAAGTGGAATACATTTAGAAATCTCTCATTTGCTCCTGCTTTTTTTTACAGGAGATTTGTGTTCTTGCCAAGAGAAGTTTACAGGATTAGGAGTATACTTTTGGAGCTTCACTCTGCTACGACTCACAATGAAGTCAATGATGCCTCAGGAGTACCCCCAAAGTGGGGCTTGGGCATCCAGGAATTCCGAAAGTCTCAGAATTAAACCCCCAAACAAAGAAGATCCAAGGCTGACTTATTTCTTTCCAGACTTTTATGAATGAGACAGTTGAAAATCTGCCACTTTTTCAAGTATACTAAATGTAAACTTTAAACAAAGAAATTTGCTTTAATATCTCAGTTGGGAATCTCTCACTTATTTTACATATTGCATAAATCCAGGGGAGTGGGGGGGGGGCGGGAATCAACTTTTTGAAGATCTTATATTGGGCAAACATTTATGCTGCCCTAAATCCATATGTGCACTGTTTGGATTGCCCTGCCAAAGGCAAAAAATACTGTGCTTAGCCAGCACCTGAAGGGAAGAGTATTGGTTATGTACAGTCAACGAGCAGATCTGCTAGAAACTGAGAAGCTTGGTGCCTCCAGGGAAAGACCGTGGTGTCTTCAGAGCTCCAGCATCTCTTGGTCTGTGGGGAAATCCTTACACAAAACAAACAAAAAAAAAAAGGGTGTTTTATGGTTCATGACTTGCCAAAGATTGAAAGAATGAACAATCGAGGGTTTGGAGAAAATAACCCTGCTGAGTAACGAATGTATACTAATACGTGTAGCTACATACTCTAAAAGAGGTGGTGAGTCTACTGCACACAACTCTCAGAGCCAGCTATATATTTCAAATTTGCAGCAGTGAGTGACACTGCTGAAGTCACAGCAGCTGTTTTGGTTTTGATAGCAGACGATTTTAAAATACAAGGAATGTTGTTTATCATGGAAATGCTTTGCGCTCCAGATAACATCACCGGATGATTGCTCCACCTAGGCACCATCCCATCATCCTGAAACAAACCCCAGCAGCTCTCCCTGATGCCTGACCTCTTCCAGTCCCACCAAAAAATCCCCAGCAGTTACGCAAATAAAGCATGTGCCATGCAGCCAGACACGTGAGACGAGCACAGGGCGCCTTGCTCTCCGTGAAGGAAACCAGTGAATTTCGAGAACATGACCCACATTCTTGTGTTTCGGTGAGGCACCGGAGCAAGCACGCTGCCTTGCTGCAAGAGGGACTCGTCTCAGGAACCCTGTCTGGTGAATGATCAAGTTCTGACCCTGTAGCTATGCAAACATTACCCTTTTCTCACTTTTTCATAGGGGTTGCCATAGCCTGGGTCAGATTCTTTTGGAGATTTCGCTGCCTGTCTTTACAGGCTCAATCCCACCTTGTGCTTGCTGGTGGAGTTGATGACTGCAGGCCAAGTCTCCTGTGCTGACCTCCCTGCTCTTCATGATCCAAGATGGGAAGAGGCTGAAGCACGCTGACAGCATAAACCACACTAATTTCAAAGTCCCTTTTGGAATCTACCTACGTGAGGCCTCTCTGCTGCCCTGATGCAGTCACGGGATTACCCAGCTGAGGCACGTTGGCAGAGGATCATGATCTCAAAACGCTGTTTCCACCTGCCTGTTTCTCTCAACCAAAATTCAGAGTTACTCCAATGTCACAACTGTCTGTTTTCTCAGGTAGCTGCACAGGACATATTCCCCCAACACGAACGGTGACAGGAGAAGAGCAGAGTGATTCAGTTCGCCTACTTCTCCAGTGACGAGGTCCCAGACATGCTTTCAATGGAACTTGGTGCAATTCTGCTGCAGCAGCATCCAAAACATCCCACCAAGCCAAAAAGAACATTACTTTGGACAACTGGGACCAAGCTCCTCTCTGTCATCACTGTACAGGGGTCCGAAACATCGCCTAGACCTGGGCTTTGTGCATCTGCAAGGGAAATGTGACACCCCCACCCCTTCCTCCCCACCGAGTTTAACACCTTTGATTTGACTAGTGCAGGCTGACANCCCAAACATCCTTCCCCTCCCCAAGCGCCCACGGAGGAAGACCTCCTTTTGATTTCATACTTTTTAATCTGAGGGAGCCAGGCTTGTAAATATTACAAAAAAAAATGATAACAATGACTTAAGAACAGAGGCAGACTTGCCGTCACCAACTGTTAACTCTCCGATCAGGGCAGCCTAGGAAGTAGACCCTTATCTGCCCAAGGTTCAGGACATGCTGACTAACACCCCTATTGAGTCTGCAGACCTTTGGCTCCCTAATCTCCCCGAACTGGAAAATGTACACCCCGATGGACATACTCCCTTCTTAAGTATTTCAAGCCTCAACAAACAGACAAGTCGTGCCGTGAGATGAGCAGCGCTGCCCGTTTCATGCAGGAAATCCAATTTATTTGTCTTGAGGAGCGAAATGTGAAGTGACAGCAAAACCTCTCCGGCTCAAGCACGCGGTGCCAGACTGCAGCCATATCTCTGCTGGGACCGCCAGCCGAGGAACCGGTGCCAAATGTGGACATTTACGCTCTCTATTTTGAGGATTTGGACTTCACAGCTTTTTAAAATTATTTTCTCTAATGCCAAGTGTGCTGTGAAGATAGATCCAAGCTAGGGGGCAGGAGGTGTTAAGATGACCTCAACATACAACAACCAGGCCACCTTTCTCTTAAATGGATTTTTAGGGTGTTCACTCTGCTCTATATCCTATTCCATTCAAGGAGGATGTGAAGGTTGTCGCAGCATGTTCCAGTTAGCTCCTGGAATCAAGCCTTGATCAATGATAGAGGCAAGTAGCGTGCAGGAAGGAGAAAGGGACAGCTACTAATGAGTGGGATGAGGATTCCTTCAAGGTGGAGGACACCTTATGAGTCGTGAAGCTGGGCAACTGCATCTCCCTGGCCAGCTAAGTATGGGGAGTCCGGAGCGGACTGCAGGCAAAGAGTGACCTGCGTGCTCGGTGTGCTCCAAAAAGCATCAGTTATAAAAAAAGCCATCTTCTACAGTGAAAATGCTTCTTTTTTTTAATAATGCAAACAATCTTCTCAATCTGAAAAAAAGGCCTTGAGTGAACTGCTCTTGCAGCAACACAGGAAAATGACCTGTTTCTGTTTTACTACGCTGCCGATGTAGCACCTCCAGATCTGTTTCCCTTCACTGTCCCCGTGGTATTAATCCTATTCTGTAAATAATGTCTTTAGGCCATGAATCAAACAGTTCTAGAGAACTCCCCACCTCAGGCTGGGGAATTTAAAAGTAATTTATTCCTAAATGCTATTATGTCCCTTTGTTATCCAGCGCATCTGCCCCCTTCCTCCCTCCCTGTGCGTTCAGGTCAAGATTGTTTAGCCTGGTGACAACAATCAGTCTTTGCCGGTTTTTGCAGAGGAGGACAGAGCTTGGTGAAACCTGATGGGACAGATAAGCACGAGGAATTCAAGCAAAGTTTTGCTGCCTGATTCCAAGTTCAGAGCTACAGGCACCACGTGAATCTTACAGCTCTCACAGTGAGGACAACGAGTAAGTTTAAGGGCCGTGCTCTTCTCCCACTCTGCTCCACAGATTCGAAATCTCCTGATGTGTTTTGGAGCTTCTGGTTGCTCATACCACCTAGCAGACCCTCCTTCAGTGAGCTACACAATGTAAGCCCCTGGATTCCTATCTGTAAAAAAGACTTTGCTGGGGGTTTTCGATACCACACAGCACAGGAAGGGAATTCTTCCTCCTGCAGCTTCTGGATGCTGCTGCAGCATTATCAATCAAGCTGGATAACTCTCACCCCACAGCTATACTGGCTGTCCTCAGGCTGAACCCAGCTCAGGAGACACAGGTTGATTGCTCTCCCCATAATTTAAACATCTCTTGTGATAAAGGAACTAGTATAAATCACCGAGCTGGCACGCAAGGAGCAAACACAATGTATGTCTTGCAGGACTCCCTGTCTTTCATCATCTCCCTCGCTGTGGTGGCTGAAGCACTTGGATCCTACCTGCAGTGCTAGCGCAGTCACCGAGGGCGAGGAGAAAAGCTGGCGCAGGGGTCGGGGTCAGGAGCCTGCACGAGAACATGGCCAAGAACAAGCACTCCTTGTCTGCAAGACCAACTACAATCTGAAGAACCATAAACCCAGCTAAAATCCACATGGATTCAAGATTCGATGCAATCACCTGATACCACATAACAAACACAGACAGGGGAAAGGCACGGTGACCTAAACCAGCCGCCCTCTAAATCCCAACAGCGGAGTCCTCAGCGGCGACGCTGACAGATGTGAGAAATCCCCTGCCTGGCCAGGAAAAAGCCATCTCCATCACTAATCATCCAAAGGAGGAACAAACAGCCCGTAAATCAACCAGAGAGAAGCACCGCAAGCGTGTATCGGAGGTTGTGAGAAAACTGAAGTCCGTTTGGGAACGCAGTCGAGCAGCCATCAGCTGACAAAGTGCACTTCTCCCCCACTGTCACTTCTTGGGGTAGTCGCTGTAAACACTCGAGACATTTCTCTAATTTATGCATTTAATTAAAATATATCTGCAATGTTCATGCTGTTTACACATTTAACCCCGCGCTTGCATCGAAAGCTGTAATGTTGCCTGGGATTTATATTCCGTACTCGAATTTATTTTGGTTCCTTGATTTAAACACACACACGGGGAAGTGAAAATGTGTCAAATCATGAAAATGGAAAAGATTATACTCCATTACCTAGTTCATCTGTCAACCAGGGCAAAAAACTCTTCTGAGGACCGTGTTTCTCAATCTGCTACATGTTATGGAAACTTAATTTAAAAGACTAATTCAGAAAAGACAGCTAAACTGTGAAAGTGGAAGAGCAATTGGACTGGTGCAACTGGAAGTTGGTTGCATGATTTTTTTCCTCACTCCATCTCATATTCAGTTGTTTATGACCTGCCAAATCTTGCACTTTCTGGGATAACGTTGTTGTATGTGTCTGCCATATTATTATATTCTTAAAAAAAAAAAGACATTAATTATATTTTTTTAAATTGAGAGAAAACTGTGATGGTTATTTTTTTGAAAGTAATAATTTAATTTTAAAGGCAACTTTTCCCCCCTTTTCAGCTACACTTCCTACACTTCCTATACCAATGGGTATAGGTTCCTATACACATGGGTTGGAAATAATTTGGGGAAAAAAAAGAAAAAAAAAAGAGAAAAAAAGAGTCAGAGCATTTCAGCACAACTTTTTGCTTTGCCCAAAGTTGCAAGATATTTGGAAACAACACGTCATGCACATGCAGAGCATTTGGCACGGGACTTTTCAACAGACTCACAACATACGCAACTAAGTCAGGGAAGGCTGCACAACACACGCGAAGCGGACTTAGTCACGGGGAAAAATGTAATAGAAGTATAGTAGGGTGGCTTTCTAGGGTATGGAGGAGGAGGGAAACTTGGGAAATGTTACTTAGCTTGAGCAAATGTACAGCTCCTGAGTTATGAGGGGATGGGCTCTGGCTCGCAGCCCTCCCGTAAGATGTTCTGGACGGGGAGTTATGGGCTGCTCATGAGTGCTGGGATCCTGCCAAGCTGCTGTGAAGCCAGCAGAGCTCTGCAGCTCTGGGCAGGGAAGCTCCTTTTTGCTCTCTTTCACAAAACCAGGATCATCCTTGAAGGTTAACAGAGTTCAAATCATGTGGCAGGCGAGCGGAGTGGAAGTAGCTCTGAGAAACGTCCCCGTGCAAAATGTTGTTTACTAGTGTCGGAGATCTGTTACTATGGGGAGCGACTTGGAAAGCCCTGCACTGCTTTCCCATCCTCTCATTTCTGAAGTGCTCTCTTTCTGCCCTGTGTTTTATATGTCTGTCTTGTAGCTGCTTCCTTAAACCAACGAAATCAACCCATTTAAAGTAGCTGGAAACAAATAACCGGATACACAGGGATAGACTGTTCCACGCATGAATCTGTGCACAGCTAAATTCTTCTGCGCAAAGTCTCTGTATGTACGTGCCCTTCCTTCCTTACAGAGTTAGAGAATGGCCTTATCTCTGCCACCCAAAGTTTCTATGTCTTTATTTTTAAATGGCACAGCTAAATCATATTAGAAGCACTGCCAGGCCGTGCAGAGGCTGAAGAGCTCACGTGGAGCAACCAGAGGCTGTTGGTCGCTACTCTCCCTTCCAGTCCCGGGTATTTCACAAAGCGACGGAAGGCCGAGGAAATACCGGATAGATTCCCTTCGGCAATCAGTGATCCTGTTAGTGACTGGAGCTCACATGTCACCCCTGGACCCTTCCCTTCCACAGAGTTTGCAAAACACCTNCACCGCCGATGCCTCGTGTGAGGATGCTCTGCCATCTGGAGAGCAGCAGGAAGGAAAACATTCCTCATCCTGGGTGACAGTAGGAAAAATGCCACCACCTACCACTTCTTTTCTCCTCCAAACCAATATTCCTCACCGCCCTGGTTCCTGTTCATCCCAGCCAGTCTCCTCCTGGGTTAGAACTGGCTGGGGCATCTTTTACTGGACGTGAAATGATGATGCCAAAGGACCCCTCTCACGCTGAGGTCACCGGTAAAGCACATCCAGACTTCTCTGATTCGTCAAAGGAGATCACTGCAATGGACTTCCCTGCTGGCTGTTACAGAAATAGTTTTCTGCTCCCTACAGGATGCACAAAGAATTACGTATTTATTTCTTGAGATCCTTATGTAGGTACCTGGATACTTTGTATTTGTTGGCATCATGAGAAAAGGTAAAATGTTAACTGCTAATTAAGAGGTGTCCAGAGTACCCAGAGTACTGCTGCTGCTGCTTCTGTAGGGTCTCTTAAACTTTCCTTTACTCCTTTCCTAGATTTTACCACTGATGGCAAAAGGATGGTAACTAAACCCTCAGCAGAAGTTGAATGGCAAATCCTATGCTGCCATCAGTGCTGATCTTTGCCAAACTGCTTGCCAAACAGCTCTTTCCCCCCAGGTTTACTTGTTTTACTCTTAAGAGCTGTTATTTTACTATTTATGTCATTTAATTATGTTATTTTACTATTTATTATTTACTGTTATTTTACTTTTTTACTGTTATGAATTGCAAAGACAAATAAACATCTTTACTGCTGCCTGGCCACACGATGCATCTGAAAATCCTGGTAACCAACCTCTACCTCCACTGTTCTGCCCAGACCCCAGCTCTGCTCCTGGTCAGGTTCAAAGGAATTCTTAACTTTACAACATCCATAGTTTCCTGACGGCCTAATCCCGGGTCAGAAAGGAAAAAAACCCAACCCTAAACCCCTTCAATAACCGTTGTTACAGGACACTGTTCCATCTTCTAAAGCCTCTACATGTAACTGCATGAATTCTCCTAATGGGAAGCGGTTAATTACGACCCACAAGCCGCCACAGGCAAGGCAGAGGCATTAATCAGCTCGGCTGGGTACGGGGCCGGAACTGCCGCTACAGGTCTGCGTAGCAGTGAAGGGCCTAGGCCCGGGTGACAGCAACATGGAGGCAACGGCAGGGAAAACACACGGGGGGACAGCGAAACCGCGGCACCGCTGACCACCCTGCTCCTAGAAGGGTTTATTGTCCCTTCTACATCTCTTTTGAAGGATGATCCTCAGAACAACTCACCGTATACAATACTGTCTGAACGCCGCTGCGTTTGCATTGATACAGCTGTTGTTACTACCCAGTCCGTTCCTCCTGGCTGAACAGACAGGACCTGAACATTTCAGTGTGTCCTCAGAACAGCTTCTGGGTAACCAAAAGCACTGCCCAGACTGCTGTGGCGGGCTGACCCTGCCCAACAGTATCACTGAATAGTTCTGAAACAGCCGGGATAGCTCCAGAATAAGGTGATTTCATTCCAGTGTAATTGTTCAGCTTCATGAACAGAGCAATTACTGTGGAATGAAATGACTGAATCCTGAATGAGGCTTCCAGAAGGTAACTGGAAGAGTTTTCAGGGGTGGAGGGAACAGACACTAAGCCTCCATGTAAATATTAGTCTCCATGTAGACAACGGCTTGGGAATAGGAGTGTCCTGTGTTAGCCCACCCTTCATCTTCATCTTGGCCAATGCACCTCATTCCTGAACTGCAGAATCACTGTTACTGCAGTCACTCACCCAAGGCACCACCCTCCTGAGCTACCTTGTCTTGTGCAATGCCCAGCTCTTGCTGTATTCCTCCATCTCTGTATGAAATCTGCTTCTCTGGGCTCCAGGAAGAGAAGCAAAGCCCTGTGTATGAACAGGAGGTATCTTTCCTAGAGAACTGTGATTAATTTACTAGTGGGATGTAAAGGAGACAGTCAAAATACAGAAAATACTGGATTTAAAGAGAAAGTAGCTGCCACCAGTCAATCCCAAAGTCAATGAGACTCACCTTTCAGGGCTTCTGGAAACTGCTACTTATAAGGTTCACCTGCCTTGTATTTGCACTTCTACAAGTCAATTGTTACTGTTACCTATTACTCTGAGTTAGTGTGTTTTCAGCCACTAATTTATCTTGTAAGCATTAAAAAAACTGAAGAACTTACATAAGAGTTGAAGAAAGTGCA
This sequence comes from Heliornis fulica, assembly GCA_013399135.1. Taxonomy (NCBI): domain Eukaryota; kingdom Metazoa; phylum Chordata; class Aves; order Gruiformes; family Heliornithidae; genus Heliornis; species Heliornis fulica. Next base: position 67,893 of record VXBZ01010914.1, on the reverse strand, counting down.
TTAAACTATCTGTAGCTTCCTCTGATGCCAGCAATGGTCTTTACAGGACTATGACAGGTTTGCTGATTTTTCAAAGTCTAAAGCAAGTGTGGATTTGAACGAATCCCAGAATCATGGGGATGGGCAGGGACCCCTGGAGACCATCTAGTCCAACCCCCAGCCAGAGCAGGATCCCCTTGAGCAGGCTGCCCAGGACAGCATTTAGGATCACGGGGTTGGAATGTCTTCAGAGATGGGGACTCCACAACCTCTCTGGGCAGCCTGGCCCAGGGCTCTGCCACCCTCCCAGAAAAGAAGTCCCTCCTCGGGGTTGGGTGGGACTTCCTCTAGTCCAGTTTGTGCCTAGCACCTCTTGTCCTGTCCCTGGGCACCACTGGACAAAGCCTGACACCATCCTCCTGACCCCACCCCTCAAGGATTTATCACCCTGTATTTGCCTTGACCACCAAAAGCCTTGTGATGGACACGAGGGATCTCCAAATGAGCACAACCCTTAGCAATCTTCTGCCTTCCCTGGGTCTGAACAGAGAACAACATTCTGAGGTTTGTAGTAGTGTGTATGTTTTTAAGGAAAATCCTATTTATACTACTAAACCCCAATTTTTTAAAAGCAAGGACTGCTAGATTTGTAATATTTCACAGTTAACTTCAGCTGCAGATACATTTCTGAAAGCATCTGATTTCTATGGGTCTCAACAGCATCAACAACGAGGTCAAGTTGTCTACTTATCTCCTGAAATGCCTTGTCCTTGAGGGACACAGGTCCCTCACTGGCATCAGCCCGGTGCTGCCCGTGCCACACCACCTGAGGCCGCATGAGCAATAGATGATGCTTCCATGGCCACAGGCAAGCTGTTCTCAGACACTTTTTGTTTACAGACAAGCGATCCAAAACCATAAGGCAGCTGAATGAGCCGAGGGAGCTGGAAATATTTTCACGGTGACCCACTCCTAATGAAAAGGAGGGAGAGCTCTGATACAGCAGAGCGCAAAAATTCTGTTTACAGGACCTTCATATAAGCAGCAACGAAATTAAGTAAGGCTGCATTACTTGCCACTGCTATCAATTAATACAGAAACCACTTCCAGACATAACAATTACCATATGTGCACTGTGCTTTACCTCTGGGCTTATTAATTTCATACACGGGAGGTTACGACTATTGATCGCGTTAAAACGTATTGACGTGCTACAACAGCAACGCCCCCGGCGCAACGGAGTGACAGCAGTTGGCTGCTCAGGGACACAAACTATCTTCACAGATGGATGTTGATGGCTGGATAGATGCAGAAATCTGTTAGGAGTAGCTAATAATGTAAATAAATTAATACAAATGGCACGGCTCTTCTTTCTCACTGCAGGCTGCGCCACGAGAGTTTGTGCACACAGAAGCAGACCGCCAACCCGTGCCAGCATCCTGTTAACGTCAGGGCAGGATGAAGTTTGGCAAGTCTCAGGATTTTCCTCATATCTGGGATATTTAAAAGTGCATTTGAGTTTGGATAGTTCATGTACAAGAATGACATCCAAGCAACATCCATAAAAAGCGGTGGCTGTGCTGCCCTGAGACAAGTCTGCGTCTATCTACACTGCGATGCATTCAGAAACAACCGTGCCCTGCTTGCACTTGGGTTTTCCTTGTTGTCATCCCATCTGCATAATTAAAGATATATTGCTATACAATTCCAGTTAAGGTTCTATAAATTACATAATGTGCTTAAAAGCCTCCCTGTATATATCAAAGCATTGTTTGTGTTTTAACACATCTTAGTTTTCCCCTCTTCTACTTTATACATTTCAAGCAAGAGCACACTGAATTCAGTAGGCAAATCTCACATTAAAATACCATGACTGTCCCAGAATAACATTCAGAAAGACACCGGGGACCATGATGTGGAGGGACAACTGTAACAAGCAAAATCATCACGTTTGCTGAAGCAGAGAACATTTGTGTCCGGTGATAGCGTGCCTCAGCAATTTCCAGAAACCTTTATGAATTAGAAGGAACCAGGGCTTTTGGGGTTTAATTTTTTTCCCAGCAAAAGCACTAAAAGCAAGCACCAAAGCAAAGGGTTAATGCATTCTTCCTACTTCTGAAAGTAGGAACGAACCCGATTTCGTCAGCGAGGTTTGGCAACGTGCGAAATCCTGTAACCAATTTCATTTCCTGATAAATGAACGGTCCACAGGGGAAAGTCAGCCAGAGGCTTTGGGAACTGTCGAGAGCTCAGACATGACCGAGAGGCTCCTGGAAGGAGCCAGACTGTCTCTTTGCTTATCACCGCCCAGCCAAACGGCACCATCCGAACGCTGGCGCTGCCAGACTCCGCTTAGAGCCGGAGCTGCGGCGCAACGCGATAGTGCTTCAGCAGCACCCGGCATCCCCTGGAAAAATAAACCTGCTCACGTCTTGGGGTGGGCTGAAAACACACGGATGTATGAAAGGGGCGCTGGGATGTCACTCTGGGATGTCACTCATAAGGGTCCACTTTGCCTGGGGGTTGTTTCAGAGCCAAGTGCGAGGAGTGACTTCGCCTCCAAGAGGTTAGAACCTCCCTCGCGCTTCCAGCGGGGAAAAGCCAAACCCAGAAGGATGAAACATTCATTATTGGATAGATCTTGGCATTAGAGAGGCTGCAGGGGATGTATCTGAAATGGGAGCTATAGGCTGTGTCACGTGGGAAGCCAAATGCCTAAGCTGCAAGCTGGTGTTTTGGAAGTCATCCTTACGAACGTGACCGCCCGCCCGGGCAGCACCATTAACAGCAAATACCGAACCAACTGCGGAACGACAGACGTGCCTCCGCCATGCCTGCTCGTCTGTCAGCTCCTGACCTACTTACATGCCTCTGCTGCAGAGAGTCAGCCTGAATGACTGTTTTCATATTACTACAAATCGATGCACGACTCCCAGCTCTTTTTTACAGGAAATTCAAGTAGCTCGACACACAGGGATTTGAACTTTTAAAAGTCTGAAGTTTGAGCTTGTAAAAAAGAAAATACTGCCAGTCTGATGACCCCTGAAGGGAAGATAAAAGGGGGGGGAAAAATAGTTCGAATAATAACTTCAGGCCCTTCATTACCAAAATCCTGGGTAACTTTTCAAGTGGCTTGCAGGCTTATAATAGCAACGATGTCTGCAATTGATTAGCTACCCCAGCATAACCAGATGTCCCAGTGACAGGGAGAAAGTACTGCTGGTTCTAGAGTTTACTGGGAAGTAGAACATAATTTCACTGAAACCCAAAATATCTAAAAAGGAAGTCGAGGAAGCTGAGGGAATATTATGCTTGTTCTCAACCAAAGTGCCTGAATTTGGTTTTATTGCATCACCTCGTTCTCTGGACAGCCTGGGATGAAGAGGTGTTGTACTCACTCAGCTCATTCTCACAGCACCGCTAGTCTCTGCTTTGCCAGGATCCTTGCCGCGTTCTGCTCAAGGCCACGGCAAACAAGAGTTGATCATAACCAGGCCAAGTGCAAGGTCCTGCATCAGGGTCGGGGCAATCCCAGGCACAACTCCAGACTGGGCCTCGAAGAGTGGCTCCAGAGCAGCCCTGAGGAGAAGGACTTGGGAGTGCTGGTGGATGAGAGGCTCAACATGGCCGACAATGTGCTCTTGTGTCCCAGAAGCCAACCGTATCCTGGGCTGCATCAAGAGGAGCGTGGCCAGCAGGGCGAGGGAGGGGATTCTCCCCCTCTACTCTGCCCTCGGGAGACCTCACCTGGAGTACTGTG
>VXBZ01010914.1:15016-31656 GCA_013399135.1 Heliornis fulica | reverse complement strand
TCCCCATCCCTGGAGGGGTTTAACAGACGGGGAGATGCGGTGCTTGAGGACATGGTCTAAGGGTAGACTTGGTGGCGGTAGGTTAATGGTTGGACTGGATGATCTTAGGGGTCATTTCCAGCCTTAAAATTCTATGATTCTATGATTCGGCCAGTCCTCCACTCATCTCCTGGTGACACCTTCACCTTCATCTCTTCTTCCATTCATGCCCTCCAGATCTTCAAAATTCCAATCCTAAACCATTTCCCACTGATCAACTATACCTTATTCCTATCTCCCTATGGAGACATGTTCCCAAATCAATCAGATATCAGTCAAAAATTCCCCCAGTTTTCTGTGCCTGTTTTACCTCTTTGCCGAGGATTTTACAAATTGGGAAAACTTTTGGTTTAATTCTTGTGCTGCTTAACCCTGTGTGAAAGATTAACTGGCAAACAGTTTTAGCAGAGTAACTCCTCCACTGCATGAACAGTGAAGCAGGTTCTCTCTTTTCAGAAGGTTTCTGCTGGCAGCAAGACCTTCCTGCAGCAGGAAGGAGAGATGTTAACACCACTGGCCGAGCCTACAGCCTGATTATTAGGGAAATGTGACCTAAAGGTGTTTCACTTCCCAAGGGGATGCTACGACTATTAGGCTATTCTGAAAGTAGAGCTCTTCTGCTTTAAAAGGAAAATATCAGCAGGCACCTGGACCCAAAAGTATGGAGGGTCGCCCAGGTGCAGGACAGATGAAGACTGTGGCATTTTTGTGATTCAGCATCCTGACTGCAGGAGTTGTTCAGTTACAGAGAGCAGAACTTTAGAGAGTTGTCCATCACTTCATCCCAGCTCTTCCAAACCCCATTACTGGGAACCCCTCATCTAACCCAAGTGCTGAATTCCACCCTGAAAGCTAAGGGCAGACAAGTCTCCTTCAGTAATTTCCTAAGATGGCAAAATGGCAAAAAATCAAATCAAACTGAATTATTTTCTCTACAACTACCTCAGTTAAACTAAATGACTATGAAGGTGTTTACTCAAGGTCAAGCTTCAGAGTCTGATCGGAATCAACTGAAGGAGGTATATCCATTGGAAATCCTAAAATACCCAGTGGTCACCAGCTAGGGACTTCAAAACTGGCCAAGCTAGAAAAAAGTATTTCCAAACCACATGCATTTGTGACAAAAAATGCAACTTCTATGTAAAAGAATAAACTTGATCATTTTCTAAGGTCCCACAACACCTGGGAAGCCTCCGCTCCTAAAAATATTACAATGTTCAAATTGAGAAAACTAAAATTAAAACTCTGTGTTTGTATTTGATGATTCCTGAAATCATAATGACATTTTCCTGCTGTTGAAAGGAAATGGATATTCTCCTTGAAATGAAGCAGTATTCCCTAGAGAGTATGGAAAGATTTAATTTGGTTGGACTGGTAGAACAGGAAAGGACAAGTTCCATATGCAACCCAAACTCCACCATACAAAGGCAAACAGATGATCAAGCTTTAATTAACATAACCTGTCTACCTTGAGTAGAATTCAAGAACTATGAAGATGTTACTCAAGTGAAAAGAAATCAGATTCCAGTACTACACATGCAACTTTGATGTAAAATGTCATCAACAGAACTGTCTGGAGATTTTATGCAGCAATTACTGCTACGTAAACTGAGACTTCAACACTTCCTAATTTGTTGGCAGTTTTTTGTTGGTTGGTGGTTGATGTTTTTGGTGTTTTTTTCTTAAACTGTATGGCTATGGCAGGTCTTATATAGGACTCATGTAAAGTTCCAGATTTTTGCATTTAATACAGGAAGTGCTACTTAATGAAATCTCTAAACCCTGAGGTGGACATCTGATGAACCTCTTAACATTTTCTGCAGGAGGGTACAGTTGCTAATATATGCACTGAAATTCATGGTATAGGATGTGCTTAAGTCCAGATTAAAGAATCCTTATCATTTCTTTAATGATCATTTGGATTGTATCCTTTTATTCTACATAATGTTTAGCTGAAGTATAGAAAACCTTATTTTTATAATGAAAAAAGGAGTAAGATGGGAAAAAAACTTGTATCTTGCAAACAGAATAAAAAGACCGATTACCAGTCTAAACCAAACTTCACATTTTCCCTTCACACCTCCAAAACATTCCTCCATGGCACAGACCACAGTTTCAGGAATGTAATTTCTCCACCAGTTCCTTATAGCCCAAGCATAATTTTTGACTGTATTATCAACTGTTTTCTTCACCCCTGATATTATGTTTGGCAGGAACAACTATGACACTTGTTATAAAACACACATACATCTAAGTGCAGATCTCCAATGAACCAAGTGTTGTCACTCAAGAAAATCACTCGGTGCAACAGAATTTGTAGACCTATCTTCAGCATCCAAGCAATTTTAATTCAGCAAGTATCAAAAGTAACTAAATAAATGCCAATCCCTCACTAAAGCTGTCAAGTTTTCCCCCTGAGGGTGCTGAGGCCCTGGCACAGGGTGCCCAGAGGAGCTGGGGCTGCCCCTGGATCCCTGTCAGGGTTCAAGGCCAGGTTGGACGGGGCTTGAGGCACCCTGGGCTGCTGGGGGGATGTCCCTGCCCATGGTGGGGGGGAATTGGAACAAGATGATCTCCAAGTTCCCTTCCAACCCAAACCAGTCTGTGATTCTACATGACTCTATGAACTGCACAGAAAGGGAATTGAGAAGTTCTCCACTGGTTCCTCACTGAGGAGATACACTGCTTCAGTATCTTTCCCATCATCATCTCGGAACTATCACTTCCATCTTCCGCTGAAAAGGACCAGTCTGAATAATTTTGACCCTAATTAAGAGAAGAAACATCCCAAGGGAGATGATGGAATCCAAGTCCTCAATAACAACTGCAGACTGCATCAAGTTTCCATAATTTCCACACTATCCAAGCAGAAAATCTTCTGGCTCTGATGACACAACAGGATGTCAGTGGGTAAAATCTGTGATAGTCTCAAGGCACTTGGCAGCCAAAAAGTTCCGTATCCTTGCCCTTAGGGTGAAAATTGCTGTTGAAATTTCTGTGGGAGGCATAAAAAAAGTCAGAAGCAGCTCGCAGAGCAGACATTTCCAACATAACAATTTGGGGAATGTCAAGGAGAGAAAGGAAGTGATGTTACTGCTGAGGCCACCAGGCATTCCTCCCATGGCTCCTCTGCATAACACTCCTGCTTCTCTCCAACAACAATAATCACTGCAACAGCAATTCAGTTAAAGAAGACATTAAAAGAAAATAATCATAAAATAAATTGAAACTGCACATGGCTGCTTGAAAATATTTTCTGTGTAGAATATTAGCAACAGTAATAATAGTAATAATAATATTAGTCATCTGGTTGCCATTGATAAAGGAGATGACAGTGTGAATACAGAAACCTTTTGATGATGGTGCAGCACTGTTTGCTTGTTGTTGCTTCCTAAATATTAACAGTGCATGCTAACAGTGCATCCCTGAGAGGGATTTGGGGGGTCTTGGGTGACACCCCAGAAGCCAGCAGTGTGTCCAGGCAGCCAGGAGGGACAACCGTGTCCTGGGGGACATCCAGCAGGGCACGGCCAGCCGGGCCAGGGAGGGGATTGTCCCGCTCTGCTCTGCGCTGGGGCGGCCGCACCTGGAGCTCTGGGGGCAGCTTTGGGTGTCACAGGACAAGAGGGACACAAAACTATTGGAGAGTGTCCAGAGGAGGGCAGCGAGGGAGAGGAAGGGTCTGGAGGGGAAGTCTGATGAGGAGAGGCTGAAGGCCCTGGGGTTGTTCAGCCTGGAGAAGAGGAGGCTGAGGGGACACCTCAGGGTGGTCTGTGGCTTCCTGACGAGGGGCAGCGAAGGGGCAGGTGTCCATCTCCTCTCTGTGGGGACCAGGGACAGAACCCAAGGGAACAGCATGAAGCTGGGAAAGGGGAGGGTCAGGGTGGGTGTCAGGAAGAGGTTCTGTCCTGAGAGGGGGGTTGGGCACTGGGACAGGCTCCCCAGGGAAGTGGTCCCAGCACTCAGCTGGACTGAGGTCAAGAAGCGTCTGGACGATGCGCTCAGTCCCCTGCTGTGACTTGTGTGGTCTGTGTGGAGCCAGGAGTTGGACTCGGTGGTCCTTGTGGGTCCTTCCAGCTCAGGAGATTCTGGGATTCTATGAACACTCTCTGAGACCACCTGGCAAATATGCCACACTGATTATTGCAGAGGAATTGAATAATTTGTAAATTAAAGGGGATAGATCAGCAAAGATATTAAAAGGAAAAACTGCATTATTGATCTCTGAAGCGGTTTGAAGTCTACAGGACCTATAGCTGAGCCTTTTAAAAATATAGCAACATACACAAGTGGTATTGCCTGTTTTTCTCTCACCTTACCAAGTCTTCTAAACTAGTCACTGCCAGTAGTAGCATCACTTATTCTATTAAGATGGGCCTGAAAAACCTCCATAACCAAGTTTCAAGAACTGCTCTCCAGATGAATAAAATGCAAATAGGAAGGAGATGAGAAACAGCCTTTTGAGAGCTGATAGCAGGAAAACCAAATAAACGGAGTAACTTTTAAATTAAATGTTGGGCTTGCTACATTCCATCTTATTTTTCAAGTGTGTTTCCCTGGACACTGCATCAGTTCTGATAAACACAGAAGCTGATGACCATGGCTCCGTTTCCTGCTGATTGGTCTGGAAGCAAGACAGCACCCACAGCCTGAAGGCCACAAAACGAACCTTTAAGTAAGGCTTGGAAATCCCAAAACTCACAAAAATAATTCCAGAAGTCTGTGTACACAGGTACTTGGTCCCTAATGAACTACAAGCAAGAGATGACATTTTCTCAAATGTTGAAGCAAATCACTCGTGACAGGAATATGTAAAAACTGCATTATCCCACTAAATAAAATTTCCCAAGATACTGATGCAGTCTCGTCTATTCTGGGACAAAACTTAATTTTGTGCAGACTGGTTCGGGAAGCGCAGCGGTGGGAGACATGGGCACGGTGACAGTCACTGTGTTTGAAAGACAGAAGAGCATTGGGTATGTTGTGCATCCATCCTAGAGTCACTCAACTGTCCCTTGCCAAAATCCTGTAAGCAATTATGACTGTTTGTCTACAAACGAGGCTATTTTCTAATCAATTATACTTAAGACTCAACAACAAGGTGAGATGGCTGATTTGTAGGAAAGTAGTTTTATATGTCAGAAAGCTTTTCCCCACAGACTTCCTATCTCCTCAATTTATCAACATCTAAAAGATCAACGTGGGAATGGGAAAATTTATCAGTATTTGTTTAATATTATCTTTTTTTTTTGAGTAAGTATCCGATTTCTTTGCAAGTGCCACAGATAAGATGCTGGTAAAATAGCTTAAAGCCCTGCCTTTAGGAACTGTAACATTCAATCTCATTTCAGCTCATCTGGAGGGAAAACATATACTTAAGATTTTGATTCCTATGACAATGAAAAAATTAAATGTAACTTGTAATGTCACAATCCACATTATTTTCTCCAGAATAGGATGGCTGGGTTTTGTTATTAGTAAACAGTTTCTCTGAGGTCAAGTGTTTGGGTGAGCACACACACAAGAGCTGGAGTGGAACAGGCTCCGTACACGCTGTACCAGCCTGGTATCAAGAAAAATGCAGCAGGACACAGTGGCTTTGAAGGAGATGTCCCCCAGGTACTTCAGTAGCAGGACACAGCTCTCAGCTCGGGCTCAAGCTGAAATATGTATAAGAGCAGGTCTGGAAAGCATCCACCACATTCCAGTAACATATCTGAAGGGCAGTAAAGAAAAAAGTAACCACCTTGCTCATTTCAACTTTATGCCAGAGCAGTGTGAGGCAGTTGTGGACATCTCCCAACAGCAAATACAGGAGGATTAAAGAACTGTTATATATTAGAGTCTATTCTCCTTATTTAAAAGATACTTTCCTGAAATAGGTTTATATTTGTATTTGGCAGGAGGCAGACACAGAACATAACTACCAGCTTCTTGTTTGCTTGTTTTTTAAACTTCACCTCCCTCCCTTGAAATCTGAATCTGCCACTGTCAACAGGGGTGAACATAATTAAAATGCTTTAATGTATATGTCTGTAATGCTGCTTTTCAGACCAGGTGATGAGGAAATCAGATTTTAGTCAGTGCCTTATTTCACTCCATGTGATGCTGATTATGCATGGCAGGAGAGGAACCAGCTCTCACATGGTATTTTTGGGTTTGAATTTCTATTTTCCTTCTCCGAACCTCTTTCCTTCTCACTTCGTACCACGACTCTTTCAATCTTATTTGACTCATCCCCTTTAAAATGTTCTCTTTTCTTTCATCCCATCACTCGTTCCCCTGGTCACCCACACAGACAATTAAGAGCAGTTGGATGACATTATAGGTAACGTTAACAACAGCCATTAGTGGGAGAATTGCCCTCACTGACACGGTGCAATATGTTGTTCAGGCGGATAACATCTCTTCCAGAAGATAAATTTTAGGCCGATGAGGCTGTGTTTCGGTCATTTGGACACAGCTGGAATAAACATGGGTCAGCAGAGTTCACAAACGGAGATGTTTTAACTTCATGGTTCAGATCAGATTTGAGGAGCAATTTGACAGGTGAACAACCTCACCCACGATTTTAACCGCAGTCTGAACCGGAGTCGTCTTCTTCAGCATCACTAAATCTTGATCTACCTTTGTGTCGCTTATTTTCTCAGCCTTTCAAATCCCAAATCAGAGATATTTGCACTGAAGGTATCTAAAAATCTCTGTTATACTATTTTTTTTAATAACTTATTAACTACTGAATGAATTGTTTGGGTTTTTTAAAACAACTACTCACATTGTTCCAAAACCTCAATGGTTAATCCATAAGTGCTCCAGTGAAAAAGGAAGAGAGGAAATGGGAAATAGAAGGTGCAACATGAAGAAGTTTCATGTTTCACCAACATCTCATGCAGAAGACGACAAAAAAAATTCCAATTCCAATGAAGTATTTAGTACCAAACAGCCTAAAAGGGTCAGAACTGACTTCTTGTGCATCCATTTCCTTTACTTTATATGGCTGCATGTTTAAAGAAGAATTACTGAGATGTTTATAACATATGGTAACACACTTCTGGTTTTTAAGCACTACATTTTTCAATCAAAACCTTGCTTTAAGAACACTAAGAAGTTTGTTTTACTACATTGTTGAAATACATAGCAGCTACAAAAATAAATCCTGCTCTTTGGAGCACTACTGCATTGGGTATTTCTGTTAGCATTAACGATGTCTGACAAACAGGAACCATCCAGAGCAATCATCGCCTGAAAAGCTCTAACAGCCCAGTCCTTCGAAGGAGGCAGCAGGAAAACTGCCTGAAGACGGAAAGATGCTTCCAAAGATCAGTACTGTTAAGTTTTTTTCACCCAAGCACTTCAAAATTTGGCACTAGGCTGAATCTAGAAATCCCTGGCTTACAAGGCAGTGATAAACACTACTGCCAGAGTGGCTGATGAAGTCCTTCTCTTAATATACAGCTCTATATATTCTCTCTACAGCTTAGGTTGTATCACATCTCCAGCCCTTGTAAAAACCCTGGTACTGCAGCAGGCTGACAGCTCTCTCAGGGGCAACACAAGTCAAATCACGGTAGAAAACCAGTTTATAAAATTCTACTGTCTGCTTTCGGGGGCTTCTTCAGTTCTGAGATTGCAAACAAGCTCTCATAACTTTTTAAGCTTAATAATCTTCTCTTCCAAGGACACTTGTTTGGGCAGTCTTGTCAAAAACATGTATTTTGAGTATAAAAATGCAAACAAATGTCATAATTTACCCTTTACTGCACAATAATGACGATGCCCTGAAACTATGCAGCAGTTAAAGGAGGAAAATAAGTAAAAAAAACAAGATGCTCATGTTTGGCTTTCCTCACATGTGTGGAATGATCAACATAACTGGCTCTTCAGAAGACTTTATTAGGTGTTTGCATTGCTAACGTGTCACACGTTCTTCCCACTGCACATTTGTTACGGTATCTGATAAATCTGAGAATGAAAGGGTTTCAATCAGATGACTACAAGACCCTACTGCAAAACTAAAAGNCTATTAGTGATTTTTAGCCTTATTTTTCCAAATACTGAGAATTTCTGTGTGAAATAAGGCTTAATGCAATCTATGTAACACAAATATCAGATGCCAATGAGACTTTCGGGGTCTTGACCACGGAAATAACACCCCTTTTTGAATAACAATTTTGTATTCTTCTTCAATATATTTGTCCAAAAATCCTTCAACCACAAGCATATTGTTAAAGACAAAATAACACAAAGTCCAACCACAAATAATGTTTAGTCCTCCAAACTAATATATATTGAAGTTTTAACAGACTGAACTTCACCAACATATTTATCACAGGATTTTAGGATAGTTCTTTTTCTTTAAGGATAATTTATGCAGCATTTTCCGAGGAAAGTTTCCAATTCATTTCAAGGAAAGAACTGATTAAAGATTCAGACAGAACTGCAGAATTTGGCTATCACTCTATACAAAAGCTTGCTTTAGATTTGGGTTAACTTGGTTATTTCAGTCTACTCTGAAATTGCTATTTTTTGATGACATAAAAATAGGGGGATTAGGTAGGAGTATATTCTTTAAACTAAAATGTAACTCATGTGAAGGGGGGGATGAGTAATATTTGGGAAATATATTTATAGACCTCTGGCTCAATACTGGAGACAGACATACCCAAGAATAACCTGATATTGAAAATGTCACTTCTGCTCATATGCTGTCAGATCACAGTAATCAAAAAGAAGGTAATTTGGTTGAAAACAAGACAATTCCATTAAATGCAACTTAACCTGACAGAATTCACTTACTACACAAAAAGATTAAGATATGGTATTGGTTTAGCATATACTACCCCCAGTAAGCAGCCTAAAAAGCATTTTCTTGTATAATCATATTTTATTAAAGTAGACAACGAAAGGGCCTAAAAATTCACACACAAAAATGAAGTTTTTTAGGCTATTGGAAAGGCATGGCTCATGCAATCAAAAAAACTTACTAAATTCCCTTGTGACATGTAAAAATAGAAGAATATACAGACAAAAAGAGTGCAGAAGAGACCTTTTGGTGAAAAGTAATTGGCTCCTGAGTTTTGAAGAAACATTAAAACAAAATTGACCAACTTGGTCCTCCCCCAACCCCCGCCAAGTTTTTTTCTCAAATAAGGACGTATCTCAATTAAGAGTCTTGATTTAATTTACTAAAAATTTCCCCCTTCTGCCAACAGCATGTTCAATCCTACAGCTAAACAACTCCTACACGTTTTGTGCCTTCACAGCAGTTACCACTGAGCAGTGTTTTTACAGACTACCAGCTAAACAACGTTAATTGCATCACTCTAACTCTATTATGGCTGACCGGTTTATTTGGAAGTGGATTTAATTTCATTTCTGCATCATTACTAAAGTCATCAGATGATCACAGGGAAGACTTCCTATTTCTTCATGATAGCATGCATTTATGGGAAAACACTTATGTCTGGTGGCAGAGATCTTCATTAAAGCAGTCCTTTAGATAATTAAAAAAAAAAAAAAAAGAAAATGGAGCTGGAGAATATCTAGGGCAGTATTAGATATGTAAGCACATAACATATGGCAGGACTCAAAACATCACAGCATTTATTTACAATTTAAGTATTGTTCACATTGATAGTAAATTTGTAAACAATACTTGTTTTCTAAGTGATGGATTGGCTAAAATTGTTAACTTATTTGCAGGGCATCCCTCATATAAACATGCCTGGAGCACAAGATCCCACAACATTAACTGCAAGTACATGAAAAAAACCCTGGGCAATGCCATGAAAGGGAAAGAAAAGGATTTACAGGGTCATGCATAAGACAAATATCATGGATTATCAACTACAGTCAGTAATAAGACATATTCCTAGAACATGAACTAAATATGCTGAAAATAAGACTGACTCTGGCCTTTTGAATCTATGGTTCTATCAGCTCTCATCCACTGTAGTGTAACTGAATCTCAAGAGTTTCTAGATTTTAGATTTGTTTCATTATGTTTAAGAGAGCTAATGCTGTGGTTCATAAACCTTTTTTTACCTACTCTTCATCAATCCCAAATTTCTAAGGTAAATATGGAGCCCTTACTTATAAAAGACAGTTTCTTCATGCAGAGTAGATGAAACAGAGAAACCTTTTAACATCAACCCATGTAGAGGAGGGAGATTAGGTTGGTTCTCTGGTGGAGAAACAAAAATGAAGGACTATTTATGAAGTACTTGCAGCTTTGAATATGATCAACTGTAATAACAAGATACAAGCTACAGAAAAAATTCTTTTTGTTGAAACCACTTTTGTAATACTGCTTTTTAATAACCCTCATAATGGCCAAATTAGGAGGACCCCAACTGAAGTCATTCATCCCACATAAAACAAACATTGCTTTTTCTTCTTAGCTTTGTTTTACAAGCTACATTATTTCCAGATGACGCTTGAGGGGCCTAGGAGTTTCAAGAATTAGATGTTTAAATAGACAGCTGCTTTCTATTTACCATATAAATCAAGGCTAAATCAAAGAAGAATCTAAATATTGGACCTCATTTAGCCCATTATGGAGCACAAAGTAAGGGGGGAAAGAAAGAAGAAATACAGAAATCTCATCACCTAAGTGTAAGGTTTAATTCTCATTATTAAGACGAGAGAAAAAGTCATTGACACTATCAGAATTCCAGAGGTCCACGTAACATCAGCTCTGCACAGCAGGTAGATTTAACTGGATTGGTGAGGAGCCAGGAAGGGAGTTGGCTGTGGTTGGGAACTCTCCCTGTACTACCAGGTTGTCCTGCTGCAGACTTCATACAAATATTTATATATAAAAAAATATATATATGATACTATATATGTGTCTGTGTGGCACATATCNTGTTTCAGTGACAATCCTATATTTGAAATAATTGAATATATGGGATTATTTTTATATATTTTTTCCCCTAATACTTCTAAGCTGCTTCTGGATAGAAGAATGCAATTCTTTTTTATTGCCAAAATTTAGAAAGTTTTTTTTTTTAAAAAAATTAAACCAAAGAGAATTTTAGAGTTTTTCCTACAGAGTTAGTGATAACTTTACCTACACTATTTTCTGTGAATATTATTCTGTTAAATCAACCAAAGGCTGTTGGTAAAATCCCCATGGATGGCAGAGGGAAGAACTCCCAACAGATCACAGCGTGGTGTGCTTGGGACTGTGACCCCCACCCTGGGTGTGGAGTGATTCTCAAAACATGCTCCAAGGAGTTTGCATTTAACTACTAAGCCTTCACGCCCATCACCAGTAAACAAAAAGTTTGGGCTCCCACTGGCACAAAATCCCTTGTCCCTGTGTTGCATTAGATGACGCCGAAATAAATTTGGAAACCAAATCAAAAGCTATGTACCCAAATACAGACCCAAGTGAAGATGGATGCCAAACTATTTGAATCTAAAAGGATTCCTAACATTTGATTTTTATTTTCTGCATTTTTTTTTATTGCATCAGTGAGAGAATTCTGAACCACTGACGGAAGCTTGCCAGAATTAAAAATTCTGCCTCTCCTTCACCATCCCCTCCCTCCCAAGAAACAGTTAAGGAGAATCCCTCGTGAACAGCTGCTGTATAACACGGGGTGAGTCCTTGTAAAATCACAGGCAACACTATGAAATGCTGATGAAGCAACTGCTTGGGTAGTTGGTAGCTCCAACAACAGGACTGATGTGCTACTTTCCAGGGGAAGTTAGCATGCCTCCAGTCAGTATCTATGATGTAACAAACTGCATTAGGTTGTAATACAATTACAAACAAAATCACTGATATGTTTACTTAAGTAATTTTTCTTGATGTGAAATGAAAGAAGCAATATTCTCAATTATTCTATTATCAGTTTTTCTTTGTTAAAAATGTTGGAAAACATGCTTTCACTGAACCCAAGAACACAATAAAAAGAAAAACCTAGCTGGTTTTTTCCCATTTCATCAAGCCCTGATATACCTGAGGACAAGAACAACTTGACCACAGTGTCGTATTACAAAACATGTTTGTACCACTGAAAATAATGCTTAATAATAAAGCTTATTAAACAACCAGTACACAAAGTAACATGGGAATTGGTCTAAACACCACTTATGTCTCTGAAGTGATGGGTTTGATAACAGAAGGTTCTTCTCTCCCTGTGGGTATCTCCATCCTGCTCCTGAATCCCATCACAGTTTATCACAAAGGAGCAGGAAACTGGTCTAGCCTTAATAAATGAAGCAATTTGCCTTTTTCCTTTTTTTAAAGCCCCCAAAAACCACCTCAACAAAAACTCTATAAAGGCCAATTGTGTCAGTTTCTTACTCCAGTTCAAAGTGAAATACCCATGGCTGTGTTGGTACAGCAGTGAGGTGACAGTAGCCTGCAGCAGATACTCACAAAAAGACCGTAAGAAACGCAGTAAAGGAGGATCCTGGAATATTCTCACCACCATCACTGATCAGCAGCTTAGGGACTGTGAATTAGGGCAAAACCATGGGATTCTACTGTAATGAAAGGAAAGTATAAACACAACTATCAGAATTAAGAGACACCCGTCTTCTCTAGTCTCCAATTCACAGAAACACAGAATGTCAGGAGTTGGAAGGGACCTTGAAAGATCATCCAGTCCAACCCCCTGCCTGAGCAGGATCACCTCTATTAAATCACACAGGAACGTGCCCAGATTGGTCTTGAATGTCTCCAGAGAAGGAGACTCCACAACCCTGGCTAGGCCCAGGGCTCTGACACCCTCAGAGGAAAGAAGCTCCTCCTTATATTAAGACGGAACTTTCTATGTTCAAGTTTGGACCCATTGCCCCTTGTCCTGTCACTGGCCATCTCTGAGAAGAGCCTGGATCCATCCTCCTGACACTCACCCTTTACATATTTATAGGCATTAATGAGGGCACCTCTCTGTCTCCTCTTCTCCAAGCTCAAGAGTCCCAGCTCCCTCAGCCTGTCCTCAGAAGGAAGGTGTTCCAACTCCATCATCTTGGTGGCCCTGCGCTGGACTCTCTCAAGGAGTTGTATGTCCTTCTGGAACTGAATTATGCATTTGCTCCCTTGCATAATGCACTGCTGTACCTCCCCATCAGATGATGGCCACAGGGGACAGGGCTCAATTCAAGAACAGTGATGCTGCTGCCCCTTTCCTTCTATGTGTTTCCTGTCCCTAAGAAGGAGCACGCAGTATCTGCTGTAATTTCCTTCATGAAGTCAAGTACCCACAAAGGAGCAGAAAGGCTCAAGAACATAAGCAACAGGTAGAATGATGTAATGTATGCTTTAACCCTTGTGACCCAGGCACTGTGAAAATTCTCTTCTGGATTACACAGCGCCATGTGAAAAAAAAATAAATCAATTAAATAACTTTTTTTTAAAAAAAATGGGAAAGGCATTTTTTTTTGAAACAAGTTATTTCATGAATTTATTTTTTTGACTGATCTGAATGAAATCTACAAAAAGAATACTAAGCAACCCTCCTCCTCTCTCAACAGAAACCTGAGAAGAGGTGGCAATCTGGGTGCTGTCCCTTCCTGTAGCTCCCTGCTGGGATACGGCAGCTGAACATGCTGCAGGACTTCAGACACTTTAAGTTACCTCAGTTCCCGGATTCTTCACTCTTCTTACAGAAGACAACACAAACACCAGCTTTCAGAAGCAGAACATGCTGAGGCCAATGAAATCCAGCCCCAACTTTGACTCAGTCAACTGCCTATGCCTCAGACTGAGCTGGAGCACGTGCAGTTTGGAGGGAAAAAAAATAACTGCCACGTGTAAAATAACACATTCTTCTTTCAACACACAAGCAATGAACTTCAGGGAGCTCTAGTATCCTTACAGAAATCTTTCAAACTGCTGTCCTCCCCTTGCTCCCCCCCCCCACCATACCAACAGTAACTGGGGAGAAATTCCCTGAAGTGCCTGTGTCCCTGGGCTGAACTCCAGACTGCCCCTCCACCACTGCTGCTCCAAAAACTGCATTTCTCAGCTGTCTCCATCTGTAAGGGGATAGAGCTTTGTACAGAGAGCACTGAGGGTCTTTACTGCAGCACTGCTTCTATTTAGAAACACCAATTCCTTACACACCCCAGAACATACACACGTCTGTCTTCACCTATGTGAAAATATATGCCTATGTGTGCACCCACCTATATATTTATATATAGGTGGGTGCACACCTATAGTGTGTTTCTACAAGGCTGTGTGATACACAGAAAACAGAAAACAGTGTGATACACACTTGTAGAAACAAGGCTGTGTATCACACTGTTTTCTGTCCTCTGAACAGTGGGGATGGCAATTTGTCTACAGAAGAAAAGCACATGGGCCTTTTTTTGTAAAAATCAGTATTCTCCTTTTGACAACAGGCCAACCTACAACTGCCATCCCTTCATTAGGGATGTCAATTAGTGCTGAAAGTTTCAGCCCTCTGAATTTCCAGGCACCTGAAGATGACTGACAGTTATTTAACCACGAGCCCACAATGTCTCAGAGGTTCCTTTCGAAATACACAGCCTTTAGCTGCAATTCCAGCTCATGGAGCCCCTGTGCTCACAGACCCCATCCCAAGTGCTCACTCCAACCCCTTTGGGCTGTAACACTGCTCACTGTGCAGGACTATCTGATGATACAAGCCATGTTATATCTCAGGTATGAAAAGGCATCATAGTACCAACTCTGGAGCCCTCAACACAAAAAGGACATGGACCTCTTGGAGCAGATCCAGAGGAGGCCATAAAAATGTTCTAAGGGCTGGAGTATCTCTCCTGTGAAGACAGGCTGAGAGAGTTGGGTTGTTCTGCCTGGAGAAGGCTTCAGAAGTCCTCAGAGCCCATTCCAGTCCCTGAAGGACCTACAGGAAAGCTGGGAAGGACTGTTTGTAAGGCCATGGAGCAATAGGATTTAGGGGTGATGGTTTTAAACTAGAGCAGGGCAGGGTTAGATGAACCATTAGGAAGAAGCTCTTCCCTCTGAGTGTGGTGAGACACTGGTACTGGTTGCCCAGAGAGGTTGTGGAGGCCCCATCCCTGGAGACGTTCAAGGTCAGGGTGGATGGGGCTCTGAGCAACCTGATCTAGTGAAGATGTCCCTGACCACTGCAGGGGTGGGACTAAGTGGCCTCAGAAGGTCCCTTCCAGCCTAATGCAGTCTATGAGTCCATGATCACTGCCATCAAATCAGCCTCCCTCTACCCTGGAAGTCAACTGAAGCACCAAAGCTCTCTAAGACAGCCCAATAGAGAGCCACGAGACCACAGGAGGGATTTGAACACGTAGCAGTGTAATTGCTTAAGCTGGAGCCAGGCATGACACCAGGGTTAATCCCCTCTGAGAAAGACAGAGCATTATCCATCAATCATAACACGCACCAGTGTTCACAGCATCCAAAATACTGCAGTCCTCACAACCACATGAGCTCCTACACCATGAGTCCCTATGGCATGAGACGTGAAACCCACGGGAAAGGGCCACCAAACCCTCTCCAAGGTGGCTGAAATCACAGAGGCTTTCAATTGTTCATGCCCAGGCAGATGAAAGAGCTTTATCCAGCTCGTGTATCTCCTTACCAGGCA
This sequence comes from Heliornis fulica, assembly GCA_013399135.1. NCBI lineage: Eukaryota > Metazoa > Chordata > Aves > Gruiformes > Heliornithidae > Heliornis > Heliornis fulica. The sequence goes on along the minus strand of VXBZ01010914.1, from coordinate 16,048 downwards.
AAGGGAAGCGGGATTTACTGCTCTTCAACCACAGGCTGAGGGGAGGGAGTTCTTGCTGACAAGTTTCAAGTTCCAAAAAAATTAAAGGTCAGATAGCAATTTCTGGGAGAGAGGCATCAGGGACCCAAAAAACCCGTGTGTCATAAGGGGTTTCACATGAAGTAGCACCCAGGAGGGTGTCAGGAACACACAGAAAAAAAAACCCTGCCAACTATGAACCACGTGTCTCTGGATAACAACATGAATCTGGTTTGTACAGTCCATACCAGTAACTAAAAGATACAGGTTAGGAAATATAGTTAGTTAAATTAAATTGAAGTCATTAAACTGTTATACCAAATTATCTTTTTAGGTACTTTTATACTTAAAAGTAATTTGATAGTGAAGTCTCAGACAGGCATGTCCTGGAACATGTGTGAACACTGAAAATAAAACAGTTGTTACATTTTCATCCCCAAAAATCCAAAGCAAATGATAAATCTACATTTACTGGGTTTTTGTGGTTTGGGGTTTTTTTTGTTGTTGTTGTTGTTGTTGTTTTGCTGTTTGAGTTTTTTTAATACAGTACTGCAGGGAGAGTTCAAATGAGTACAAACCAAAGATACTTCAGAAGCACAAAGATATTATTCAAGACTTGGAAGATTGCTTCCTCCTTGTACTGTAACTGGAGATTTTTTTTCCAACAAGCCATGCAATTAAATTACAGAATTGTTGCCTATTTGTGGGTATTGGCTCAGCAGACTGAAGAGGACTGTGTGTACCCACGTGTTCAGCACGTACCAGTTCGCCCCACGACTGCGGTACCCCCCCAGAGGCTCCCTGGGAACCGCTTCCATCACCTGTGATTTGCAGGCACCGCTGTGGATGCCAAAGCCCTGTTCTTAAAAGTGATGTTTTCAACTCTGTGATTTAAACACCCTGAAAAACAAATGGCTTGAGAACTGCAAGCTGACAGGGGACAGTGGGTCTCTCAGCCAAGAGCCGTTTGTAAGGGTAATTTTTAGATATTTTTTTTTTTTTAAAAAGACATTT
>VXBZ01010913.1:214873-400424 GCA_013399135.1 Heliornis fulica | reverse complement strand
TTCTATGATATGATTCTATGATTTGTTACAGTTTGAACGTGTGCTGTCTTCTAAGCCATCTCTGGCAGAGTTTCTGACTAACACACATGGGTGAGGGTTTTTTCTCTTGATACACATTTTTCTATGCACAGCTATGAGTGTGAGTTCTTGGTAAAGATGGTAAAGTCAGTCAAGTATTTTCTGCCCTCTTCTATTTTAATACTTAAGAAAACTCTTCCAATTTTTTTTTTTTTATGCCTGCCTTCTCCACTCCTTTTTCCTTGCTAGAGATGAAGAGACTGCAATAGAAGAGGTTTTTCTGTTTTGTTTTTTTACCCTGGTAACTTCAGCAGGCTCTCCAAGAGTGCAGTGCCTCAGACTTTTGGGCTGGTACGGTGAAGAAATGCTGGAGCTGGAGGTGGACCAAATGGCAGGGTTACTTCTTAAACCAGCTTTGCTGCCAGAGAAGTGTTTGTGTAACTGTACCAGTAACGTGGTGTTTATGCCCATGCTCTCCAAGACTTATTAGATATCTGACAGGTAATAAAGCAACCTGCTTAAAAGGGTAGGCATTGGGCATGTTTCCCAAATCCAGAGAGAGGGCTATTCTGGGGACTTGTTGGAAGGACCAAATCTACCTCTGATGGGTATATATCCATCTGTTAAAAAGCATTTGTATACATTCATGTGGTTTGGGCTATTCCCGTAGCTCAGATGGAGGATCCCTAGGTGTAGCTTATCAATATCCAAGATTATGAAATTAGCATGCCTGTAACTCCATTAATTTTCACTGGCATTAACAGACTTCTGGGAATGACCCTGGAGCAGGAAAGTGCTGATGCGCATGGCATCTGTCTCGCTCCTGACATTTCTCATATGCTGGTGACAGGTTGGATGGGATCACTCCAATCTGCTTCTGAAAATCAAGGAGAACCTTTCAACAGGTTTGCACTTGATGTTATTGGGAGATCCCAGTGGAAAAGAGACCTGAGCCCAGTTTAAGATTAGTTTCTCCATACATGAAGTTACAATTGATGAGGTTTATTTTCACAGCTGTCGAGCTGTGATTAGGCAGCACTTTTAAGTTGTTGGATAGAGCAGGCCTTCAGCACAGTTATCTATAGATGTTTTCTTGCATAGTACAGCTCCTGAGATGGTTTCACAGCAGCACACACTGACCTACATTAGTGTTGGTGTGGCTCTGTCCTCTCTTCACTTTCGGACAGTGCTCTTGCCAGTGCTGGTAATTCAGGGAACTAAGCTAGCCAAAAAATAACTCTAAAAAAAACCCACTATTAGTTTTCAGATGGATTGGTTCCCTTAACCTGCTCATATGTTGCTGCTTGGGCTGACTCTTTGAAACCACACCAAATGATTCAACAAGGCTATTGTCCTTTCAGCGCCCCTTTTTGAGCTCTCTGTGTTGGCTGAGGTAGAGCTGCTGGGTTGGTTTGTTTGTAAATAAGCCATGCTGAAGGTCTATTAACTTCTTAGGTCTAAAAAGCACATTCGGTGAATTTTATTCTGTTTACTGGGAGTTTTAGAAGTGGAGCAACTTCTCCCTCCCCAAAAAATTAACTTCATGATTTAATTTCACCAAATGGAATGGTAACTGCTGTGTTGGTATTGCAGTCATCACTCTTGGGTATGCACTTGCAAGAAAATACCTCTCTCTGAAGAGACAGGGCACGCACACCCTGTACAACAAGCTGCTCTGCTCTTCTTTGTGGTTAAGTTGCATTTGGACCTCAAGTGGGTAAGGAAGATTTAATGACCTATCACCCAGTTCAGAAAGTATTTTTGGATCATCTGTAGGTACTAATTTCCCCCATCATCCTTCCAACACCACCACCTAGGATGCCCTTTCCTAGGAAAGGGGTGTGATTGTCCCTCAGGTGGACCACTGAGCCTGCTCTGATCATCACCATGGTGGTTCTCTGGCCCTCACTAGGCTTCCCAGGTGCCACCTTGGGACCCTCAAGAGACCCCAACAGTGTCCCTGTCCCAGGAGGCTCCACCTCATTTGGGATCTCCTGCCCTGTGCACAGTGGGACAACACTCCCTCCCTAGAGACAAGGTCTGTGGATGCCTTTCTGGGATGTTGGTGGTCTTGACCTAATACTATTTCTTCCCATTAACCTTCTGATGCAGGCAGTTGCCCTTACTTTTCCCTGTAAGTTATGAATTTCTTCATCAAATGCCTTTTTCCCATGTGCTTGGTGACTGCTTTGGTGTCCTCTGTGACCTGTGCTGCCAGAGAAATACCAGGCATGGGGTGGAGGTTGAGAGCCAGGTATGCTTCCACCACTTAGGCTGCTACTGCCAGAGGTGGTGCTGGGTGACCAGTCCTGGAGCCAGCCCCTGGCCACCAGTGGGCCACAGACCATCCTCCCAGTTGCATGCCTCCTCTGCACAACTGTGAGTCTCAGAGCAAGAGGGAGTGAGAATTTCTAACAAACAGCTCTCCCTGAGAATAAATGTTAAAAAAAAATGTATAAATCATGCAGATCCCTTTGCTTTATGCTGCTTGGAGGTTGGGGAGGACTAGATATATTGAGAACCATTTCAAAGTGATCCCTGAAGTCTGAAAAAATAATTTACATCTGTTTGTTGCAGCCAATCCTGAATGTATTTAGCTCTAGTGGTTTTGGTTTTGTTTCTTTTTTCCTTTAAAATACCTTCCTGTCACTTCTAGTTTTTTCTTTTTTTTTTACTTAAGAACACATATATTCTAGCCATGTCTAATTAGAAACGACAGAAAGTGTCACATGTTTTCTTTCATGATATGCATTGATAGAGTCATTCATAAAAGGTTGTCTAGACTTGACTTTTTGTGAAGCTGCTCAAGATGCAGTGCATGTTTCCCTTTGGTCTTTGTAATCAAATTTCAGTAAATCTCCAAGTGTGCAGGGCATGGTAGTTTTGCATTCCAGCTCCTGTAAAGGTTAAAAAGTAACCAGTCCCTTGTTTTGGGATAGAGTTAATCAAGGAGACAGTTTCTGCAGAAGGAATTTCACTTTGAGGAAAAACCTTTTTTTCCGTTGGGTTCTTTGAGAGTTTTGGTTTACCTTAGGAGGGGTGGGGAGCAGGCGGCAGGGGGGAGGAAGCAGGAGGAAAGGGGGTTATGAGAGATGCAGCATAGTGGTTTCAGAAGTGGAAATGAGAAACCACACTGTCATAGCTCTAGTTCCTGTGTTGTTTCAGTCTCCAGTCTTGTAAAAAAAAATAAAATTCACACATACTTCACTTTCTCCTTCTGTCTAAATGACCATGTTAATCGAGGCACCCCGAGAGCTAACTGCTGGTTAGAACAACTCCATCAACTCTCTTGAGCTCTTGTGAGGCCTGATTAGTTAATGATTGGGAAAAATAAAGGGCTTTGAAGATGAAAAGAACCAGAAGTTTCATTCATTAAAAGAGCTTAACACATCTCCTGCTGGTTATATTGGGGAGGAAGGGGGGACAGAGAGGGCACAGTGCTTAGCCGTGGCTGGGGGTGTAGAGGTGCCACTGTGCAGGGGCTGCAGGGGTCTGAGCAGCAGCAACAAGCAGGGTGCTGTGGAGGGTGGGTGTCAGGGCTCACACTAAGCCTGCTCTAACTCTTGGAAGGCAGGCACAAGGCAGCCTAAGCTTATTTAAAAATAAGGTCTTGTTTTATCTCAGCTAAGCTGTGACTGTGGTGTACTCACTTGTCAGTGATTTTTTTTTCCTCCTAAGGCTCTGTTTAAGCAGCAAAACTGAACACCGAGTTAAAGGTGGGAGATACACAAATACTTCTGTGATAACTGCCATCAGACATGCTGTTGTCTTCCCTTTTTCTTTGCTCCTGGGAGAAAGATGGATGAGCTGAAGTGAGCAGTAAGGTGTTCAGCTGACTCGCCTCCCACAGAGTCATGATGTATTGAGGAACCTCGGGCTGGGTTGTTCATCAATATTATGCTGCGAGGTAAGACTTTTATCGTTTTGAAGTTTTTAATGGAAGTGTAAACACACAGAGCCCATTACAAGCAGTAATCTTCTGGAAAATGTAATTCCTATATGATCTCCACTTAGGGGAAGATGAACGTGGGAAAGGATTAAGGTTGGTGTGTTGGAAAGGAAGAGGTAAGGAGTACTTTATCACAAGGGGTAGAGCAAGAGCAATGGAGGAAGCAACAGCCTCCATCCAGAAGGTTTTCCTCGCAGGATTGAGGATTGGGGTGGAGAAAAGTAACATGAGTCTGTGTCCAGGCATAGGAAGTGGTCTAGTCTAGTCCTCTCCTCAGGTTTTGTTTCTGTAGAAAAAGGGAATGGGTATGGCTAGCATGCACAGCAGATCTACCCCCAGGAAAAAGCTAGGATGCAGTCAACTTGCTCTCTGGCTCCAAGAGTAGCTTCTACACCTAATGTTAATTTCTCCCATTTGGAGAAACACTGAAATTAATAAAAATTGTCATTAATACCAGTGAGTTCATACCTGGGTTACAAGTGAAGAAACAACAAAGGCATTTTATGAACCGCCTGCCTGTGATGGCTGATGAGCAATTAATAGTTTTGGACTAAAACTGGATGGTGACCACTGATCCAAATGGAATTATGCTTAGTTTGGGCAAGGTAAAATTATCCAAACAGCCATATAAATATTTGGTGTTACCAAGGCAATCCTCCAGGCACCACAGGGAAACTGTGAACAGAAATCACGCAAAGGAAAAAGTCAGAAAGCTTAAAAAAAAAAAAAAATAGAAAAAGATTTATTTTGGATGAATTGCACAAAATATACAGTATTCCATTGTCAAGAAATAAAGCAGCTTAGTTGGAAATGCTCTCTTTGGTAATATAATGGCGGTGGGAATTGGGTATTAAAAACACAGTGTAAAAATACAGAAAAGGAAATAAGTAGGAATCATTATTGATCTGAAGTTATGGAACATAGAAAAGTGGTGAATAATTTTGTGTCTTGCAAGACTGAGAACACAGAGAAGTTTATTCTTTGTATATATAAATCTGTTAGGAATATTAGTAATTGTACATGTATATCCTAAGGAGATGCAAAATAATAAAAATAATTGTGCAGAAAAAGCAGACATATTCAGTGAACATTTCTAGTTTCTATTTGAAAAGTATCAGACTGATACTTGTATTGCCTAAGGCAAAAATTGTATTTTCTAAGTCATTAGTAACTTAGAATGCTACTTAATACTCTGCAGGCTCACAGAGACTGTGCCAGGTATCCTAAAGGCATTGGCTGAGAAGCTCTTTCTCCTCTCGGATCAAATTTATGTTTAAAATTTGGATTATTAAGATCTCTAGAAGGGGTGTTTTAATGGTCTTAAAGGATTCAAAGAAGACTAGAGACAAGACTCCTGGGAGGGTGTAACAGAGTCCTGGAAAGCAAGTACAATTCTGTCTTTGACAACCTCAATAGCCGTATGGTCTTCTCGTGCATCTCTGCTACTTCGTTCTTCAGCCATGCAGACTGGGTAAACATGTAGAAGTAAGGACAATTTATAGGAATCTGACTTAAACCAGAGATAACGGACTGAGTGAGACCACTCAGACCATGGAGCCTTGTCCCTACACTTGGAGGTGGGTGTACCTTAGTTGGTGAGTACAAGCCTGTACTGGGAGGAGAGCAAGACTTATGCTGAATTACAGCCACGTTCCACTTCAGCACAAGAAGAGACATTTCCTCGGATTGAAATGACTGTGTAGTCCCTAGTAAGTGCATTTGTGAGTAAAACTATAGATGAAGGGAAAAAGAGTTAGCTAAAACTGTGAGGAGCAATCAGTAAAGGAAGATACTCTTAGAGGGAGGGTATGACAAGGTCAGTACTGAATTCACTACTATTTAACATAGTTAGAAGTGAATGTTAAATTCCTGCTTCCAACATTTACCCCAGTGTGTCATGGAGGTGCTGAGCTGAAGACTCAAGAAGAGGCATCCTCTTCTTGATCAGGAATACTAAACAGCAGAGTCCATATAAATTAAATGTGTTTTAATCTGAGAAGAAACCAAATCGTGTGTGTAGAAACATGTAACATAAACAGAACAAGGAGGAAAGGAAAACAGTGACTCTGAAAAGATGATTTGAGGTGGCATTTGACCAGTGGCAGGAAAGCCAGTGGCTTTATTGGGTGTAGAGGAAGAAGAATTCATGGAAAGAAAAAAGACACGGAAAACAGCAAGATAATTTTCTGTGTGACTACAACAGTCAGAACCTGAAAATTGTTTCCATTTCATAATTTTGGAAAGGATATTAAAAATTGTCGAGTCTGAGGAGGAAAGCAATCCTAATTACTCGAGGGGAAGAGAAAAAGCTGTATGATGAGACACTTGCAGATCAAGTTGTTCTTTATACTAGAGCAGACTGAGAAGTGACTTGATTAGTGTAGAACAGCTCCATGGTAAGAACAAACGGATAGAAAAGAGCTCCTTAATTTAGCAGAGAAAAACACAAGAACTAATAGCTGGAAACAAAATGAGGCAAGCTCAAATTAAATATTAGACAGGCATTTTTTTTATTATCATGTTTATTTAGCTGTTATTAACCACCGGGGAAGTGAACACAAAACAACAATGGCAAGGATGGGGGCATCTTCAAATTAAGAGCAGCTGTATTTTGGGGTGATAGCATTTAGCCAATTGTGAAGTAGTTTGCTTAGCAGGGGTGAAATACAACAGCACAGACCAAGAGTCTTTCTGTTTAAAAGTTTAAAAGTGGTGTTATGTTTAAAGTAGTGTAAGCAGTGGAGAATTTTACTATTTTACTTCTTTGGCAGTGTCCTGAAACATATTACCTGAACCTCTTTTTCAAGCACACAGCTACATCTAGTTACAAATTATTCTCATCTGATTAGGTTTTCTCTTTTTGCTTCTTCTCAATATTAACTGAACTGATATCAGGCATTCTTATGACCATAAGTAGTACACTCCCCATCCTCTGAGCCAAACTCTTCCTAATTCTGTAATGTATGAGAAAGGATGAGAGTCCACTTCCATTTGTGGCTGTATTTTATAAGGTAATTAAAGTAAATATGGAAGATGCCAGGAAAAAAAAAAAAAAGTTGTTAGTTGGGGTTTTTTGGTAAGAAATGAGGAAAGAAATCTGGAGAGATTTGTTTCACAGGGTCAGAAAGAGGTGCAGAATTAATAAGGACTTCAGAACTGCATTAAAGCTGTTACTCCTGTTTCTGAAAAGTAGTGTAAACATCAGTTCTTTGTAGAAGACTTAGCAGAGTACAGAGTTAGTTATTGTGGGGTAACTATCCAGCTTTCATGTATAGAAGTGAAAATATCTGGTAGTGGATAAAAAGAATTGCATCTGGAGATGGGTAATATTTGAGGCCTGGAATGAGCTCAGTTACTCAGCCTTCTTGCCCTCCTTTAAGTGCTGCAATACATAATTACTTTTCTGTCTTCTCATTAGCAGGCCCAGTTATCAATCATATCCATCATTTTGACTTGAGCAGGCTCTGTGTTTGGGTTTAGTTGGGTTTTTTTTCCTCTTCTTCTGGTTCTAGTTGCAGCTTAAGCATCTGTTTGGACAGCTTCGGATCTCCAGTAGTTAAACATCCTGTGACTTGTCTTCAGCTGTCACATTTCAGGTCCTTCCAAAAAGACACACATCACGCGCTACTTAAAACTTTTGTTTAGCTTGTTAGTTATTTAAGCATAGCTTAATGGTCTGCCAGATGCTCTCCAGTCAGAGAAATGCTTTGCTTGCACTCCTCCATCTGCGTGTGACTCTCTCCTTTTAAATCTGCTTTCTGCAGCAGACTTCCTCAGACAGATCAGATTGCCTCGTGGCCCTGAGCAGCTCGTGATTCAACATCCGCTTTTGTCCACTTTACTCAGTTTAATTGCCACGTTACACACTGCTCTAAGCCTCAGCCCAAAAGACATGCTGGAGGGTGAGTAATGTGACATGTTGGTGGGGTCACTGAGAACAGGTTGCTACATGGAGATCCTTGGAGGCTCTTTGGAGCTCTGGGGAAGATGGATGAAATGCAGCTGCAAAACACCATCTTGCAAGTGGGAGTCTTTCAGCTTTCAAGTCCATGGACAGGACCACCTGCCACAGATAACAATTTTGCTGTACATTTCTTTGCCACTGGAAACATCCCCTTTAGCCTTCAACCAATGTAGTGGCTTTCTCCATATGCTTTCCCAACCAGAGAGAAAAATCTTGTCTTCCTAGATTGCTCTACTTAAGGAAAAGCAGTGATGCTTCTTGCTTATTAAGATTCAGATCTCTTCTAGATTGCTGGCTTAAGCTCATCTCTTCTGTGTAAATTTCTGGGGGAGGGAGTGAGAAAAGGAGATGGGAGATGGAATGATATTTTAGGCAGCTGTTCAGCAACCTGTGAAATAATCTGAGGTCTTAACCCTGCAGGCGTCTGTGTCACGTAATCCTCATCGCTATTTATAACCTTTTGGCTTTACAAGCAAAGGGGGCAGGAGTGGGCACAGAAATGAAGCCAGTTATTTTCCCATGCCTAGATGTGTTGCTCCTGTTGCTGGGTAGAGGTACTGGGAAAGAATATTGTGAAAGCTGTGCATAGGGAAGTGGTTTTCTTATGCCCCTAAACCGCACCGATTTTTTAAGAGAAGGTGGGAAAAGGATTTTGGTAACTGCAGATCCTTTCATGAGAACTGTAACCAATTCTGAAAACTCTCTTTTTCAAAAGCCTGCAAAATGACTTTTTTCCTTCATCATAAACATTAAAATGAATGTAAAGAGTTCATATGTGGGATTTCACATTAAATTTTAAAGCACTACAAGGCTGTGTGTGAAAGTAATTTCATTAGTTGTACACAACAGATGATTCTGTAAGATACAGCTTTTATTTCTGCATCAAGTTCAGTGAACTTAGGTGGTAAATTAGCAAGGTGGTACCTTTTAAACAGGAAAAAACAAACATTAGTTGCAATACCCAGTATGAATCTGCTTACTATGGATAGCTGAAAAAAGCTGCCATTTTCAGACAGGTGACTCTTTAAGCTGAACAGTTGATTGCATTTTTTTTATTTATTAGTTTTTTCTCTATATTGGATGTCATTTAGAAACACAGAGTCCACTGACAGAGTGTTGATCATTGACTTCCCTGGCCTCTGTTTCTAAAGAAGGAGACTATAACTAAAACCAGGATGGACACCTCAGTTGCTCCAGACTCAGTCTTTAAAATGTGGAGGAGGTTGGTTCATCAGGGTGTAAATCCAGGGAATGCTATTCCAGGAGGGCCAATAAGGGACTCTGTCAGCAGGCCAGGCAAGACTTGTGTGTTAGTGTGCCAAGTCTTGTGGGTATCAGATTCCATCCAGGGCTGTGGAAAGGGAAAGCTCAGAGAGGAAGTTGGGAATAAAAAGGTACTCATCTCTAATAAAAAGGCTTTCAAGCTCTTTTCTCGCAGATGAAGGCATGCTCACCAAGGAGAATTGATAGTGAATTTTGAATGATTCTGCATTACACTTTACTTCCCTGTTCCTTGCAACTAGTTCCTTAAATGCTCTACAGAAACGCATGCTATTGAAACAAGCTACATTAGGTGGTTCATAACACATGGCTTAGAACAAAATGGTACTTGCTCCAAATTAGCTCATGTGAAAGATTTTCCTCTTCTAGGTAAGAAAGTCACTTTGCTTGATGGAAACAAAGTTCTTTTGTTCAGAAAGTTGTCTCAGTCCTGCTTTGAGCAGACTGATTGTCCCCTAGTGATGTAGAGTGCCACTGCAATTTTCTTCGACAGAGGTGCTCCTGCCTCTCTCCCAGGGTACAAGACCACAGGTCACCATGATGCTGTTCTGGCTGGTGCTTTGCTGGGCTGGCTGGGATCTGCAAAGCCTTGTGGAGGTGTGGGTGGGGAGAAGTTGTGGGCAAGAGGAGGCAACTGTCTGCTTTTGCAGAAGGTGGAAGCTGGATAATTTTCCATCTTGTGCCCTTCAAGTATGGGACTTCCTTGTAGGTGGTGGTTCCTTTCAAGAGCTCCATTGATTCTCCCGAGCAGCAGCTGTGCCATGCCAGCACAGAGCCAGCATCCCGTGCTGGTTGGTGCTTGATGTAGAGGCAGAAAGGAAAAGCAAGAAGTACATCTTGAGCACTCCCTCCTCACCTCTCCTGGAAGAGAAAGGCCACACAGTAATAACACCCACGTGCTAGAGGAATGGAAGCAAAGGTGATGTTTATCATAATGGACAGATACTGCTGTCACCATCATTGCAGAAATCCTGGTAAGGTTGTATGTAGATGATTTAAGTGCAGTGTTGCCTTTGTTCTGCTGCACCATCCATTGTATCTCTGTATATCAAAACACTGGAACATCCTCATTGCATTAATTTCCATTAACTGGAAGATGTTCTCCAGTAGCTAGTGGGTGGTTAGTCTACAGAGGAAAACTAGAGCAAATTAAAGTCTCCCCCAAACACGTGCATTTTGAGTTCTTAGCATCAGACGTTTCCCTTGTTATGTTCTCTCCTACTGGGCAGCTCTGCTAGCAGCTCTCAGGAGCAAGTATTAGAAAATTGCTGTTTTCCTTGGGGATCTGAGTTATGATTTACTGGCCAGCTTTCTATTCTAATTTGATTTTTCCCTTCTTTTTGTCTTGAACTTACTACTTTGGCTAAGGGAGTACAGTCATGATAGGACTCATCATTCTGTGGCTGTATGTAAGTGAAAGTCCAGTCTTATGATAAGACCAGTCAGGGAAAGTAATAGATTGCTTCTCCACACTTAATGTGATTTGCTCTGGCCTTGAAAATCCTACACATACTTTCTGACTTGACACACCTTGTATTTTATGAATCATCGTGCAATGATCATTTGCCTATAATAATCAAGCTGGGGATGGTCTCCATCAATCTTTGTGATAATTTTCTATCATATTTTAACTAATCTTCTATTATATTTTAACTAATGAGATGAGAGATAAAACAACCTTACTCTTGTATTAACACTGTGCAGATGTCATTTTAACATTCTAAATTGCACAATGCAGCCTAATAACTGTTAACGGCGTGCAAATGCATGTGGAGGAATGGGTATGTGAAAGCAGAATGCACTTGTTTCAGCTGGCAAGATTTTTGAAATGAAAGGAAAGAGCTCCTTATGTGAAGGCGTGGAAAATCAGTTTGCTAAAGCGTTATAATCTTTTCTTAGAAGGATTGGGAAGGATGACTTAATTGATTCCTCTGCAGAGGCATATCTCAGTCTTAACCTACTCTGTTATAAAATTTAGCATAGGAGTGAGAAATGGTTACAGCTTGGTCAACATAGATGCAGCATGAATACTTAAGCTTCCTCTGAAGAGATGATAATATTATAGACACAGTTACATTGTTCTCTAAATCTTGTCAAGCAACCTCAAGGGTGAGTGGAATCAATGAAAAGTTCCTGTCACAAGTAAAAGGCTCAGTGCTATTACCCAACAAAATTAACCAAACCAAAAATTTCATGTCCTAATGGTCTTGATGTAATTCCTCATTCATGTCCTCTGTTAGGTATTTCTTGCATAACTTGTGATGTTCACTGGGGAATGGCTAAAACATTTTACACATGGTATTTAAAGATTCTCTCCTGGTGCTATCGGGGAGCAGTAGGACTTTCTCGGCTTTGCAATATGGAAGCTATTGATGCTCCATGAATTTGGAGATACTATTTTTGGCAGTGTAGTAATTATACTGGTGTCAAAATGCTGTATATAATGCTGAAGCTGTTAGAAGGCAAGAACGCTGTCTTCAGTAAAAGCATACGTTCCTAGGCAATAAATTGCCTTTTGAAAAGAAATGCCTATCACACTGAGGAAACTTGTCCATTACTGTGTGATCTTCAATACAGTAATTGATAAATATTTTCAACTTCACTTCCCATTGCACTGCTTAATTAACTCATTTGCACTTTGTTGCTCTCTATTAAGTTTTGTAGGATTGTGACACCAGATCAGGCTCTTGCTTTGCTTACGTGGTTCTGAATATGTAGCCAAGTAGAGGGCTTATGGAGGGCTAACTTGGCTACTTCCCACATTTAATATCTCACATTTTATTTAAAGAAGTCAGTGTATTTTCTCCACATCATGTAACAGTGAAGATAATTAGACAAAATTGCTTCCCCTTTGCACTGAATAAGGAACTTGGTTCTAATAGGGCCCATAAAATTAACTCAGAAGACTTCTGTGAGGTTTGAGGATCATGTGGATGTCAGAAACTAAGGTGGGAACTTCCTTCTTTTTGGTCCATTACACATCTGAAAGAAGTTTCATGAAGATGTTGTTAAGGAAGGTTACTTTAAAAACAGGAAAAGAACATGCCAGGAAAGACCAAGTTTGAAGCTTTGCATCAGCGTTGTCAGGAGGACTTTCAGCATCAAAGCTGGGTTCTTGGGCAGACACTAGTGTGAGCCCCTAGCTGTTGCACGGGCTATCAGAGCAGGCTGTCAACCAGGGCCTTATGCCTCTTTGGTTTTGGTAGTGGCAAACAATGGGAAAGCACAGAGAAAGGAGCTAATCTAGGTAGAGTGTCTCTGGGAAACTGATCTTCACTGTGCAGCTTGGTGGTGGGAACCGAGCCCATTTCCTTAATGGTCCTTCATCCTGGCTTGAGGCTGCCTCATCACTGGATCAAAAGCAGTGTGAGGAAAGATCTAAGATTCCAGACAGACTCTTGTCTGGATTTGGCTCCAGAGTACACATGGTGCTGCCCCTACCTCTCTACCATTAGCCTCAACACGTGATAATGGAAATATGCTGTACCGCATGGTCTGCTCATGGAAATGCAAGAGTATTGAGCTTGAGCTGTTGATAAGGACAACTGGAATCATGACAGTGAGCTCTCATCTGCTATAACTGAAAAGCAGACACAGCTCCAGAAGGATGAGGCAAGAGCAGACTTAGCTACAGCTGCAAGTGACTCATCTATCGAGATCCCTTCCAATTCCTAACATTCTGTATTCTGTGATTTAGGAGACCCTCAAGTGGTTATTCATGGACAGAATATGAGCGTTTTAGCCCTTAAAAACATTCTTGCTGCTTTTCCTATTTCATTCCCTGAAAGGATTCTGTACCTGTCCACATGCATCTACTTCTAGAAGGCTTTCTCAGTTTAATGACTACGTTCCACTTCACTCAAAGATTAATAGCAGTGCAATTACTAATTGCAAATTTATACCCTTTTGCCAAGGTGGGGAGAGTGTAACTTCTCATAAACATTAGCTCCACATGAAATGCCACGTTCAAGGTCTCAGCTGTGAAGCTGTGCTTTTAATTAATTTTCAGATTTTTCCGTTCATTCTGAGAGACATTGCAGGAATCTGAAAACACTCATTTAATCTCCATGGGATGAATCCCTCTTTCATCCTCCCGCTGACTGTGGTGATGGTTTGTTTTCATGATGACTCCACGCTTGGGCCTATCAGCACAACAGCGTCAGAGGCTTTTGAAGATGCCAAGGGTGCTTTCCACAAGTTCTGAGGTCAGAGGGACCCTCCACCTACCCCAAGGATATGACTGCAAAAACTCCCAGCCAAAGTAGCTGCAGTCAGGAATACGTTTTAGAAGACAAAATACCATCTAGACAAGCTCATGCTGAGAGCGTCCTTCAACCCACATAGTTAGCTATTTCAATATTTATCTTCCTGCTATGAATTGCTATGGAATAAAAATCTGTCTGCTGTCAGGTCATTTTTGCACAGTGATCAAACTTTTCTGAGTTCATCTTCTATAAGTTGAGGTGATAGGAATGTCTGAAGCTGCGTGTTGCAGGGTTTTCTTTTCTGGCCCTAGGATTTTCTCTTTTCTTGGCAGTACTCCTATCTGTTGGAATGGTTCCAGTTTTCCATGATTTATTATAACAAAAATAATTTAAAAACGTTAATGAGTTGGAGAACCCTGTAGCTAAGCAGTTTTAGGCTTTGTGGGCATGTGGGTCAGTTAAGCAGACTTGTTGATTGTTTATGCTCATGTTTAGTTTTGGCAGATGTGGCCTTTTCAAAATTTTTTGCAATGCTTCATATTCAATAGAATAGATGCATTCTCATTGTGTAATTCTCATTATCACAGAATCACAGAATTGTAGAGCTTGGAAGGTGCCTTGAGAGATCATCGAGTCCAACCCCTCTGCCAAAGCAGGCTCCCTAGAGCAGGTCCCACAGGTTAGTGTTCAGATGGGTCTTGAATATCTCCAGAGAAGAAGACTCCACAACCCCCCTGGGCAGCCTGTTCCAGTGCTCTGTCACCCTCAAGTGAAGTAGTTCTTTTGCACACCAGTGAAGAATCTCCTGTGGTCCAACTTGTGACCATTGCCTCTTGTCCTGTACCCACAGGCCACTGAACAGTTGGACATCTCCCCTTGTGTCTCACACTTAAAATACTTATAAACATTGGTGAGATCCCTTTAAGTACTGGAATACTGCAATGATATTCCCCTCAGTCTCCTCTTCTCCAAGCTGAAGAGACTCAGCTCCCTCAGCCTGTCCTCTTGAGAAAGATGTTCCACTCTCTTAATCATCTTGGTGGCCCTGTGCTGGACTCTTCTAAGGAGTCATATGTCCTTCTTGAACTGAGGGGCCCAGAACTGGACACAGTATTCCAGGTGTGGTCTCACCAAGGCAGAGTGGAGGGGGAGAAGGGCCTCTCTTGACCTACTAACCACAACCCATGAGTTGTTGTTTCTCCCTGTTGCAGTCCAAATCTTAAACAGTTTGTTTAGTTTTCCAGTCATATTTTCTCATCTGGGATAAAGCTCACACATCTCTCAATTTTATTTTAATCAGTTGCAACATTAATTCTTGAACATTTTAAATTTATTAATCTGATTCAAATTAAGCAGATAAGTGCTAAGTATGGTGGGCCCCAACTGAGGGGCTCAAACCCCACTGGAAAGTGGAGATAACATGTGCCAACTTAGTAATATGTGCTCTCAGTTTATTTTTAAGTGTGTGGTCTTTGTGGAAACAGCATCTTAATGACAGTGGTTTCTCTGACATATTTATAAATTGTAATCAAGCTATGAAAAATGCAACAACTGAAGTCATGGTGCCTGAGACAGGGAAAGTCAAACTCCGGTTCAGTTCTGACTCTGCTGTAGCATGAGAAGTCAGTATGTCAGGACTTTGTGTAACTCCTGGACAAGTCTGAAAAGTCTTTCTTTTTACTTGCTTTCAGATGAGGCTCATCACAAGTGGTGTTATAGTCCCCTAAAATTAAATAATGGAAAAAAAGTAAGGGGAATGTGCTTGGAAATGAATTTATATGTGGTAATATTCTGTCACACTCTGATGTTGTTGGAGGGAAGGTCCCTTTAGCCTGACCCGGTTCTGGTAGGGAGGTCTGTCTCTGACATATGCTTCTCTGGCTCCAGCTTCGGCTGCCTGCAGCATGCCACAGCTCCTGAAGCCTTGGTAGCAGGCAGATGTTAAGCATAGCCTTGTATGTAGTACTCCTCTGCCTCTTTATTTGTTTTTCTGTGTGTGTAGCTGTTTCCAGCCTAACCCATTCACTTCGCTGACACTAGTTTGCATTTTTAAGCATTGCAGGATGAAGCCTGGCAGGCACAAGGGCCCCCTATTCTCTTAAAAACCAACAGATTCCAATAAACTAGAGATGCAAACAAACCATCAGGGTGTCAGCAATCCCAGATGAATTGGGCATCCCAGAAGCTGGAATGTGTTTCCCTGACATATTGCAGGGGAAGGCTCTTAGCACGACATGCTGGCGGTCGGCAGTGGGGAGGTTGCATAGCGCATTCCCTGGCACACAGTGGAGTATGGCAACTGCACAGATAGCCTCCTCAGCATGGTAGGGAGTTCAGAGCAATGAAGACTCTGTGACAGAGGACCGAGTCCCTTCCCTCCCCTTCTGTAGCATGGGAAAGCCAGCCCTGTTAGTCTTCCCGCCATTTCAGCAACTTTTGGTTAATTCTGATCAGATTCTTAAGTCATGTGTGAACATTGCTAGCCCCTTTGCTTAGTGCCTGACCTCAAGCCTATGTATACATATGTGTGTGAGTACATGTACATGTGAATATATATGTACAGACATGCATATATGTATGGGTATGCATGCACATACTAGAAAAAAACCCTATTATGTGCTTAAAGTTACAGCGTATGTAATGTTGTGGGTCTGATAGACGTTATGGCTGCTTTGTCATCACCTTTTCCTTTTTTAAATGAAATTAAATAGTTGCTTCTGGGAATAAACAGTCTGTTCTTTACTGCCTGAAAACAGCCCAACCCTCCTTATCACCTCCCTGGTTTTGTGTCACTTGTTCTGATTGTCCCACTCTACACTGCGCTGGAGCAGCCTCACCTTGAGTACTGTGTGCAGTTTTGGTTGCCACAGTACAAGAGGGACATAAAACTGTTGGAGAGTGTCTAGAGAAGGGCAACAAGGATGGTGAAGGGTCTGGAGGGGAAGTCTTATGAGGAGAGGCTGAAGACCCTTGTTTTGTTCAGTCTGGAGAGAGGAGGCTGAAGGGAGACCTCTCTGTGGTCTGTGGCTTCCTGACAAGGGGGAATGAAGAGGCAGGCACTGATCTTCTCTCTTTGGTGACCAGTGATAGAACCTGAGGGAACAGCATGAAGCTGTGACGGGGGAGGTTTAGGCTGGATATTAGGAAGAGGGTCTTTACTGAGAGAGTGGTTGGGCACTGGAACAGGCTGCCCAGGAGAGTGGTCACAGCACTGAACTTGGCTGAGTTCAAGAAGTGTCTGGATGATGTACTCAGTCCTGTGCTCTGACCTGGCTGACCCTGTGTGGAGCCAGGAGTTGGACTCTATTATGATCCTTACAACTAAGAGAGTCTGTGGTTCTCTGATTCTATGATTTGTTAGATAAATGCTTCTGTGTCAAGAGTGGACACAAGTTTTGCTCTCCTTCTTATTGCAGTCAGATCATCACAGCCTTCTGAGGTGTCAATGTGTGTGAGAGGTTGCTTTGCCTTGCATAATGCCAGGCAAATGAAATCATTTTCATTTGTGCTTTAGTGAAGAGTGGCAATATACATCCAAGATTTTTGCACAGTTTATGGGGTCAAAGACAAAGCTGAAATAAAATCATGTTATGAGTATCCGTTGTTTGTTCTCCAGTCCTAGAAAAGCTCTCAGGGAGCTTTGTTTAAAGAGTGTGCTATGATGTCTGCCTCTAGGAACAAATATGATCTATGTATGAAAGCTGCTCTTGGATTGCAGGATTACTTTTAGATGCAAATCGTGCGGAAGCAAACACAAGAAGCTGAGTAACAGTACAAAATTCACTTATTAAAAACCAGCTCTGTTCATTGACCCAGAAGAACAAAAACTTTTTAAGTCAGTCATTTATCGTCCCTCTTTTGTTCTGCTGGTTTACATTTCTCACTTAATGTGCTATTGCCTTTCTGTTGCCGTAGATCAGAGCTCCCACCTGCCTGAACCTTGCGACTTCTGTGTGCAGATTTAAGTATCTTGGTTTTTTGGGTTTTTTTTGATGCCTGGTTTGCTCTCTTGAAGAACAGAATTTAGCTCTTGCACTGAAGCTACCAACTGGCAAGTCAGATTTGGGAAGAAGCCCTCAGAAGCCATGTCCTGACTGACACATCTCCATTTGAAACATCAACAGGTGACTGCCCATGAAAAAAGCTGCATAGATTTTTTCAAGCTGCATAGATTTTTTTCAAGCTGCATAGTTGCTGAAAGCTTCAACCCTGGGAAAACTGACTGTGGGAGAGAAAGAGAGGGTCAAAGAGGTTAGGAGAAGCAAACCTCAAGGTTAAAGTGTTTTTACAGATGCAATCCAAGGTCCTGTCCTTGCAGCTTCAGTAGCAGATACAACTCTGATGATTGTTTTAGGTGTTCTTTTATTGAAGATGAGCACTACTGGGAGGGGTTTCCTGCAAGAGCATCTGCTGACGTTAACTGAATTTCCTCCCTCCAGGACTGTGAGGCTGTGTGTATATCTGAGTGTGTGTGTTAGTGGTGGCAACTTGACATTAAAACCCAGTTGTGTGCGGGCACAATCAGTTTAATCTCCAAGCTTGGTTTGGCACAGACTCCTGCTCTCCATGTGTGCTGAGGGGCCAGTGAATATCATCAAGGTGGAAAGAAAAACATTAGACACTGAAATCTGCGCAGCTGCCACGTTTGCCTGGCTTTGCGTACTGGAGCCGCTCGTGGAGGGGCAGTAGCCCACTTTCCAGAGCTGTTCTCTTCTCTCCTCTGCACGTGGTCTCCATGGTCACCCACAAACCAGGAGAAGGATGTGATTTTCTTGGGAGAGAGTAGAGAGTGCAATACGTTCATCTGCGTCCAATCACTTGTGACTGAAGGAGTGGGTTTTTTTCTCAGAGCTGTCAGCAGAAAGCAGGAGTGTTACATTCAGTTTACGTGCAGTAGGTAGTATCTAACATTTTTGGTGGAGTTTTCGAAAAACTGTGCATCTCAGTTTGCATGGGTGTGACCAGCCTTCCTATCTGTGCTACCCTTCACAATTTGGGTTCGTTTTAAGCTGTCGTGCACAAGAAGGACGACAGCTGCATCAGTGTCTGTCATTAAAATCTGAGAAGATGAGTAGTTTGTTGATGTCAGCAGGGTTATTTTCTGTTTTTCAACAATGTGAAAGAAAAGTCAGATCAATTATGCATCTCACTCCCACGCTACTAATGGATGGACAGACAAGGGTTGGGGTTTTTTCAGCTGACATCTAGTATGCTAAGTAAAGAGATTATTCCTCTCAGTTTGCTTCCTTTGTGTAATGAATTATAAGTGGATGAATAAGTCAAGTAAAATCTGTGACAGGTAACAAATAAGAGAAAAACAGTCATTTTGAGTGGATGACCTTACATGGGGAAGCAGGCACACGCTGGGGCACAGACTTGCCATCACTTCTGATTATACCATGATATTTAAATAAGTGGCACTTTCAACTGATTTCCTAGATGCTCATAGGATTGGAGAACCTTTCCAGGGCCCAAAGTTTCTTAATGAGCTTTAAAACCAAATTTAGCATATTTAATTTTTTTCAAGGAATAAAAGGTTATTACAAATTCTAATATTTGGAGTTAAGTCCTACAGTGCCAAATGCTGCTTTGGCTTGCAGGGAACTGCTGTCAAGTGTCAGAGGACAGGTGAGCATTGTGCAAACCAGCTTCTTAGTAACTGACTGCAACTTCTTAGTAATAGCAGAGGTGAGTCTATATTTCATTGCAAATTAATATTTTGCTCATAATAATAATAAAACACCTGGCCTCTTATTTGTACCATGAGTTTTGGGGAGGAAAAGTAATGATTGTGATGGAGCACCTCTCCTATGAAGAAAGGCTGAGAGGGTTGGGGTTGTTCAGCTTGGAAAAGAGAAGGCTTTGTGGGGGGGATCTTATAGCTGCCTCCTAGTACCTGAAAGGTGCCTATAAGAAAGGTGGGGAAGAACTGTTCACATGGGCACCTAGCGATAGGATATGGGGTAATGGTTTTAAATCAGAAAAGAGGAGATTTAAGTTGGATATTCTTCACTGTGAGGGTGATAGATAAGTGGAACAGGTTTCCCAGAGAGGCAAGTAGATATTCAAGTTTAGGTTTGATGGGGCTCTGAGCAACCTGATCTAGTGAAGATGTCCCTGCTTACTGAAGAGGGGGGTTGGACTAGATGGCCTTTAGTGGTCCCTTCCAACTTGACCCATTCTGTGATTCTATGATTTTTAATATTTTGCTTTTGTAGTCCATGATGTCCTGTGATACGGATTCATAGCCAAAGCACTGTTTGTTTGTTTGTAAATGGCACCTTCTGAAAGCACTGGCAGATGGATTCTGATGAGTTCTGCATCTTCTCTTCCATTTTCTTGTTCTTTTAAATTGTCCTCCGATAGGATGACCAACAACTCTGGCAATTAGCCTGTCCCCCTGAACTGTCTTTAGGGATATATAAAGTAGTGATAAAAAGCATAGCAATATCATTAAAAATTATTACTTTGTATTCAGTATCCTTTTTTTTTTTTTTGTGCTAACCTAAAAAGAAAGTAATAACAGCTTATTGACATATGATGTCAATTTTCACTTCAGTTATAGATTTCAAAGTAACTTTTTAAGAATAAACCTTCCACCAGTGCTGTCTTTTAATATTTAATTTTATTTTTTTTTTAATTTAAAAATAAATATTTGCCTGATAACAAAACACGATGCTGAACATCTTTTAAGTTTCCAGTTCATCTGTGCTGGCCAAGTAGTATTAAAGCTGTCTTCCTGTATTCAGAGGTTTTAATTTAACTTAGCTGTTGCTTCTGGTGTTTCCTTTTTGTGAATAACTTATGAAAGATACGAAAAAGTGACACAGCAAAAATAATACTTGTAGCAAAGGATGAACTTTGAGCATGTAACAAATTTGAATGGGGAAGCATCTTCCACGGGCAGTTTTAGTGCTTTGAATTCTGGAAATGTTATCAAGGCTGGCTCAAAGCTTTATTTTATCACAACCATGTCACGGTGTGTTATGAAGTATTCGTGCTATTTTTCATGTGGTAAATTGAAACTGTCCTGTAAATGAAAGGAGACTGTCTATCACAACAAAATTTATGGAATTGTTATATATTTTTCTCTTATTTTCTGTTTGTATTTTATTTATAAATGTTCAGTTACGTTGAAGGATCAAAATTATAGTGAAAGTTCATGAGGACTATATCTATTAATGCTGCTAGTGAAGTGATACAGAATAATTTTTTATTATGGATAAATTGGAAAAACAAAAGTACTAAGAGGAAAAATAAGTACTAGTGTTCTGGGGGAAAAAAAAAAAAACAACACAGAAACTGCAAACAAACTTTTTGCAGTCCTCCTAGATGTCTGAATTTATTTTCAACATGTTAACTGTTTTCATCATTCTTGCTTCTGTTAGGTCAGTAAAGAGGGGAACATCTAGCCCAACAAGCTGGTCTTACTGGCAAAGTACCAGGGAGCAGTGATCCTTCACACCATGGCTGTCTTTGGCATGGAGGTGATGTTCTCAGTTTGTGATCCATACCTGGGGCACCTTGTGGTCAGCCAGCACTCACTTGGTATTTTGGGACAGGCTTTGACTTTATTGCTGAGTGTAACCAACGGGAGGAGGTCCTGAAGGAGCTCATCCTTACACAGGGCTCTTGTAGATTAGGTTAAATTTCATTAATTTTGAGTGTCTTTTACGTGGCCCCAAGGTTTCCAAGACAATTGTAAGATATTGGGTGATGTGTCACAGAGCCTGGAGAAGACCCTTGCTTTCCTGGATCAGCAGGTGGAGTGGTCAGTCACAGGATATATATACTGTACGCTGTTTCAAAGAGGACTCTCAGTCTAAGTCAAGTCAGTTGGACAGTGCTCTTTAGGATGACAGTGTTATTAGCACTTTTTTCCTTAAATATGAAGCTGTCTAGAGAAGGCAAATTGCTATCAGAACCTTCTTCTGGTGCATTTTGGGGATTAAAGTACACACACAAATATATATAAAAATTATGTGATGAGTACTCTTCATATTGATTATTTATAATTCCACTGGTCTGTTGATCAACTCTGCTGTTTAGTTGAATAGGGTCTCATTGTGTCTCACATTTTAGTTAACTTGGTGGGCTTACTGTGTTCTCAAATTTTTGGGCACACCAGATTTCCTCAGGTCTGAAACAGACTTCAGAGGTAAACACAAAATGAAAGCAATTGCTCTGGTATGTATCAAGTAAACTACTTCTGAAAGAAAAAGTAGGTAGTGCTTGTAGAGGAAAGTTGATAAGACAGTTCTCTCTCCAAGGGAAAGCAAGAAAGAAAAAATAATTTATAGACTGTGGAACATGGAAGAGTTTGTAGAGAGGGAAGGAAATTATATTGAGCCATGAAATCAATATTTCTGTCCCTGCATTTTAGTGACTGGCAGAGTTTAAAATGTTAGCTCCAGGCTTGTCCTTAGAAGGTATTTTGGAGATCTTCTTTAAAGAGCAGGACTGAGAGATAAGAAGTGGCATGGTTGTTAGAAGCGTTCTTTGTATAAAATGAGGACATTATGTTTTTGTCAACGGTCTGTCACAGAGATGAATCTCAGAAATATTTCATTTAGCAGTTATAGTCCTTTGTGGGTGCCATGCTGAGTCCCACAGGATGAACTTCTGAGATTGGAAAGGATCTTTTAGGTCAGATGTATGTTTGCTCTTGTCTGTGCTACAGCAGATAATATATCTTGTTAAACAGGATTTACTCTTGGTTAGTCTATTGACGTGTCCCTTTCCTCTGCAAGATAGCTGTACCTCAGTGCTGCTTCTGCTGTGTTCAAATCCTGAAGTCTGTGCTTTGCTCTTATTGACGCATCTCTGAAATCCCTGTAAGTTCTTCTTAAAACTTCAGTTGACTGACTACAGTGTGACAGTACATCACAAGTGAGCAGGAGAGTCCTAAAGCACACACCACTGCCCCAGATGTGAAAAGTCCTGGTGTGCTCTCCCTGCTCTGAAAATAGTCTTTCGATGAGACTAAGGATTCTTCAACTTCCTGAAATCATCTTGCAGGTGCAGCCATAGGTGATAGACAAAACCTGGTATTATCTCATTGCCTGAGGTTCTCTTAATTCTCATCCTGAACGCATTTCCTTTGCCTCCCACTAATCTTCACTCCTTAAACCTGGAAAAATAACAATAAATGGGACCTTCTTGTTGCTCAGGTAAGTCCTGGGTTCTTCTCTCTTCCAGAAGCCCCACTGATATAAGGGCAGCTCTTTGTGCAGTGAATAGTGGGAGAAACAACCTCAGCACCATATGCCTGTGACTTTAGACAAATTACCTCACCTTATGACATAGTTTGGTGTCAGTTAGCGAAAGATCTGGATACCCTTTACTCACCAGCATTCCTTCAGAAGTGAGCTTTCAGGAAGGTGGGATGGCAATTCCCTTACTTCTTCTTTTCCTCTCCGCAGGAATCTTCTTGGCCTGTACTATTCAAGAGGGTACTTAAACTGACATCTTCTCTTGGACAGCAGCCAGCATGGGGTGTTTCAGGGGGATGCATAAAACTCTAAGGGTAGATGCTTCAGTAGGTCTGTTGCTGTTTTGCAGGACGGGTGTAACACTGAGAGAGCAGCCAAAGCACAGTGGTAGGGTATTTCCCCAAGCAATGGTGAAACAAGACTACTGAAGTAATTAAAAGGTTATTTTACTATTCTGGTGACCCATAGAGAGTCTATTGCCATTTTCACATTAAATAAGGTACAATTAGGTCTGACATATTGTCTGTCTTTAGAGCTCCTACCTGAGCTGATGACAGGCAACAAATTAATCCCAGTTGGATGCAGTTAATTAAACTATCTCAAAGGTGTTGTGTTGCCTTGAATGTTTTGATTTTGTTATATTTTTATTTATTGCAAAAGTATGCTATTCTAGGTCTCTAGGATTATTTAAAAGTTTATATTTCTAAATAAGAGACTGCAATACTTCAGTTGAACAATATTACTGGATATAAATGGTATAACTGAGGCTGGTAGAGATATTCCACGTCAGGTATGCAAGGGTTTTCAATCAGGCTCTTACTGTTCTGTTCCTTGGGAAACAGCTTGTGATAAGAATGCCACACATGGAGCACTTCTCGTTCCTTTATTCCAGGTCTTTTATGAGTACACCCGGCTATTATTTCATTACTACATAACTACTGCTTTAAGCTATTCTTTAATAAGTTAGATTGAAAGTACAAAATTATTTTATTGAAATATTCTATACAATTTTGCAAGGATGGAAACCTTAATAATGAACTAATCACTTCGGCACACTCATAGGGGTTAATAATTCAGCAGTGCATTAGTTATGCCCAGGTTAAAAGGATTCTTTTTCTGTCACACAGCAGAAAAAGCACACTCTGGACAATTTTGTTCCTTTAGGTTTACTGGTGTTTTGGTATTAATATGGTTATTATAGTGCCTGTGGTTATTTATAGTCCTTTTTGTGGTTACTGCAGTGCCTTTGAGTGCCTTGAAATCCAAACTGTATGTTACTTTGGTAAAATTCAAGGGGTTTTCTTTCCATTTTATACACTGAAAAGTGAAAAATTACAAACCTGTACTTCTGAGATACCCCTGCTCATGGATTCTGACCAGATTTCCTGGTCTTGATGTGTAGCTTCAGACCACTCTTGGTGCTACAGGACAAAGAAGTTGAAGCAACTTTTCACTTTACATAACTCTGCTTACATGTTGGACATGCACAGCAGGTGTCCTCACCATGTGTATCAGCAGAGTTACTCACTGTTCCAGGCAGTGGCAGAACTTCACCAGCTCTGAAAGCACTGATTCCCTGCTCAGGTTGATGAAGGTGCATGGAGCACTACTATATGCCAGAGGTATGTGACTCAGAAACTCATTCCAGTTTGCTTTGTGTTGTTTTTTGTTTGGTTTTGTTTGGGTTTTTTTAATCACATTATTTCACATCTCTATTTGGGTTGGAAGTACAAAAAATGTAAGGTTGAATTATTAAAACAAGTCCAAACATGTTCACAGAATCACAAAATTGTACGGGTTGGAAGGAACCTCCAGAGATAAGACCAATGCCCCTGCCAAAGCAGGTTCCCTAGAGCAGGTCGCACAGGTAGGCGTCCAGACAGGTCTTGGATATCTCCAGAGAAGGAGACTCCACAATGCCCCTGGGCACCCTGTTCCAGTGCTCTGTCACCCTCACTGTGAAGAGGTTCTTTCACACATCAGTGTGGAACATCCTGTGGCCACTGAAAGAGGTTGTCCATCTCCCCTTGCCTCTCACGCTTCAAATATTTATAAACTTTGGTCAGAATGTTGACTAGAAACAAAGCTTTTCATTATGTATTAAAGTTCTGAGCTTTATGTTGTTTATCCTGTTTTCCAAACATACTGCTTGACCTCAGTAACAAAAACTGAAAATTCTTATTTCCAAACACGAAAATTACCAACCATAGCACTTCACTCAAAACAATTATTTTCAATAATAAGAAATTACTGTTGTTAGTGGTATCACTGTTGTTGTTGTTGTTGTTGTTGTTGTTGTTATTATTATTATTATTATTATTATTCCCACACTTATCTTGTTTGGGAAATATGCTTTGGAATTTAGTTGAATCCATGCAGTGTTTTGGTCTGCTCCAAACTGCATATTTTGAATTTTTTTCTTTTCCAGAAATAGTTCACACAGTTCAAATTGCATGAGTCTGGGTAATCTTTTTCTTTAGCCCAGTCTGAACCCAGCAAGTGAATTACTTTGCCCCTTTTGGCACCACTAATGAAAAAAGTGGAAGTAGCAGCAGTGCACACCTCTGTGACGGGAGGACAACGGCTGGTTTCTACAGCCAGTGTGCCACCTCTTTTCTGAAGCTGTCGCCCGGATGCAAGCGATCTCCAGATCCATCTGTGCTGTTTCCTTCAAGCTGTTCAGTAGATTCTTCCAAGCCCTGTGCTTTCTATTTTCTTATGGCTCCATCACAGTAACTTAATAAATCCTTCCTACCTTCACAGAGCTAGATGATGCTTAACTTTAAGATGCTGCTACCAAATTATACATTTTCTCCTGTCTTTGAATTTATTTTTTTAATTTGACAGGTTTTCATCTCCAGTAGGAGGTAAATATTTAATGAGGGCAGTATAGCTCCATCTTCCTTTTTTTGCATTTTCTTTGTCCTCTGTTCTGATTTTCTGTTTTAAAAATTAAGTCACTTCCATGCTTTCTTTGTAATGTATTCTGTCCACCCCTTGTTCTCCAGCATTACTAGGAATTCATGCTGCCTTGTTAATTGACCTGTCATTTACAGAATGTATCTGTAATTCTTGGGTGGATATTTGGTAACCATTCTGAATTCTAAGCAACAAAGCAGATATTTTCAAATCTGCAATGCTTTGGGGACAATGAGTTCTCTGCAGGCAAGATACATTTCTTATTATTCTGGCTGGTTCCTGAGCTGTCCTCTCTCAACAAACATACGTTGGGATCTATTTATTTTGAGTAGGGGTTTAATTTGGTCAGTTCAATCTACTACATCAGTGCTAGAGCTAAATTAATCTTCTCACATAAGCAGCTACAATTTGAGATAAATTGAAATTGTATTAGTCAAGAGCAAGATGCCATCATAAAATCTTGGCCTACCTCATAGCTTAATTAGTTCTATAAATATTTACTTTTACAAAATGAAGACAATGGTATTGAAGATCTTAGTCCTTTTAAACTCCTTTGGAGTTGCAATCCAAGCTTATCTCTCAAGAGAAAAACTGCCTTTTTCCTTTCTCCTCTCTCTCACGCATACTACTTTAGCTCAAGGCTTATAAACAGATCATTGTAAATTACTATGGACTTTAAAAGCAGATATACATGTGGGTGTAATTGCTTCTCAGAGGCTGAGATAATGCTGTTTGCTAACAACATTTGTGTCATTTCTACTTGGTTTGCATCTGTGACATATTTTCTGCCAAACTTATGTTATTTTTATCTTAATGTTGCCTACAGCAGCATCCACAGCCATAGCATTCCTTGCCTGACCAAAGTTTTCAATAGTAGAGTTAAAAGAGTTAACTTTCAGCTGGGTGGCAGCCCTAGTGAATTTACTAAAAGCAAAGCTGGGTGAAGAATCAACATTGTTTCCCTGACATTCCTTCTTTGTAGTCATTTCACACGATCTGTTCATAATAACCTTCGGTAGAGCTTTACTAGCATACTCAATATTTGTCCTTCACTCTGCCCTCAAAAAGAATATGGCAATACCCGTGCAAAGAGCACAAATTCCAGGGGGCTTGTTACCCCTTGGAGGTCCTCAAGAAACGGTTTGCTTGCTAGTGTTCAGGTATTCCCACTTAAGGGATCATCACAGTGCTTATGAGAAGTGCCTTGCTGTAAAAGAAGCATCCTTAATTCAGGTCAAGCTTGGTTGGAAGTTGGAGTTTGTTTAAAATGTTTAAAATAGACAGCATAATTTAAAATATTGACAAAATATGCATATGGAGTAAAAATGAAACTGTTCTGTTAATCTGTCCAAGCTAAAACAAACCAGAAAAGTCCCCTTCTATATTAGCCAACCTGTTCACACTGTGGTTTTGGCTCAAATGCTCAGGAAGGCATTGTTTTCCTGTAGGCTCGTGAATACCAATGGATGCAGGAATTTCTGAGTCAATTGTGTTAGATTTATATCTAGTTTCTTAGAGTGTCTTGGGTTTTCACTTACATTCAGATTTCCCTCTCCTTTCCTTCTCCATCAAGTGTACCCCAACCCAATGAAGAAAGAATCTAGCCCTTTCTTTCCAGGAAACAATTATTGACCATCCTACCTCCTTTGGAAAGACCAATCTGACTCTTGACTGATCAGGTGCTATCTTCTAAATATGACTGCCTCTATTAAACTCATTAAGTATGCACTGAATAATATCTCACAGCTTCTCAGCAAGTATATTTTGCTGTGAAATGTCTTGGGCCATTGTGGGTTTTCGTCGACTACTACTCCAGACAAACAATACCCATTAAGGGAGCATATGCTTTTCATTATTGCTTGTTCTTTTACAGAATCTCAGAATGATCTGGGTTGGAAGGAATACCAAGGATCATCGAGTTCCACCCCACTGCCACAGGCAGGGCCACCAACCTCCAGGCCTGGTTCCAGACAAGGTTGCCAAGGACCCCATCTAAAATGACCCTGAACACCTCCAGGTTGGAGCATCCACCACCTCTCTGGGCAGCTTGTTCCAGCACCTCACCACTCTCTCCATAAAGAACTTCCCCCTGATATCTAACCTAAACCTTCCCTCCTCTGGTTTAAATCCCTTCCCCCTTGTCCTACTTCTGTCTACCCTTGTGAAAATCCATTCTCCTCCTGTCTATACACTCCCTTTAAGTACTGGAAGGCTGCAGTGATGTCCCTCTGCAGCCTTCTCTTCTCCAGGCTGAACAAGCCCAGCTCCCTCAGCCTGTCCTCACAGGACAGCTCCCCCCTGATCATCTTGATGGCTTCCTCTGAACACGCTCCACCAGGAACAGACAAAACAGATACTCTCTTAATCAGCCATTTTGGAGTGTTTCCGGCAGACAAACTTAAAGCTGAGGGAAGCTATAACTGAGGCTTTCATTCAGGAGTTATAAAGCTGAAAGACAAGTATTGAGAGGACTTTGGTGGTCTTAAATTACTCTGTGGTCCCTTCATTAGAAGATAGCTCAGCAGGTAGGATAGGAGCCTTGCGGTAACCTTGTTGGATTTACACAGTTGCAGAATATTAATGCAGTACCCCATTCAGTAGTTGAAGCAGGGAAACCTGTGACTTCAGGGGTCCCTTCATTCCACAAAAGAAGAACCATACTGACTCACAGGAACACAGATAAAAACAAATGATCATTCCAGCAAAGCATCCTGTTGAAGAAGTCAACAAAGCGAGACACCACTTCCACCTTCCACATGCTAAACACCAAAAGATTTCTAGGCTCTCCTCTGTGTGAACTAAGGTCTCAATTTTGGCTGTGGCTCTGCTCATGCCTCTTTTGCAGAAATAGTGCCTCTAGCAGAAGATTATTTCACTATAATTCCTAAATCAAAACAAACTGGGAAATACACTGCTGTTTGTGTCAATCTAATGCTACACAGCATGTGTAAGTGCATGACATTATTTTGCATGCTGGCACTTGCAACGGATCAGACTAGAGAACAATTACCTTTACTATAAAATTGTGTTTTCTTTTATAGTGTCTTCAGTTTTAATGAAGATCAACTGTGACAAAGCTACATGGAGTAATGGAAGTAGCAGAGAGAAATCGTTTTTTGAAAACAAAAAGCTTTTTAAAAAGTCACAAAAGGACTGGGGAGCCGTGAGTGCATTTTCTACCCTAACATTTTGGCATCACTCTGTGGAACCTTCTGCTATCAGCAGGGGATGAAAAATTGCAGTTGACATCTACACCTGGCATTTGTCTCTATTAATGGTTAATACAGGGACTGTGTTCTCTTGGCTTAGTCTCCACCTGTCAGCTACTCCTTAGGAGAAAAGAGAGCAGGGAGAAACCAAATAGATTTAGGCTTCTTTTTTTTTTGAACCAGGATTCCGGTGAGATATATAGGTGAGGACCAAATCCATATCCTTAAGGAAACAATTACATTGTGGACCTGCTTGTTTTGTGTCTTCAGATCTGCTGCTCCATCCACTCGTCTACTATGGAAATTTTCTGCCTGTCTTTTCACATCAGGAGCTCGAAATCAATTTTGTAATTTGGGCCATCCTTCAAAGACAACAGAAAGCCTGTGGCATAGGTGTGTTTTCAAAGAGAGAACACACTTCTGTGTCTCTGACACAGAAAGAGAAATGCTGCTGACAGCCAGAGCCTGAGGAGTGCTTCTGTTTGCTACGGGAACAACAGATCCTTGGCGGAGACTTAATGAAGCAGTAAATCTGTAAGGTGGCTCCTCTGAGTCTAACTTCACCTGAGAGGAATGTCCCACAGGCTGCCAGCAGTGGGCCTGGTGTGGACCTAATTGGTCTCAGATTCCCCATCTCCTCCTAACCCACAGGCACACTGCTACATCCTCGGGGATTGCCCGCGGCACGATCGTGTTTAAGAGTTTTTTACTGAAAGCTGGTGTGTCTTTTTCCTTGTCTTGAGAGGGAATGGCTGCAACTTAAGAAGGCAAAGACAAAAGCATCACACTGGCTAGCTTTGAAACACGGTGGTGTTAGAGTTTATCCATATCATCTGTTTGGCAGGTGTGCAGACTCTGCATCTACTGATTGTAGCTCCCAGGAGTACTCCCCAGCTTCTAGATCTGGATGCACGCTATGTAAGTAACCCAGCTCTGCAGGTTCTTGGGCAATCACCCCCTCCATACAATGGAAATGTCAGACCAGTTCTTCCAAAGGAGCTGGAGCAGGCTCTGGTCCTCTTCCAGGCTGAGAACGTAAGATTGTCCAATAAAAGGTGATAGTTTGCTTTTCCACTGTGGCAAGTTAAAGTATCTTTGAAAGACAGCACAGAATGCAGTAAAAGAAATAACAAGACCAAACTCTGGGCCAATGCTCTTGCTAAATAGAAAGGCAAGAGAGTTGTTATAGCAACAGAAGAATGAGGTTACTTTTTTTTTTTAAACAAGTGCACATACCTGAACCTTAGAAAAGCTGATATAGCTGTAACTTTGAGAAAGTCTAAATGGTACCTTTCAGGCTTGTGTGCATTTGCTCTTGCACTTCAAGCAGACCAAAGCTGAGTGCTCGTGTTACTGCCCTCGCAAGCCCAAGCTGTAGAGACACGTTGAGGAGCCAAGCACATACCAACCCAGTCCACAGACTGCTTCAGGGGGGACGTGCAGCTCTGGATTAGTGCTTTCTGCACAAGGTTCTGGAGCACACACGGACCAAGCCTGCACCTGCCTGCGAGGTGCCATGCCGACACACCCTGCCTGAATTTACTTTGTTTTGCTGTCATTAGCATCATTGCTGTCTGTTCTAAAGATCAGAGTGATCTAAAGCAGAGTGGCAGCTGCTATTTGTCACAATACCATCTCTCACCCGGCGCGGGGCAAGTCTGACCCGCTCAGTAATAACTACAGATGAGCCTCCTGAGTGCAGCTTTGCACTGCCCCTAGTAACACTCAAATAGTAGTTATTACAAGAGTTAGGAGTCTTTCTGGCACACACAGAACCAGGGGAAGGGATTAGAAACAGCCACAAACAAGGCATAGATGAATACACAAACCGCTAGAAGCCAATCAGTTATTTGACCTCAGGTTCATATTTCTGTAAACATGTATCTTGGCAACGTATCATTCAGTTCCTCAATACAATGCAATGCAAGCCCTTTCTCATTTATCTCAGCTGTCTTGTTGGGTTATGTTACAAATGATTACTGTTAATTTTGTGTTTAATTGCGCTTAGCATAATTTATTTGCTATCCAGTGATTTTTAACTGTTGGACATAACAAAATATGGTGGTTTTCTCTTCTGCTTCCTTCTGCTTCTCGTTTGTGGATGCAGAAAGCAGCTGGACTTGTTCCATGCGAATGGAAATAATTATGGGCATGTACAACAAATTCATTAATCTCAAGAAGGCGCCTTGTGTGGAGCTATTCCTGGAGTATTCTTCGCAAATTCTTCACAAATTCTTTCTCTTTCCTGCCCCTCCAAAATTGCTTCCTTTTAGTTTTCTGCTTCAAACCTATTTTATGTGAACCTACCCCCTTCCTCTTACTGATGGGGATTGGAAACAAATTGTGTTTCAACTAAAGTTGGCAGTGATTATGTGTTTCTTAAATCGATGTGCTTGTCCCAGATGTTCTGGAGGAAAGAAATCTCAGAGTCCTTCAAGTGAAATTGGAGCACTGGGACCATTTCACATGATGGGACCCCAAAAGACAGTAATTCGGTTCTGCGTCATTGCCCCTTACTTTTAAAATACATTTATCCTGGGTTCAAACGTGGGAGGTTTTTTGTGAAGTTTAAGGGTCTGAAAATAATATGTTTCTTCTGCTACACTCACTTTTTTTTTCCCCTTGGTTTTTCTTTTTAATAACTGTGAGCACTTTGTCAGCCTTTTAAACAGACTCTCAGTAAACCTTGTTCCACTGGTGCCTAAAGGTCTTGCTTGCCCTTAAAGTTGCTGTCTGATGAGGCACAGCCTGTTCCTTTCTTACTCTCCATAGCTCCCGAAGTGCTCGAGCCGGAGCCCGCGTGTAAAACAAAGCACAGGCCAGCGTGTTGAACCCGAGCAGTGACTGTGAAGTGTGCTGTGAAGGCTTTCAAAGAGGACAGCGATGACATGGCAACAGATTTGCATGTATTTCATCGCATGCGCGTTGCTGTACGTATTTCAAGAGGTTGGTTGCCCATGCCCTTTCAAGTCTGAGCATGGGAACCTGTGTGTGTAACCCTGTGGTAAGGTTAATGAACTTCCTGAGATACGCAGATGGAAATTGCTCCTCCGTCTCAAAATCAAAGCCGATAGGGCCTGCATCATTTCCTTGTAAATGCAGCTGGGTTTGATCATATCAGGGAATATTTCCATCTTATCCATATTCAATTTGGGTTACTTCTATTTCTTATTTACCACAAATATACTCGTCTATGTGAAAAATGAGACCAGCATTTGATCAGCGCTTAATGGAAGCCTTTGAGGATCTCTCGGCTATTCTTCACTGTTATCTGCCAGCAGAATAATGACAAAGTAGAAGAGAGTGCATGCATTGCATCTAACGTGATTAGTCTTCTAATGTTGGGAATGCAGGGAAGAACACAGTCAGCAGGTAAAATACCCCTCTGGGTAAATACATAAAGAGTGCAAGGCTAGTCTGAAACACAAAACCCTTACAAAATCAGCAGTTTCTGCAGTCGTCGATTGTGGTTTTATGTATGTGTAGTGCTAATTTACCTCGGGGAAGAATTGCCATGTAATTGCATGGAGACAGAGTATTGGCAAGGAATGTAAGAAAGTTTGGTATGGCAAGTTATTACTGAATTTTTACACCAATTAGATTTTTCAAAAGGTACAATGTAGGTAATAATCAGAATTATGAGGCAGAAATTCGGGAATGTATTTATCTTATAATTCACTGTAGGCCCATCTGCACTAAAAAAAAAATGCAACCAAAGAAAATGAAGTCAGTTAAGAGTTGAGTTAAGGTGAGACTTTGTGTTTTATCTGAATTCTGAGTTCTCACCCAC
Organism: Heliornis fulica; assembly: GCA_013399135.1. NCBI lineage: Eukaryota > Metazoa > Chordata > Aves > Gruiformes > Heliornithidae > Heliornis > Heliornis fulica. The sequence continues at coordinate 367,877 of VXBZ01010913.1, read as the reverse complement.
GTTCCTGTGAAAGATTTGATGGTGGAACATAGAGTCTTCTGTCACTTTTGTGAATGGGCTTCAGATCTACATACTGAACCTCATTAGATTGTCTCTGCTTTCACATGCACGCCTGGGAACTGGATTTCATGATCCATTCCCCGTCCATATGAGTAAAAAAAACCCCATAACCCACTACGTGCATATGCAGATTGATTTTCACACTTTCTGTTTCCCTGTGGATACTTCTTGTATTTGAAAATTCTCACTATAGCTAGGGCTGGTCACTAACTTCTTAATTTCTTAATTATTAAAAATTGCCAGTAAGGATAGTTTTAAAAACCTCACTGATTTTTTTTCCTGGCATGCTTCAGGATTACTGCTATTGGTAAAGAATTATCAGTCAATTTTCACTTGAAAGAGACAGACACCACAGCAGATGTAGCCTGGCAAATAACTGACTTTAAGATTCGTATAGACGGGATTCACTCCCTGTTCTACCTATTGCTAGTGACTTGCCCAGGTACATGCATATGGACTATTCTGAGCTGCGGATACACATAATATTCATCTCTCTTAATGCCTTGCATCCATCCAAAAAGCTGTGCAGTCTTATGTTCATGTGAATAAAAAAAACCCTAAGCAGCTTAAAAACGTTTGAGAATAAAAAAAAATTCTTGTTGGGAAGAAAACTTCAGATTCTCTTTCCCAACCTTAAAATCCTACCTCTGCTTGCAGCATATCATTGCAACATTATTTTAAATTGAAAAACTTGTTTATGAATTGACTAGTTTTTTGAGTGTCATGGTCTGGGGCTTTGGGCAAAGTGATCTAGTGAAGGGTGTTCCTGCCCTTGGCAGGGGAGTTGGGACTAGGTGATAGTGAGAATCGCAGGTCCAACCCAAACCCTCCTGTGAGTCTGTGGCCCTGAGTATACCCTAATTTTGGAACTGTGCAACTAATTTACCTTCAAAAACATGCAAAAAAAAAAATAGGAGTTGAGCTCTCAGTATTTTGAACTTTTCTGGTGTCTCTTGTAAGCAGAGTTCACTGTGAGATCATAAATAAATTTGATAGAAATATTTGAATTCTTCATTCAACATTTTGTACTTTTGAGCAAATTCTGTGGTATCTTTGGTTAAGTAATATACTACAAGTGAGAAAAAAAAACAGTAGAGGCACGTGTTAATTCAGCTGCTGTTATTGCATACTTCTGTACCAGTGAAGTAAAATTTACATTTTTCTAGTATTGTAACTTTTACTAATATCCTTTCCAGTTCACCTTCCAAGGTGAAAATCTCATCTGTTTACTATTATTGTCTCCCACCTAGGAAGAAGATTTAAGATCAGCTGTATCAGCAGTTTGTTCTTGCTGGCATCAAGATTGTGTTTTCTTCCCTCCTCCCTGTGTGTCCTAGTGCCTCTTTCTATTCCCTGCCACAGCTTGGCTCGTGAACCAGCCAAGCGAAATTAAAGCTTCCAGGCTTTCTAGCAACAGGAGCCTCCAAGGCGAAGGAGACTGTGTGTCAGAACAGTCACCAGCAAAAATCTTCCTGTCTGATTATGGAGACCTTTGCAAATAAAGGTTATGGCAGGGCTTTGCACTAAATCTGACACAGACTGGAAAGTCATGTTAAAAAGAAGGGTGACTGCTCATGTGAATGTAGAAAACTTCACTCTGGTTCTTCACCGACTTCAGACTTTATGACTTGAGAGCACAGAACTTCATGCTGTCCTAATTAGGATGCATGGGGAAAGAAATTGTTTAGATCTTTGTTTAGTATTCTATAGAAGTGGTAAGTCTTACAAGAGTGTCAACTAGATCCATGGACCTCTCTAGGGAAGGAGGAGAGCTAAGAAAGCATAACGATAATTTAATGCATACAAATGCTGGACAAGAATAGTTCTAACTAATGAAAATTCTGCTGTTGCGATAGGCACTTTTTTAATTTGGCTTTTCTACTTTGGTTGCAGATGATATTTCCTGGTTTTGCCCTCTTTAGGGGTGTCTTCTGTGGAGTTGTAAATGTATAATTAATGCATCATAGAAATGTGCACTAGACATATTATTAAAATTTAGCATGGCACTGGTTTTCAAAAATGAGTAACAAGTTGCAGTCAGAGATGTAAAAAAATTACTTTTCTGTGAGCATCTCCATCATACAAAGCATTGAAATTTATCTCAGTATTATTTTATTAGAGCTTTTTAATTACTATGGCAGATAAGCAGGACTGGCCATTATCTTTGCAGAACATTTGTATTAATAATGTTGTGCAATTTGCAATGGTTGATACAGAATATTCTTGTCCCCATTCAGAGCTTAGTTTAAGCCGATGTGCAAAACCAGTCATCCTCTGCAGGGCAGAAGGTTCCCCATACTCTTCCCCTGGGCCCCTAAGTCTCAGCCATTTTCTCAATTGAACCCCATGCTTTGCTTTAGCAGTATGGCCAAAGGAAACATATAAATTCCCTTCCTGAGTAAAACAACAATAGCAACTTCTGAATGCATGCACATTAGACAGAAAATGAGTCACCTTTTTTTTGTTTCAAAGCAATCCTGCTGTTTATAGAATGCAAGGCAACATCATTTTGTAATCCAACACTGTGCTTTCAATTACTTACCAGATACTTTTTTGGTTTGGCTGTTTTGGGGGTGGGGGGGTGGTTGCTTGTTTTGATACATAATATGAAGTCCAGCAATTTATTTCAGTGTGCAGCTTTGATGCTTTGCTTCTTAATGGGATATTTGTAGCTACGAGAAGGGGTGATAAAAGAAAAAAGAGTTCACTCACCATATATTCTAGCTTACCCATCATCTTCAAGAAAATTAAAATGTCAAGTGCCAACACTGGATTTGAATTAGAAATAGCATCAGTCTTCTCATGACGCTACAGAACTCACTGAAGCCCTTTGTGTACTGGTCCTTGTTTATAGTGATATCCAGATTTAAATATTTCAGGCAGGAGTGATTTTTCAGTGAATAAACTAACCCAATAATTATTTATGGATATCTTGTACCCTTGTGTGGTTCTGTAGTTTATCTGTGGGATGTCCCGTCTCTGTATTCAAAACACACATAATGAAACAATGAAGAAATTCAGGGATTGTAGGAGTGTCACAAGAAATAATACCCATTTCAGCTCATAATGAGATTTTTAAGAACTGCTGAGAAGATTTCAAATATCTGTATTGGCTGCAAACAAGTTTTTGTCCTTGGATTATCTTGACTTCATTCAATTCAGGGCAGTTCAATATTTGCATTATAACTTCACAGCACTCGGAATCACAAGGAAAAAAGGACATTAAGATCCATTGCTTTTCCTCTTCTTTGCTGGTCAAAGAAGAGGAAATGCTGGTTCCTTAAATTTATATAATTCTGTTGTTTGCCTGTCCTTGATAAAGATTTATTAGGGTGGCATTAAAAAGGGAGCACCCACAGGAAACGAGCCACACAGCATGGAGATGAGAAGATTTCTGACTTTGGGAACTGATAGGTTTGGGTCCTGGTATTCATGCCAAAATACAACAGATGTGTCTTAAAGTACACAGGTCTGTGTGTGCTCCTACCAGTAACCGTAGAACTCTTAATAAGGACATCCACTTGTGTCTTCTGGGCATGTAAAATATATGTAACTTATGAGACAATAGTTTATGTCCTTAAGAAGCTGAAGTTGTACCATGTGAGGAACATACAACCCTTTGGGATATGGATTCACAAGTGAGAGAATACTGGGTTGAACCTTTAGGTGCATCTATTCAGGTTTTCTCCTGTTAACACTCAGTCTTAAATCCTATTCAGACAGTTGGGGAAAAAAATCAAGATATAGTTCTCCTAATTGTAAAAGTAAAATAGATTTCACTTTTTGAATGGAAAGTTGTAAGATTTACTTTTTGTCTGCTGAGCAGATGGAGGTGCTTTGTCAGAGGGAGAAGGTAGGAATTTTACAGCCAGAAATAGAATGCTGGAAAATTGGATTTTGCAGCTGAAGGTGCTATTACTTGCTACTTGTAATGCAATTATTAGTAAAATAATAAATATGAGGATAATTTAGCATTTACCAGAAATAACTGATATGATAAGTGATTTACTCAAACATTTATTTTAAAAAGTATTTGCTGAGCTCTTTATGGCCACAGTCTGGGTGCCACAGAAGTAACTTGCGGGCGAATGTGGAAACAGCACAGCTTGCAGGGGGTGGAGGTGTGGAAGATATAACAAATGGAAGTTGCAGATTTTGGTGATTTAGATGGTTTATCACAAGGTACAACTCAAACAGATTAGATAGTTGCTCATAAGAGTGTCTTTACCTAAAATTCCCTTCTTTCAGGTGTGGGGTTTTTTAATATTATTAAATGTTAAATTGTAGTGGCTGGTTTTGAAATATTACAAACACTCTGCACGCTGCTCTGAAAATTTTTAAAGCCAGTGTTCCTTCAGTGAAATGTAAACTATTGGCATCTTTCATGTGAGCATGTTACTTTACAGTCTTTAACAATCTTTACTCCTTGATTATGCACCCTTGTCTTCCTCTCCCCAGTTAATCAAGTACCCCTGTAGATCTTCACGGTCATCTTTTACACCTTTGCTAAGCATTAGAAAAGGAAAAATAGTTGAAATACTACCTTAAACATCTTTGATATAGTGCTCCTTGAAATAAGCAGGGCTGCCCGTGGTTGAGACCTCTGGTCTCTCATCAAAGCCACCGGGAAATCTCCATAGCTGAAATCCTTCTTTGCAACCAGAGCAGTTACTGACTGCTACAAGATAAACCACTACAGCGTAGTGGTTTATCTTGCTTCAAGTTACTCTATGCCAGCTACGCTGAAGTAACTGTCCTTGTGCTTACACACAGCATATGCGAGGTAGTGCCACTTCCTTTGAGCTTTTGTCATCTGGAGAATCCCGGGTGCATGCTTGCTAAGTTTCTTTGTTTTGCTTTTTTCTTGACAGGGAGATCAGCTTCCCTGAAGAGGATTCACACTAGGCTGTTAGCTCAGCGCACCGCTCCATATGGCCACACATTTCTCACTGTTTACAAAAAGTTGCCGCAATGAGTCGATGAGCTCTCTTTCCTCTGAAAGGCTGTGGCGAAGAGAGGCCCTCATGCAGGTAGGACAGGCGTGAGATGCTGCTCTGTGAGGAGCCCCTTCTGGGAAAGGGCACAGGTCAGTGGAAGAGGATGAAATTTGCCCTTGAAAAACAATGTATTGCCACAAATCCAAACCACAGCACTATATGGGTTGCTGTGGAGAAAATTAACTCCATCCTAGCTAGACTGAGTACACAAGGATGTTCAGTTCCCAAAAGAGAAGAACTAATCTCCCTGAGCCTATCTGCAGGTGGTCTTACAAACGTCCCCCAAACCAACCTGTCAGTTTTCTCTGGCACGTGCAGCTGGGCAGGTTCTTCAGGCCAACTTCTGCCCTACTGGGTGACACTTGTACAAACGCACATGGCGGAGTGCGTGTGTGTTTGGGTGGGACTGATTCCCTCCTGATATTTACTTAGGGACAGAGGTGGGCAAGCAGCAACAGCATCCTTCCCTCTGCAACATGGCTTTGGTTAACTGTCAATCCAGAAAAAAACAAGGGAGGCATTTCTAGTCAAAGCAGCCTGCTACTATGTTGGTTTACAGGGTGTGCATCTGCAACACAAAAATAACTATTTAAGCAGTTCTTCAGAGAGGCAACATACTTGGAATATTTTTTCCCTTGGTCTCTGCAGGATGCTTCATGTGGAAAAGTGTAAAAATACTAAGCACATGTAAATTTTTGAGATGGAAATCTCTTGGTTGCAGTTAGTCAACATACATGCCAAACCTGAAAACAAGCCATTTAAAAAATAAATTCTGTAGGAAAGACAAAACAAATTTAGAACAGCTACTGTTAGAGCAAGTAGTTCACCTGTTATTCGTACTCCTGACATTTCCTGTGGGTTTCCTGAATTTTAGTCTGACTGGCCCTCCACATGTGCCTATTCTCCAGCAGATTTATGTAAGGAACCAGAAGGATGAGCTGTGTAACATGAGCACAGCCAGCAGTTCATGGAAGGATGCTCCCTATTTATTTATTCTCCGAAATTTGAGAGGTTGCATGGAGTATTAGTATCTTGGAGCTCCTCCTTCAACATTAGTTACCACTCAGCTGAAAAAAAAAAAAACATCTCTGACCTGAAAGAAGGGCATCAAGACCATACTTGGGTCCAGCAGTTTACAGCCAGCATTTTTCTTGTTATTATGGATTTTTTTATGTTGTCAGGGCAGCACTAGTAGCTTCAGCACACCTCAATGTGAGGCTGATCTCAGTTCCACTATTCTCTATAACTCTACAGGTAGTGTTTGCACAAAGCAGGGTGAGGAATGTTACTCACAGGGTTAATTCTATTTTCAGATGCTCCAGTATATCCATTGCAGCGGATTTAGTCAAGGCTGGAGGGATTTCAAACCAAGAGCCAGCAATGATTCATGTCTGTTGCCTCTCTCTTGCTTTTGTCTCGTGCTCTTCAGCTGTGTCAAAGCATCTTCCTAACTTCCCCAAGCCAAGGGTAAACCTGCATCAAGAAGAGTATTGCTTCACTTTCTTTATCTGTAGCTTTACTACACAGGTATGCCTAAACACATATTGGTGAAAGTCACGGCTCAGGGAAGGCCTCTTCCTATCTTCAGTGGGCTTGTGTCTGTTCCGGCAAATATCCCCAGAGCTGGGGAACTGACATGAGGTGTGGATGGAAAGTGCAATGTGACTTTTCAGGAAAAAAAACCACAACCAAGCACCATGAATTATAAACTGGAAACCAAAATAATTTGAGGTTTATTTTCTTATGTTCCTCTGCTGTTGCTTGTGGTGTTGTGAAGGCTTGCTGTTTCTCTAGGATAGAAGTGGGGACTGTTGGAGGAATTCTGTATCAGGTGTTTATACTGTGGTAGCAGAGATGTAGAGCTGGGGGTGTGAATTTTTTGGGTCCTTGATTTAGCCCTTCAAAATATATTATGAACTGATTTATTTGCATGAACTGGTATCATTGGTATTCTGTTTATCCAGAGAAAAAGTGCATCTGAAGCTGCCACAGATATAAGAAAATCTTTTCTATTTTAAGTGCCTGTCCATCAGATGTCTTACCATAAATCCATTTCAAGTAGAGCGATCACTAAGTGACACCTTTTCATCACTGTCAAACTGCATTTGGACAAAGGATGTTGACATAAGATGCCTTGTCTCTGCCATCACTCCTAAATCACAGACCTTTCCTATCTCTGCACATGATTTAAGGAAATGCAGTTGTGCTGTTGAATATAAAATGATTTTGGGTTATTTTTAGAAGAAATACCTTGAGTCTTGGATAGCTGCTGCTCTTTCTTCTGCCTGTGAGCAGTTAAAATGGCTTTTGCAGGATAGAGATGCTGCTCTATGGTGCTTTTAATAACTGTTTTTAGTAAAAGCCTGGTAAGCCCAACTAGGGTATCAAGGAGCAATTAGTGTGGTGCAGACTTTTTTCTTGACCTCAGACATTTGCTTTTGACAAAGTGATGATGGGACTGTACACAAAGACTACTTGAGCTGTCGAAAAAATACTATCATTTCCTAAACAGGGCATAGGGGATGTAAATGGGAGTCTAGGATAATGAGCAAGTGTTAGCTAATTAAAAGTTACCTGTGCCTGGTATATTCTAACTCTCATGTTGTACGTAGAAGACTGGACATGGCTGAGTTACTTAAGGTGGCAATAAAAAAATAGAACCAGTATAGTGTAGCTGCCTTTTCAAACTCAGCTAAAAGTAGTTACCATTTTAAAAAACTTTAAAGACATGGAATGGCAAGATTACACTTTTGCATGTTTTACAAGATCTTTTCTCTTGGCATGCTAGCAAGTTGCCAGTCATCGTAGAAAATCTTTTGGCAGTACCTTTCTGACACTTCTGTGTGGGAAGTGTAAGAAGAAATAGGGAATTTGCTCTTTGCTGTAACCATTCTCTCAAGACGTGATTTTTGAGGTGGAGTTGTTTTCTGAGGGCTGAGCAATGGGGGTTTTCAGAGGTTTCTGAAGGAGGGAGTGATAGAGTTATTAAATGGCCTTTAAAAAAAAGGTATGTATTATTTTTACTACTCCAAGCAATAGTCTGATGTGAACAGAATTGTGTGTTGGGTCTAACCTCTCTTCCACAAATCTCCTGGCCCCTGGGACCCAAGACCCACAGTTTTGCATGCCCTGGGGAGCTTTCCTGACATGTGTGTGGGTTCTTAAAGCCCTTCAGTGGGTGACAGCCAAGAAGCTGAGAACAGAAAGGAGTAATACCCCCAGCACAGATTTGTCCTCTGTGACAGCACCTGAAAACCTTGATGAACTAGGTTACTTTTGAAAGACTGCACAAATCCTATGAGTTCAAATAAAGGGTGTGGACCATCTTTGCTTCCTCTGCAGCTGTTTGTGGGTCCCCCCAGCTGCCAGCTGAGCTGCTTCTCCAGAGCCCTGGATGGCTTATCCCTCTCCTTTCTTTGTTGGTGGTATCACAAGCTGGGATATCAGAAATGCTCTGGCCCTTGTTTAACACACACCTTGATTTGACCCTACCCAAGTCCACTCTGCCCACACTTGCGTGAGGTCTGTTTTCACTCCGTTTCAGGCCTGCAAGTAGGCAAAACCTATAAAGCTGCTCCGGTTTCATCAGCAGGTAAAGCTTTAGCATAGGGTGATGTCACTTCCCATTTCTTTTTGCTTCTTCCCACTATGAAGACAGCTATTTACAGTGGTGGCCAGGTGCTTATTCCCAGAGGACAGCCTGAGCCCTTTCTGGATAGAGGCTGGAGTCTCCTCTGTGATCTCTTTTCAGCAGACTTACCTCCGTCCATTAATCCTACTTAAGGTAGAAAGCAGCACAGTGACACACTGTAATCATTCTACATGTAATGGTAGGCGCTCTTGCTGGGTGATTAAATTTCTCAGCTTTCCCTATATTAGTCTTGAGCAAAAAAAAAAAAAAATAGTCTAATGCAAGTCACAAAAAGCAGGAGGAAAGAGGGCTTTTGGAAGGGCAGCATGCAAACCAATTTCCTGGAAAAGAGTGCTCTGTGTGCAAGATCTTTAAACTGTGAAGGTTTTAAAGGTCACGGTCACAACCCCGCTGTCGAGGAGCTGTTGAACTGTGGCAGGCTGCAGCCAGCCTGCAGTCAAAGGAAACTTTGATTCTTGCTTCGAGCTGGTGTGAAATTAAAAGCCAAAGGCCAGGGCTGTTTCATTTATTCTTTTTTTTAAGTTAGCAAAGGGGAATTTGAATGCAAGAAAGCCTGTTATTTATTAAATGGTTGGGATGAAAAAGGGATTAGTCTAAAATTCAGCCTTTTCTGAGAGAGAGAATTTTTCCAAGCCTTTTAATTTGGACATTTTTCCTATTGAATTTCTTCTGTTTGGTCATTGTCAAATGACAGTACACTCATAGCTTATTAAGGCAGTTTTGTGGGGCATTAACATTTTTTCTGGTTTTGTTTTTATTTTCACTGTGTAAGCCATGCGAGCTAAGCCTTGGTCCAAGCAGATAGAAGCAGAGGTAACCTGGTTCTCTCTTCCATTTACTTTGGGATCAAAGTAGAGAATCGAAGAGTATCATCTGTCCTCAGATTCTTGGACTTCAACTGAATTAACACCCTGAGAAGGGCTTATTTTTGGCAATTCACTGCTATCCTACTGTTGCGTGGTGCTATTTGTTAGCTTAATTTATGCTGTAGTGCTATCCCAGACAGGCAAGCAATGGGGATCAGTTGTTCCCTGCATGGTTGATGCTCTACACCTGAACTTGGTACTGCTAGTAGCTTAATAAGAGGTGGCATTCATGTGGTCTTATTAAGGATGAAGACAGAGCAAGTAAAAACAGGCAGGCTGTGAATCTGTGTCTGAAAAGGCAAAAAAGCTGGAAAGTTGATTGTGCTCAGCCTTGAGCCCAGATGTTAGAGATGTTATGGGGTCTATACTCTCATGATAGGCAGGACTTCTTTTTTTCTTTTTTCTTTTTTTTTTTAATCACTGCTTTTCCACGAGCAGCAGCTGGTGCAGACATTCACCCCTCAAGTTATAGCTTTCCAGCATTTAACACATTAGAGCCAGCCTAGCTTCTTAAACTCCTCTATTTTGCTTTTCTAAAGGCCCTCCTCAGCATCTCCTTTGCTCCTGGGTAGCATTTGAGCCTTCCTCAGCTGTGGGAAGGCTCTTAGTTTTCCCAAGGTGTCTGTCTCAGGACCTCATGACTTTCCAAATCCCAGAAAACCGGTCTATCCTGTGCCCCCCCCATTGCACTCCATTTGAACACAGTACCCTGTCTTTTCTCCTCCCTGTTCTCCTGCTCATTATCCATTTTGGTGTGAGATTCCTGGACGCTTCCCTGCTATCCAGCAATCACTGGGTTCAGGTGAACTCTGAATGATTCACCTGTGGCACCCAAAAGGGAGTGTACCAGCACAAATGTTTGTAAAAGATACTTCTGGAGGAAATGCAAGGAAATTGCTGCAAATCTACTGAAACTAAATCTAACAGGTCACTTTCCCATTCCCTATTACCTTGTACAGATGCTTTCACTCCTCAGAAGTTCTGTGCCTCAGGCTGTATCTGCTGGAGACGTGTTCTTCCCAGCCAAATGCACTCGTTCTTATAGCTGATCTGCTCTCCTGTAAACAGGCACCAGCTTACTTTCTGATCCAGTTTTTACCATCCCAAATAGTATTTCACTCCAATGTGTTCAGGAGACTGTGTTCTGACTAAATAAAGACTCGTCCTCCTTTTTGGAGGAGAAGCTGGGGGAGTATTCCTGTGGCACATTATGTCCCATATCTGGTAGTTAACTAGCTTAACTATTTCTGGAGTTACCAAGGAGTAGTGCCTCCATTTTTCTCCACTGGCTTACCAAACACATTGACATTAATTTTTCAATGTGAAACGTCTCTATTTGCTGAATTCCCTGCTGCACACTGGTTAAAAAATTGACAGCAGCATTTGAACAAGCCTCTAGATGAGAAAACTACATGCAGTTCACTCTTAACACTAGGCATGATGGTAAGCAACTCATTTAGGCTGACTGTCAACTGGTACTGACTTCTGAGGGGTCATCTTGGGCTTTAAAGAAGGCATTAGGATTGTGACTCGGGTTTTATCAGGTGATGTGTAGAACTTGCATGACTTTCATCGTTTTGTAAGAAGAAACTCTTGAATCTCCCTGTGTAGCTCTTAAAACTTGAGGTTCTTCTGGGGTCTTTCTCTCTTACAGAGAGAATATTACTATAATATTACTGCACAGAAGTTGTGCAGTTAATTCAATTAAGCTCTATCTTCTAAGGACAAAAGAAAACTCTGTCCAGAAGCTGTTCTTGTGTAGAAAACCACTGGTGGTGACAGCGAGCTTTTTTACCACCTTGTTTTATTAAGTCATTTTGCAAATTTAAGTTAATTCTATAGCCTTTTAACTAACTTGATCTCCTTTGAAAGTGCTCAAAGAAAGTATTCAGATAATTCAGGTGGGCAATTAAGCACATATAAGTAAAAATTCAAGTAGTCCGTCTTCACTGTCAACTTTGAGCTGAAGTTCAGGGGGCAGAGTGTCCATGCATAAGTATTTGGAGGCTGAAAATTTTGTTTTTCTGGTAGACAACAAAGTGAATACCCAGTAGAAGCTTTGCTCATTCTGCTTAGAAACAAAACCAACACAGTATGATGGGCAGGAAAAATCGCAGCCAGGCACTTTGCAGTAAAATATGATTCTGTCATTTCTAAAGGCTGTAATATTAAAAAATACATAAAAGCTTTAAAATTAAAAATATATATGTAAAAAAAACCAACTGGCAGAAATCATAACTCTGACTTCCTTGAAATTATTGCAACCTTCTCTGCTGACACTGAGCCTAGGAAAGAGATGAAACTGAAAAACTGAATGTCACACACTAAGAATACACTGCTAGCTTATTAATGTATCTGTCTATTCTAATGATCCTTCTAGTCTACCTGGGCAAGCTTTGCCTGGATTCATCATTCTCCAGTGTTTCTACTGCTGCTGTACCTGTGAGGGTGCTATTGTTAATTATTTCTGGAGGCACATCCTGGCACTGGCACATCAGATTAGCAGCACACCCATACATGCTGAAAAATAACCCTCAGATCTCATTACCACATTGTAATTCCATGGCACTTTCCGACCTCTTTCTGGAAAACCATGTTCTCTCTGTGGACTGTTATGACACATAACAGCCACCTTTCATGGGGTTGAAAAAAATTCCATGCTATATATTCTCTTGTGTTAATGCAAGCTTGGAGAACTGTAAAGCCACCAGTTTAGCAATCACTGAGTGGTCCCTTCCATGTAGAACGCTTCCTTGCTATGCAATTCAAGCAAAGGAGGAAAAAAAAAAAGGAAAATTAATCAGGCATATGTATAGCCTGTCCTCAAGGAGTCTTTCTCTGAAATTGTTGTGTAGTCACAAGTTAATAATGATGCTGTCACTAGGTAATGGGACATAAATACTTATAATCCATTCTTTTCATTGGCCATAGTGATTGGTGGTGCTGTTACACATCTTATGATCTTGTACTAGAAAGATAATGAATTCACGCCTGTGCTCTTCGGTGCTGTGAGCCGTTTTCTGTGTAACCGTACAAGCCTCAGGATGGTCCAGTTTTACAGCGTGGTAAAATAAGCTCTTGAACTTGACTGAGTCCTGATGCCCCGGGACTTGTAAAAGAAGACACATCACTTGCCTCAGGGTCAACTCCAAAGGACAGATCCAGTTGTTTTCCAGCCAGCTTATTTGCCTAGATGAGTTACTTTCAGGCTTCACTTACTACTCAGAAGCAAGCCATGCAATTTCAAATGTTTCTTTCAGAGATCCCTTTCCAGACTAGTCATAGCAGCAGTTTTGAGCTAGCAGGTTTCAGGGCAGATTAGTTCAAATTGAATAAGATTCAGAGAAACCTTTTCTGGCCCAGGGTATCCAGTGAGGTTCTGAGACAAACACAGTAATCTATTCCTGGTTTTCCTTGGACACATTTCTGCTAATCAGCCGTCTATGACACAGATGATGCAGCATTTTTGTGTATTAATCTCTGTGTACTCATCGCCTGTTCTTCAAAAAGTTGGTTTTAGGAAGGTGAACCTAATATTTATGGGATGTGTGCTGGATTCCCCGTTGTTTCCAGGCATGCAACTTTAAGTGTTTATACCAGGAAAGGAAGGCTCTGCCCACCCCAAATAATTACCTGTCACCTGTTGTTACTCCTCCCACTAGTAAAGTAGCTCCGAAGCTTTCACTGTGTGGAAGAGGGAGACAGCAGACAAGCAATTCTCCGAAAATCCTTCTGCTCCCATTCCTGATTTCCAACTGGCATATCAAAGGCCATTGTTCACAGAAAGAGACTATGTTGTAACTTTCTTATTTGGTTAACGCTGCTGTGTGTGCTGTTCCTGACACAGTTGACCTGACAGATCAAGGCAGCCAGAACATTTAGTGAGATGCAGAGTAATCTGTGGTTGTTATAAACAGTACCTGCAGATGTACTTTGGTTAGATCTAATCCTTTGTCAGTTATTGAGGAAAGGGAAATAGACCTTAGCCTGGGGCAGAGCAGATGAGAAAGGCATAAGGAACTGTGTAACCCTGAGTAACAAAAAGGTAGGTTATTTCCTTATTTGTAGGAAAATTATTTCTGTAGTCCACAAAGTACAGTGACTTGGATTTAATTGTTTGTATGCCTAGTAAAATGTGAGTATGAGTAAAAGCATGCTGGGTGGGTGGTGGTTTTTGGTTGTTTGGTTTTGGGATTTTTTTTTTTCCTTTAGGTTCAATAGAATAAATATTTATAAATAGACTTTTTCTCACTTCTTTAAGCACTTCCAAATTCAAAACAATAAGTCAGTACATGTAGTTTTGGCATAATGCAACAGTAGCTGTCTTCTGAGGTGCTGTAGCAAAAATCTGGCTGCATCCTGGCCACAGTGGAACTTGGGGAGGTATCAGGCCTATTCCAGCAGAAGGCTTGTGGTAGATCTCTCAGCACTGAGCCACCCACCTGAATACCACATCATAGTTACCAGAGTAGAGTCACACGGAGGAGTACCTTTTCAGTTTTCTGTGCAAGGTTCATCCAAAGCATGTCTGAAATTGCAGGTAAGACTCTTTTTGACTTATTCTTCTACCTAACCAGTTATTTTCTAGTGCTGAGCCACCACCAAGATCCATGGTTGTCTTTTCAGCCACTTTTTTCCTACGGTTGTTTACTTGCTCTTAGACCTACTTGCATTTTGGGGATGCCAGACTAGCTGCTTTCTCATGGCACCTTGCACAATTGGTCTTTGGATTTATGATAATAATATTGGCAGCAATTGTAAGGATGTATTTAAGCTTTCCTTGAACTAGCTCCCTGCTGTGTGGCAGCTTTCAATCACAACCAGGACATAGCTGAATTATTCAGACAGGATCTCAGATGCTTATTCAGTCCTGCCAAGGAGGCAGTGACTGGCATGAAATCACCTTAGCAGAGGTTGTATGACTGGGAGTGAGTAGCTGAATAAGAAGCATCTCTTCAAGCTGACTCTCTTTTTAATACCTCATAAAGAAAGAATCTTTATGGTCTGATCCTAGAAGGCTTAAATGCACTGGTCTGCCCTTTTCCTTCCTGCTGTACCCCTGCCTGGGCTGACACTGGCATAGGGAAAGCCTGCTTCCCTAGGGAGGTGATGCTTAAATCTGCATTACAGGGCTTAGTGAGTATTTTTTCATCCCTAAGACAGACAGCCATAGCACTCAGCCTGCCTAGTGCTGTGACAGGATGTGACTTCAGCCTGGGCTGAAAGGGAACAGACATTTGCTGTGTTGCTGCATGTAGATCGCCTTTAAAGATACCCAGCTTTAAAGATACTCACCTCTCATAAAGTGTTGTTACTCTTTTTTCCAGCCAGTGAAAAGTAGAATCCACAGGTTTGATGTCATATGGTTTGAAACACATATCAACAGTCTTTGTGGCAGAAGAGTAATTTTTGATGTTTGTTTTCTTAGGATTATAATCACAAACTAAATATGCGTATTTATTTTCCTGACTATACATATTCAGTTGCAGGTAATTGTGTATCTACATTCAAACTACTGATCTCTCTGCTTCCTATGGATGATGCAAAACACCAATAATTTATTTCCCATGCCACATGGAGTGGTTACAGCATGCCCCTGCCTCAGGTGGGTTGTTTAATCAGCAAAGATAAAGCTGTTTGAACACAGCTCACTTTTGCTAGCACCAAAGATTATGGCAGCAGGTATAGATCAGATGGATATTTTGTCTCAGCTGCTTTGGTTTAAATTAAGACAACCAACAGAAGATCGAGTGCCAAGCAAGTGCATAACAATAGTGTGATACAAGCCCAAAAGATTTATGCATTAAAATCATATGAGTTCAATCATCTGAATTACCATAGTGATGAAGTAGTGTATAGGTTCTTTCATTCAAAATCAGATGTCATCATTATGCTTGTAGAAATCAATTCATCTCATGAAATGAATGTTCCTTTCTTATTACCTCTATATACTCACCTGCTTTCCTGGGCTTAGAGAAAACAGTGTATCCTAGTCCTTATACCACATTCAACATTTGTGATGTAGGTGATATATAGGTTACATGGGTTCTATAGATTCTATTTGAAATGACTTGTTTTAGTAAAAAAAAAAAAAAAGCCCATGGGGTGAGTATTAATCTCTTTAATTATTATTGGAGAGGTGGGTTACGTCAAGCACCACTTGAATTTCTTCTCTGGTTCTCCAACAAAGCAAGGCTCCTACAAGTCTGTTGTCTGGGTAGGCATGTGTTTAACCCCTCTGTCTAGTCACAGTAATTTTTTAACCTTTGGGTTGTTTTCATTCAACTTGACAGTGTAACAGAGACCACAAAAGGCAATTTGGTTCTTCTAAGCTTTGCAAACTTAGGGATCCAAGCAGCTAAGGGAACAGGCAAGTGCTCTGAGTGAGGAAGGGGCTTTCAGCACAATTCAGATCTGAGAAACCAGAGAACTCCTGTGGGAGGGAGACTCTGCAAGTGACTTGGCTGGGGAAGACCTTCTGCTGGAGGTAGTTATTAACCATGAGATACCTGGGCATCTAATCTCTGTCATTCTGCTGATCTTAGACAGGCATCCAGCTCACATTACTCAGGACTGCCTGGCAGATGTTCTCCTGCATCCACCCAGTTAATGTCTGTGCAGAGACAAACCTGACTCCAGATTTCTGTAACCATTCTTCTCCATCTATTCCTCCTCTCCCCCAGGAGCTCTACTGTCTGGCCTCAGGGAGCTGTGGTGTTTGTGTGGTTTAGGTTGGAGGACTTTTTTTCCTCAAAAAAGTTGCAGTATTTAGAAACTAGTTAGAAGAACTGTTCTCCATTGCACTAAAAGCAAAAATCCCGAGGTCTGTATTCCCACCCTCATGACCAGCACAGGTGTCTGGAAATTCTCTTTATTTTAGCCCAGTTCTTTGGATTTGTCTTCGCTAAGGTACTGTGTGTGTTTCTGTGCTGTGTAGAAAAAGCAAGGAGATAAAACCTGTGGGTGGCAACATGAAAATGTGTGAGAAAAGCAGCAAAAAAAGGTCCAAAGATACTTGTGCTAAAGTGCAGAAACAGTATGTGAGGCTAAATAAGGGAAGAAAATTAAAAGGGTAAATATTTTTCCTAGTCATTAATAAATGCAGAGGAAGAAGTTTAACATTCAGATGCCTGTGAAGGCCACTTCCTTATTGTCATGAGTAGCATGTATTTTGATAACACAAAATAAGCACCTCATCCTCCACCGCTACTCATGCATGCACAATTCATCCCATTTAATTCAGCAAGACTAATTATCTGAATTAGTGACATTAGCTTGAAGCTACAGCTTTGCAGATTGAGGCTCTGGCTTTCAGAATAACTTCTTTAAAGGAATTAGTCATGTCTTTGTACAACAGAACTGTTAAATTGCATCCCCTGGCTTGGTCTGATGTTTTGGTTGCAAAGCCAGCCTTGTGCAAGACTGTCCTCGTGGCAAAAGACTTAAAGCAGTGGTATTCTAATTTTATGGCTCTGACAGCCATAAAATGGCTCATAAAGGCTGGGCAGTTACCTCTAGCAAGCTGACAGCAGATGAGGTAAGACACACTTCATCTTCCCTTCCACCTCATTGGTAGACTTTGCCATCCACACTCCAGGGATGACTGTTGTCCATTTGCAAATCAACTCCTTAACTAACTCCCATATTCATTTAACTTGCCATGCAGGCATGAAAACCACAGCTAATTCTCAAGCAGCTTCCAAATGCCCATCTTGGCACCAACAGCAACAATTAGCGAGGCAGGGTTGCAAGCAGCAGCACTTCAGGAACTGACGCCCAAGTGGCTTGGGCATCGCTGCCTGCAGAACAGCAAAACCTGAGGACCAGCAAGGGGCACAGATGGAGTGGATCAGTCCTGTGATTTCTACTTTACACATGTTTAGAAAAAAATGTGATGCTTATCCTTACAGTCCTGCTTTTTGCTACAGACTGGAGAGCTTCAGGTACTCTTGTCATGCTTGCAAAGTTACTGAGGAAAATAGTGGAAAGTTTAGGATGTTGACTGCTAGCTTCTTCCAAGGTCAAGCAGCACAGCAGAGGGGGACAGAATGGACAGGCCATGATTGTGTTTAACTAGTGGGGTCTTTTAGTCTATACATCATTTGTCACCCCTTATCTTTGAATGAACTGTTCATAATTAAGTAGTGTGACTGAAGATGTGAAATTCTACATGGCAAATACTGAACTTGCACCTCATTTATCTCTTTCAAGTATTTAATGAATTTTCAGCTTCAGTTAATGAATAATGGCAATTTCAGGACCATTGTCTTATTCAGAGAAATTAATAATGGCCTAAGGATAAGTTTCATACCTAGGAGCACGGTAGAGATTGCCAAAATGACAGAATATGCACTTCATTTTACAAGATCCAGTGTTATGTTCTGATCCATTCCAGTCAGTATACAGTCCATACTCACAAAGAACCTCCAACCCACATTACACAGAACCTACCATTTGGGGATAAAAACTAAGGAAAAATTTCCTGCCTCAAGGTTACTAAACACTGGAGTTTCCCCAGCTTGTTCTCTTTGTCCATGCAGAAATTTTGATCAGGGTTGGAAGATTTTAATTGCTAGCAATATATTAATACAACAAAAGGAACATGGGTGCCCAATGTGTTCTTCAAAGATGTACTGAAACAGGGTAATTTATTGGACAGGAATGGGAAAACTTCCAGACTTCAGAAGACTTGTCATGGAATCACTTTGTCATCACCATTTTTATAAGATTAAGAGCCATGAGTCATGTTTCCACCAGTTCCTACTTCCATGGAGCAAGAACAAGTAACTCATAGTGGAAGCTGTGGCTTTAGTTGTTTTTTTTGCGTTCAAGGGTGACTAGGGAAGTTTAAACGTGAAATCCAAACTGTATACATGATATGGGTGTATACTTACTATACCTACTGATTTGACCCCCGTACTTGAAAAAATGGAAATACTCTTGAAATACAGAAATATATTCTTTCTAGACAAGCATGGCTCAAATTCTCTTGCTCATCCAAAGTGACTGATTTCCATTTCTTCACTGCCTCTCAAAAGAGTAGCTAAAGTAAATTATGGAGGGATAAAACCATGGATTTCAGTCACAGAAGCAGAAGTGCACATTTGAAAACAAACATTCGGTCAAAAAACTGCTTCACCTGAAAACATGGGGTTTTTTTTCAATCTAATCTGCTAAAAGTTAATAGTTTCCATGCCTTCATCTTTTATTCAACTTACCATGACTTACATCTCACTTCCATTGACAAATATAAACTATGTAGTATTGAGAGATTTAGTGGGTTAATTTTGGTTTTAGACAGTGGAATGAGATAAAGTCGTTTTATCAAATACAAAATGGCAAGTACACAACGTGCCATACCCTAACATTACATGATATAAGACGCTTAGTGTTTAATAGCTCATCCTCGTCTGCTGCTGGAGGTGAGTCCCAGACTGCTGTAGCATGTCCGTGTAAGATCTGATGTTGTCACTAGAAAAGATGGAACAAATAGGTTTTAGAAAAATTTTGTGAATTTAGTTTATAGATCCTGTCGGAAGCTCCAATCTTCAGATTCACAACCTTTTGCAAATATTTTCTTCTGGAAGACCAGCCCCTTGACCAGATACCTGCATATGCTGTATAGGCTCACCTTGGCTCTCTGAGAAATACCACTAATCATGAACAATAAGGTCGTGAATCACTCTTTTATTTTATACATACCGTTATTTTCTAGCTGCTAGCTTGATTTCTTTTCTACTGTATGTCTTCACAAAAGCTCCAGATGTTAATTTCTGTTCTATTAGCACTGGAAACTTTATTTCAGTCTGGGAGTAACCAGCCACCCTCTGAAATCATAAACATGCTCTAGTGGGAGTGCCTAGAAATGTGTTTCTGTAAACTGACTTAAATCCTGTCATACGACAACCTTAAGGATTATCATTCTGGAGGCATAACTCATCTTGCAGTGTGCCTGGCAGCTGTCAGGATCCCAGCCTGCAGGCACATGTATTGGGCAACTGATAATTAAGAGGTAGTTAGGCATTTTCTGTCTGGGTAATTTTTCTGTTGGAAAAGACAGGTTTGCTTTTTTTTCCCCCAGAAAACTGAGTAAAGCGTCTTCAGGTAATTTCAATTTTGTCATGAGACAGAAGTGACTGCTGCCAGCCAAACAAGCTGCTGCCCGTATCGCTATAAGAAATTGAGAGAATATTCTGGTGCTTTCTTGCAGTCACCCAAGGGGACTAGCTGAAGGCTTGGCAAGGGGACAGGGAAATCATGACTTTCTGCTGTTCTCTTCTACTTTGCTTCTGCTCCGAACGTCACCTCTCAGGTGGCGCAGTCCTAGAAAGTTCAACCTGAGAACCACCAAATCATATTCTCATATTATAAAAGCAGAGCTTTTCAGAAGCCACATTGCTGAGTGAAACTGTGCCCACTTTTAGTAAGGAAGGTATTTTTAAGGCAATAAAGTACAAAGCATGTTAAATTCAAAGTATATTATGAGCAGAATTCTCCCTGTATTCCTGTTGGTGGTTGCAGCCAGTCTGATCAGATTGCTATGCCTAGATAACGAGGTTAAGTACTGGAACTTGGAGCTGTATGAGTTTAGTTCTACCCACTCCTGCCCATTTCAAGAGACTGCAGTACCTTCACATGAAAGGGAATAACTTGTGTATTCTGCACTGTGCTTGTCAAACTGAGTCATTTAGCAATTGTCCCCTAAATTTAACAAAATGATGTCCCAAAACTCTGTACATTTTAGCATAGTCCTAAACAATTTCTCTATGACATTTTTGAGATACTTCATTTCCCGTACTTGTGTGCTGATCTATAAATACTGGTTTCAACAACTGCTATGTCTCATTCCCTGTTTCGCTCTTCTGAGCTTTTACTCCCCACTGAATGTGGTTTTGGTATTGAAATAATAGACGGAATTTTTTTACCTTTTAGTTTTCTCCTCAGGAGTTGCTGTCTGCTTTTTAGATCAACTATGTGGGATATATGGCTGTGGTTTAGCTTCTGTGAACTTTTGAAAAGATATATATTCTTTAAGCTTCTAATGAAGTCTTCCAAAGCATACTTCAAAAAGAACTTGCCACACAAAAATGGCTACATTTAAATAACTGTAACACTTGGACAGCAGAACCAAATATTGAATTTTTGAAGATGTCTTTGTTAATATGTCAAGTGATGCCACCAGCAACGAGTTGCCAGCACTCTTATATTGGTTAAGTTTACTTAGTCACATGTGTGTGTACTGAATCTGTGAAGTGCTCTGTTGAGAAACCCCATCATACCTGGCAATCGAAGGATCAAAGGCAAAAGAACCCAAATCCATGTAGTATTGTGCTGTGTCTCTCAAAGCTGTCCATGATTCGCTAACCTGAAGTAAGTCAAGACAGAAAAGTATGTTCTGAGCTTTGATACTGAGTAAATACAATGTTTGACTAGTGAGCAACTTTGCCTAAATTGATAAATCAGAAAAAATTCTTCCCTTGCCCCAAAGGGTAACTGTTATGTGATATTCCTGGACCTGTACTTCCATTTTTTCAATAGTTGACACAGCATGATCAGAGAATCTTCTGAGTTGGAAGAGACCCATAAGGATCATCAAGTCCAACTCCTGGCTCCACACAGGGCCAGCCAGGTCAGAGCATGGGACTGAGTGTGTCGTCCAGATGCTTCTTGAACTCAGCCAAGCTAGGTGCTGTGACCACTCTCCTGGGCAGCTTGTTTCAGTGCCCAACCACGCTCTCAGTAAAGAACCTCTTCCTGATGTCCAGCCCAAACCTCCCCTGTCACAGCTTCGTGCCATTTCCTCGGGTTCTATCACTGGTCACCAAAGACAGATGTTCAGCACCTGCCCCTTTGTTCCCCCTCATCAGGAAGCCACAGACTGCTGTGAGGTCTCCTCCAGGCTGAACAAACCAAGGGAAAATACCTGTTCAGCCACGGTGTATCCCCATGCGTTTTGGCTGTTGGTTGGGTCCCAGTAGCTCTGAGAATATGGTATTTGTCTTTTTAGTCGTATAAATTGATTTGCTGATTCTTCTGAGAGAAACGGTGCTCCAAAGACACCTGAAATGGAAGCTGAGAAATATTTTTAAAATCAGGAAAATATTTTCAAATGTGCATTTAAAAAAATTATATTTATACTCAAGGATCATGTCAGCTGTAGTTTATTTAACAAATATCAAAGGTGGTTCTTCCTCAGATCTTCAGAAATATTTGGGATTTTTTTAAGCCTGAAGTTAATAAAACAGATGCTATTAATTACTATTTTGCTGTTGAATCCAAAGTAAATAAGCCACTAGCTTATTTTTAAAAAAAGATTGTGTAACCAAAAAATACCTTAGACTGGAAGTGTGCTGAGATGCCTGGAATTTTTTAAAAAGCCCTACATTTATCTATAAATTTAACCATGCTTTCTAAACTCTTCTGGTTTAGGTGTAGTATTTATTCTCATTAGTAGCAGCATAGAAATAGGATGCATAGAAATTATGCTGTGAACAAAAGATATTGCACTTCTAATCTTGTTATTGCATTGCTTTAGACAGCTTTTGAGGTCACTCCAATTGCAGAAGTACTTCTTGCAAATCTTGAAATAACCATTCAGCCTGAGAAAAAGGGCTGAATTCCTCATTAACTTCATATGGAAAACCCTGGTACAGGAAAAGTATTTTCTTTTTAGTCTCCAGTGTTTGAGACATAAATTCATTTGGGGATAAACTGGTCTGAAATAGCATGTCAGTCTGGATCGTACAATTTTTAATGAGACACTGATTAAGTTGAAACTCTGGTAAGTCAGGTCAGTGCCTGTAAACAGCCATGCTCCAATTTAGTGAGGTTGGTTTAAATAGACACCTGAGGATGACCTGCACATACTTGGTACAGATGGGCCAGGAACTTAAACTCTTGTGTGTTGTGTCATAAAATAGGAGCTCAGCAGGGCAAAGTGTTGCCTTGCTGATACCTCTCCAGTGCCCTTATGCCTGAATTTCAAGGGGGGCGATCTGAGAATGCCAAATATTTGCTTTCAAGCACAGTGCTAAGCTGAATCCTGTTCACTTGCTATTACCACTAACTTGGCTGGCTATCCATGATATGCCTGCTCTTTAGATTTTTTTCAGTAGAAAAAATGTGAGCTCAATGCATATATAGGTAGCAGATATATGAGCTAGAGCATTTTCTGCTCCTTTTCATTTTCTTTATTTTCATAGATAAAAAAAACCAAAAAAGTCACCCCCCCAAACAAAACTAAAAAAAACCCCAAAAACCAAAAGCTCAGCTTGAAAAGAAAGTAAAAAAATGCTTGATTGTACGGTAATGAACAAAAAAAAAATAATAAACAAGAGCAGGTGGTTGTCATCCTCCTCTTAACAAAGACATGAAATAGTACTTTAGACAATTTACTTAGCAAGCAATGAAAGTCTTGGTAGTTATTTCCTACTTTGCTTTCTCCAAATTCCAAGTTTCTGTAATTGGGAACTGGAGCCAGGAATTTTGGGGCAGGTGTTCTTCAAGGAATACCATCTTTAAAAATGGTTACAACTCCTCAGATGAAGCTAGTAAGCTCAGATATTGATGTGAAGACTCTCGTTGAGTTAGGTGCTCTGTCCCTTAGGGACCTGAGGATTGACTATTTCTGTACCTTCACAAGATAAGTCAGATTTTGGCCTGTGGAAGGAAAAAATGTGTCTTGCATTTGCCTACAAAGCTGCTCACTTCCAGAGCTGCACAAAACCAAGTTCATCAAATTTCATTATTTCTCTGATACTTTACAGAAAATCTATGACCTGTTAACTTCTCTAGTGAATTGGGGGGGAGAATATTACATATTTGGTAAAGACATGCTTACAATTCCAGACTGAGAAAACTGAACTGGGATCACAAATTGGCTCAGTAACAGCCCACACTTTGTTTTAAATGCATATATAGTTAGTAAGGGCCATCAAACATCAAATTTTATCACCAATGTGTGCTTTGGTGTTCCAGCTACCAAGGAGTCAGAGAAAAAGGTCATTAAGTAGCTCTGCTTTTTGTGCTTCTTTTCCCCGCTGCCAGGATCTTCAAAGAATGAGCTGTAGTTCTCCTGGTGGGATGGTGAGGTGTCATCTTGGCTACTGTGGTGCAATGTGCTGTGTCTCAATGGTATTAACTTTACATTTTTAATAGGCAGTCTGCTCTGACTGCATCTGTATCCAGTGAGAAATGCCATGCCTAACTGTACTGAATATTCACTTTGAATAAAGTGTTCTTGTCTATTCTGGGGTGGGAGATGGAGTTCTCAGCTCTGTTCTTGGCTGCTTTTACCACCATTTACATTCTGCTTTTGTTCTTTCCTAGGTGCTAGCCCAAACCTTTCCCCCTTTCACCTTTAGCACCTGGGAGCCATCTATGCAGGGCTTGTCCCTAGCTGGTGGTGCACTCCAAAGTTGCACACATAACAAGAAAATCAGGTAAGTGCCTTTGCATTCCAGCTAATACTCATTCGTGTATGAGGCCTACCTCATTCTCCTTTCATTTTACCATAAGGATCATTGTATGTCTTTTAGTGGGGCAAGCTCCCTTGAATGGGGCAAACTTCATTCACCTGCAGAAGAACTCTAGTGAGGCCCATTTCTAGTGAAACCAGAAACAGTCCTGGTCCTCTTTCACTGGGACTACACAGATAAACAGGGCTGCCTCTGTGCTCTGACAGAACTGGGAGAGAGTAAGATCTCAAAGCTCTATCATAGACCTGGGGCCATCAGACCTATTGTCCCCATCTGAGTAGCACCTCTGAACACAGTGTATTGTCTTCAACAAATAGCCTATGTCTTGGCCCAATTTAAGTTTCTCAGGGTGGGTGTAACCTTCTGCCACCTTCTGAATGGCTTAGTATAAAACTAAGAAAGAGTTTGTTGCATGAGTAGGGGCTTTGTAAACACAGACTATTCCTGAAGGTCTGGAGCCCTCCGTGTCCCAGAACTTTAGCACAGAAACCAGGAGAATAGAGTTTTGGAGATCCTGGGTGTAAGACTAGAGGTGGCTAGAAGCAGGTGGACAACATTTGTGAAATGGCTCCCCGTGCATAAAGTTGAACTGAAAAAAAGATGATTTCAGATTGTAGCGAAATAAAGTTAACTCACAGTGAAGAGCAGTCAGGTGGATCGTACACTAATGTTTTTGTTCAGCACTGGTTTTCCTCTTTTCTCTTAGATAAATATGTTATTTGAAAAGCACATTTAGGGATTAGCGTCCTAAAGGTAAAATAAGAGGAATGTGTGCAGGGAGTGAACTATTGCAGGGGCTGTATCAGCTGTTACCTGTTAGAGTGTTCCCTTTCATCATGTCTTGAAGATTCACTCAGTGTTCTCATATGAAAAGTAAATTACAGAAAAAATTGGCTGGTTTTTGTAAGCAGATGCTTAGCTTGTGTAATTATTGCCTTCGGCAGGTAGCTTTGTCTATCCTGTACGCGTAAACAGATTGTCCAGAGGGAAAACTATTAGTAATCATTACTGCTATGGTGTCTTCTGAGCATCTCATTATGGATTACTGCAAACCAGTATAAGACTAAACTAGAGAGAGGGGAGATGGTGGTGGAACATTGTCATCTTTGTCAAAATAGCAAATGTGTACCTAATCCAGCACTGACTATAAAAAAGAACCAAAAAACAACCTGATTACGAAAAAGGCATATCAAATAGCTTGGAACATCAAGGTAGGAAAGTATTACAGTATAGCAAGCAAACTCCACTTCAAATCTAAAATTCCACAGTGATCTTAAGTTATTGTGCATTAAAATCTCTTTACCAGGTTCAAATGGAAGCTTAACCCTGGTGCACAAGGATAGCCTTTCAGAAAGAAAAATATTTAGCTGGGTGCAACCACAAAATCTTCCCAGGAAGACATCTTTTCCTGTTTGCCTAGATGCAATGATCCACTTCATCACACAATCAAAAATGTGAGTATGGGGTTGAATTTGACACCTTTGCCTGCTTAGACAGCTATTTAGTTCATAGTTTTTTCTCTTTTTTGAGGGGTTTATTGTTGTTGTTTTTTTTCTTTTTAAAGCTGAGCTGTACAATCCATAGTGTGCTTAGCAGTCTCTGTGGAGAGAAGGGAAGCCACCTGCATGTCTAATGGTAGAGTTAAATGGTAAGACAAACCTTTAAACTTGCTTTAGTATAGGATATGCTTCCCTCCCCCTGCCCTCCTGGGAGCCTTTTTTTGTCTAGATCGACAGTCATGTATAAGTGGTGAGAAGCAATCTCAAGGCTTGGGACCAAAATTTATCCCTGGTGTGCATCTACCACAGAGAAAAGTGGTTTATGTCTGATTTGCTGTGATATTTACAAAAAATTTGACAATTACTTAGCAACACTTCAGTCGCTCTCTGTGCACGTTGTCATATAAGCTGGAGCTATTTGTTTCTCTCTGTAGTTTTTGAAGACTACTGCAAGTTTCTGACAGCCTGAAAACCTCTTGCTGACGTTAGTTATATCAATGGAATTTAAATGTCAAAAGTTGGCGATTGTTCTCGCTCCTTTCCCTTTAGTCTAATAACTCTTCTTATTATCAGCTTTGGTGATTGTACGGTCAAAATGTCAGCTCACAGGGGTAAGGCCGCTGGTCTTATCAGCACTTTAGGACAGAGCTTGGACAGAAGCTAAACTTGGACAGAGCTAAACTTCAACCTTGGACATTTTAACCTTGCTGAGGTGGCTAGTGCTGACGTGTTGGGAACTTTGAAAAGGTAAATTGAATCCCCCAGCTCAGTTATGTATTTTAAGGTTCAAAATGAGCCAGAACAGACCCCACCGCCACCCAACCCTCACTCCTCCACTCCACCCCTTCACACTTTAGCTATCTGCCTTTCTAAATCCAGGAAAGCTTCACAAAGCCAGACCCCAGGACCTGGTCTGCACACTGTAGCACACTACAGTGCAAACACTGAAAGAAAAGTGTGAAAGAAGCTAGTTTTCACTTTGCTAAAGCATTTCTCTAGGTTCTGTGGCACTCCATAGAAATCAAGACACAGTTATCTGTCAGTACTTTGCATATGTGGGTGGATTGCTGCAGGGATAGACTTTGGGATTTTGCTGGCCACCTTTGGGTCATGTGTCACCTTTTCTCGGTTGAAAAGCACGGTCGTGTTAAAGTCAGACACCTGACTATTGCTCTTTTCAAATGGTGAAAAAGAAATGTGTGTATGAACACTGGATGTATTCCGAAGTGTTTGGATAGTAACAGGCCCTACAATAAAAACTGAGTCAGATTTGGTAAAGCCTATTGACAGCAGATTTGAAGTCACTGATTGTTAAGTGCTTCAACGCTGTTCATATCACCTGATCTTTGACATTTTGTCTCATGTTTATTATTAAAGCTTGAATTCTCTATTCTTTGACAAATCTTAATGTTACAGCACCAGATATGAGGGCGCTCGCTCTGGTTCAGGAGATGAGAGCTCAGTCATTAGCAGTCATTAGAGATACAGAATCTGCCTCGTTTCCTCATCAGCAAGGGCAGACAAGTTACACTTAATGCAAAATCAGCTATTGAATGTATTGCTGGTGTGAAGCTGGGGTCAGGAAAATCGTCAGGTATGGGAAACAGCAAGGTAATTTGGCAAAAGTCCTAGATGATCCTAGGGAAGGAACTACTTCCCCATCAGCAAAGTATTAAGAAAAGCAATGCTCCACTGGTTCTGCTCAGTGGGTTCTGGTGAAATTTCCTTTCTAAATCTATATGTGGCCATCAGCTTAACCTTGAGTGAATAGGCAGGACACCATAATCAGACATCTGAAAGACTTCAGTAATGATCCCACCGCCAGGACACCACATTCTTGTATTCTATCCCTTGCTGCTGCACTCTACAGAGGCTAAAGAAAAGGTCCAACAAACATGCTTGAACACCTGCTCCCAGAGCTGTGAGGATGGTTTATTATGGGGAGTGGCTGAACTGGGGGTGTGATGAAGTGTCAGGTTCTCATTAGTGAATCTTGCAGCCTCAGTTTTAATTTGCCACCAACGAGACCATTGGTGAAAGGACTCATACTTAATGAAAAAATAGAACTGTTTGGGATCAATGAAACTTTTAAGATATCTTTAAAAACCACAATAAACAGTTCTTCTTGCCTTTCAAAGAAAGGAACCTGGGAAATAAGGTCTTTCTGCTGGGAAAAAACAGGGAATTGAAGCAAAATAAGCCTTCCAAAAGGAGATGCAGCAGGCTGCTGTGCTTCTGTCTTGGTTTCAGGTGACACTGCTTGTATCATGATGGCCTTCAATGGAAATGAAGTAAGGTCCAGGAAGACAGACAAGTACCCAGAAATAGTACAAGCTCAGGTGCACAACAGATCAGGAGGGGCAAATAAGGGGAAAGGAGGGTATCTTGGTGAACCCTAATATCTCAGGAGAGAGAAAGGTCCTTTCCATCTCCTTCTCTTCCTGCAGAGTCTCACTGTAGCCAAACCTTAGGGACACTATGACATGAACCAGAGGACATGGACCTATTGGAGGCAGTTCAGAGGAGGGCCACAGAGATGATCAGAAGGTTGGAGCACCTCTCCTGTGAATAAAAGCTGAGACAGTTGGGTTGGTCAGCATGGCTCCAAGGAGACCTTATAGCAGCCTTCCAGTACCTAAAGGAGGCCTACAAGAAATCTGAAGAAAGACTTTTTACAAGGGCATGTAGTTAGTAAGGTAAGTGAGATCACCTTAAACGGTTAAATCTAGAGGGTAAATCTAGATATTAGGAAGAAATTCTTTACCGCAAGGGTGGTACCGCAAGAGCCACAGCCTTTCTGGGCACTGACACAGAGTGCCCAGAGAGGCTGTGGCTGCCCTTTCCCTGCAGTGGTCAAGGCCAGGTTGGATGGAGCTTTGGGCAACCTGATCTAGTGGAGGGTGTCCCTGCCCATGGCAGGGAGCTTGAGTCTAGATGATCTTATGATACCTTCCAACACAAAACATTTGGTGATATGACAAAGAGAATTTGGCCCAGGAAAGTACACCTGACTGTGGTCCCAGATCACAAAACACCTTCTTTATTAATTTATAACTATGTTTTGGCTAATTCTGTCTAGCTCATTTTGCCTTGGCTGTATTTACATGTATTTACTCATGTGTGTTTGAGCATTCAGATCTAGGAAAAGTTTGTAAGGTAAGCAAGTGGGTGGAGCATTTTTCCATGATGCAGGCAATCACCTGAGAAGTCAAGAGCCTCTTACTGCCTGCCTAGTTTGTTCTAATTTAATGAAGTATAAATCTCCCAGCAATGTGCATCACTGATCAGTGACTCTACCCAGTCTGTGCTGCCTTGGGAAGAGCATTCTTTCAGACTTGTTGATACTGCAGCCCTGCCCTGTCCACTTTCACTTTGGTCCAAGTTTTCCAGGTGAGTCTTTGATTTTAGGTGCCCTGGTTTCAGGGTCCTGTGAAGGTCCAATGATCAGACAGCCTGAGAGCGTAAAAAAAATTTTAAAAATATCAATGTCCTTAAGCAAATCAAATCAGACATCCCAGAAATCAATCATGAAATAGATCATTCGAGGTCCTTATCAATGCACATGATATACCCATGTTTCCTAAAAATAGTAAATCATGAGATCAGAACAATATTTCAGGAAGATTCTAGAAAAAACAGCATTAAGCTCTTTCTGCAATTATAACAATTCAGAAAATAGTCCTGCAAAAATCCCTTTTGGTCAGGAATGTATCCTTGTTCCTAATGCTCCAGAGGCTGAGCAGTTTCAAAAAGTTTCAAAAGTAGTTACTAGGAGCAGAATCAAGACTATTTCACAGAATTTGCTAGGCAGTCTTGTGCTCACCCACTCGCCCATATGTCCTACTGCAGCGATTTCCAGTTAATTCTCTTCCACTGGTGCTGTTCCAATGGTAACACAGGTGGGGGTTGCCAGAAGGGAATGACATGAGACAGGGTGCCAGGCACTTACCTGTAAACAGCAGAGCAGACACCAAAATTTGAAACATTTTCAGAAGCATGGCTAATTACCCAGAATGTGTTTCCTTTGTAAAGCAAGGCAGTCAGACACCTTTATACTGTGCTTTCTTTACATTTATAAATCATTGACCAGATACCTGTAAACCGTTGGTGCAGGCAGAGGGCAGGGTACAGTGCTTAGTTCAGATTTGTCCTATATGCCTCTGCACACTTTGGACTTTGCAAGCTGAGCCTCTAATGAGCCATAATGACTCATTATTGTGTGGATACGTTAACTTCTGCGCAAGCTGTATAATGCAAAGCAGCACATTGGGCATGTTCTGTGCCCACCGAACAGGCAGGTGTCTGCAAGTCAGTCTTCTGCATGACTGTTCTCCCCTCGTGGTGGGAATGGATGTGAGCATTGGATGTGAACATGAGCGGCAGCAAATGGGGTTTGAATCCACCTGCTCGGAGAGCGGTGCAGTATGTTCCGGTTGTATAACGCTTGGATTGAGGAAAATAAACCTATGACAAAATGACAGAGAAAGCAGTAGGGCAGGGAAGGAGAAAGGGAGTTGGGCTTGGACCAGGCACAGGTCACAGCATCTCCTGGCGCCTTCTGCTGGCGTTGGGACTCTGTAGAACATCACTCAAGCTCGTGCTGTCTTACCTTTCTCACCACTCCCGTTAAATGTTGCCTTTCTGTATGCAACTCGCTGTCAGTAACAGTTGTCCTACTGCACACCAGTTTACCTTCATAACCTCACCTACATTGATGACAACAGGGCACAGAAAAAGCTGAGCTTTATCACACATTGAGGCGAGTTGACCTGCAGGTCACCAGCACAGGCGTGCGTGTAATCAAAGGTTTTTAGATCAGGGAATTAGACCTTGGTGACGTTACAGGTCAGGGACCAGACTCCACACTGATGGGCAGTAGTACTTAATTCCTATGATCACTGTGAGAAACATCCAGTCTAGACAGTGGATGGAGCAAAGGTCTGTTGGGAAGTAAAATAACAGTTATGTAATTAGAGCACCTTATAATTTTTGTTGTTACATGTTGGGTGGGCAGGAGAGAGACCTGAACAGCAGGTCTAATAGTGAAATCCTTCCTCTTGCAGGAGGTCACTTCATAACTTCAGTGTTTTAGTAGTGTTCTAAAAAGAAAATAACTGAATCAACCCCACTTAGCAAATTACGCATAGAGGCAGGTGCTCTGCCCTCTGGAACCATGCTAACAATGAATATTAATTATACAGACTTGGGATGTTAGGACCAGTCTTCCCCATCTCTGAGCTACTAAACTAAATGTTATATGTGAGTATTCTTGTGGACTAGTATTAAAGCTGTAAGGACTGGGACATTAGCCAATGGGTAACAAAGATGACTGTGATAGATGAGCTCTTGAGAACTGTAGATCCCCCAGAAATACATTTCAGGAGAACATACTGCAGGTATTCTTCTCTCTCTCAAACTGTTCTGTGTCATCATCTTTAGCTTTTTCCATACTTTCCTCTTACAAGGACCTGCCTTTCTATTGCAGTTTCCCCTGGATTTTTCCTCCCAGTTACCTCTGGAGAAAAGCATGTTGTTGTGTAATTTTATATTTATTGCAGTTCCCTCTTATTTAATGCATAGTCTGCTAGATTTTAGTAGCCAGTAAGGCTTCTCTGCTGCCTAGACTGGCTATACAGACCCAAGACACCTACTTCTATCTCATCTTGGGAAGCAAGAGAATGAAATGGAAAAGGTTTTCTGGGAACAAGAGGAGCTGAAAAAATTATAAAGCAATCAAATGGAGACAAGAGATCATAACTGACCCAGTGTATCCAAAGTCCAGACTCCCAAAACCTTAAAATTCATCCTTGCTCTTGCAATTTCCAGTCTGTTATGTGCTGGAGAATATGACTAGTATACCCTTTATTGAAGAAGCCTTGGTTCTGTTATGGGGAAAGTCCTCACTGAGAGGCACAGAAAGACCTTGCTGTGGCCATGAACCATGGTGGGGATGTTGCAATGCCTGGACTCAGGCTCCAAGCTCAGAAGAACACAAGGCTTTTACTCCACTGTAGAGCGGAACAGTGGTCAGCCAGCGTAAGAGATGATACAAGATCTGTGAAGCAACTAAACTGCAGACAGCATGTCTCCTTGGACATATAGATCCACGACACTTGCAGGCTCATCCTACTTTTCCTTGTTACATCTCACATCCTGCCATCCTCACTTCCTTGGCTAATTTTGGTCTTGCTTCTGGCCAGCCTGCATAGCTCCTCCCTCCTTCTTCCTCGAAGATTTGTCTTCCCTCTTGTAGCATGCCCTGCCATTTCATAGCATCATAAAACGATGCTATGCCTGTAACACCCAAGTTCTTGAGATTGAAGAATTTATCGGTCTCCTGTAAGGAGAACAGCTTCAGTTTGGTGCAGTTTTCCTTTCCTCTCATACAT
Organism: Heliornis fulica; assembly: GCA_013399135.1. Classification (NCBI taxonomy): domain Eukaryota; kingdom Metazoa; phylum Chordata; class Aves; order Gruiformes; family Heliornithidae; genus Heliornis; species Heliornis fulica. The sequence continues at coordinate 335,937 of VXBZ01010913.1, read as the reverse complement.
GCCCAGCTCCCCACATCCATGTGGTTATACAGCTGTTAGGTTCACCCCTCCCTGCCTCTGACCCCATTCCTGCCATCGCCCAGTCTCACCTCTGCTCAGAATACCTGGTCTTCTTCCTGAATCCCTGCAAAGTATATTTAGTTTGGGGGTTGCATATGCCCAGCTGGCTCACATACAAAAACTGCCAAGAAGCAGATGTGTTCTTTAGATGTTCTTTAAGGGCATTATATAGGCAATCTGGATATCACTAAAAATCCATGAAAAGCATGAATGTGTTCATTGAATGTAGGATTTTAGTTGTTAATCACTAACAGATATGCAGGCTGCAGTTTTTCGTAAGATTTATAACTTGGCCCAGTGGCTCAATTTTTCATATGGAGGAATGAATCATCGTATCATTTTCATATGATGCCCTCCCTCACTTGTCAAATTTCTATCCCCTACTTAAAAGCATGCAAAGCTTCTTCAAAGAAATTGTCATCAGAATCCACAGCACAAGTTAAACTTCCCCACACACATCCTTGTCTCATTTGCAGAAATAGCTGAGATATTGGCTGAAATCCTTCCAAAAAACTTCAGCCTGAGGTAGACACCTGACATATTAAAAAAAAAAAAATAAATCAGACCAAATGATAAAAGTTTGAGTTACAGGCAAGTGAAAGTGGGAATGTATGAAGGAACATACCAGGCGATGCTGCTGGCCTTATCAATAAGATGGAAGGTAAGCTTCAAGAAGCCGAACTCAAAGATGGGGAAAGATCAGAATATTCCTCTTTTACATTTCATAATCCTAGTCAGCAATTGACCATTTTGGGGGAAAGATCTATGCTGTTCTACTGGAGTAATATTTTTTTTTTTAATTTCATGAAAAAGAGTAAAGAACATAAAACTGTAGCTAAATATAACTGCAGCGGGTTTAGGAAGAGAAGAGATTGGGCCTTTGTTAAAAACATACAAGGGAAAATTATGGTCATTGGATATATAATGGGGACTTTGTCTCTCCTTAAATAAATTTTCAACACATTTTTGTCTGGTGAAGTAGTTGTGAAGTGTCTAGTTCATAAAATGATTGAAAGAGATAGAGAGGAGGTGAATATCCTCAGGGCTGTTTGTTTCTTCTTCACAGAAACCAGCTACCAGATATAAAGTTGTTGGGAAGGAACAAGCAGGTAGGAAATCATATATAGACTGGATTAGAAAACAGAAAGGAAAATTAAGTTGTATAATTTAAGCTGGAAAATCCACTTTCTTTTTCTTCCTTGGCACCTGCTTCACACCTGTGCATCTGCCTCACAGCAGGATGCTTAACTCTTTTGGTCCAATTTTCTCATCCAAGCATACTGGTAATTTCTCAGGCTTTGTAAACAGCTATGTAACTGGTGAAAAATGTCATCTCTTCTGGTGTATTTAATTCAAAAGCCTCATTTGTTTCAGCTTGTCTAACATTTACCAGTTCTGTTTGTTCATCTCTAAGACATCTTTGACTCCAGTGGATGTGCTCACACCAGTGTTACACTTCATGTTTAAAGAATTTGAAAACACCACTTGTGTTGTAGTGGCATCTGTTTGGAGTAGAGATGAGTAACACCTTGTTTAGGTAACACCTAAAGAAACATAAAGCATATGCAGAATGGTAAAGGCCCCTCTCAACAGAAGAGGATACATACCCGAGAAGTTGTACATGGGTGGCCGCTTACTGTAAGGACTAGAACCAGGATGTGTGTTAGCTGCATAAAGAGCCTACGAGTGTCTTGTACCTGGTCTTGTTGTCACTTTTGGAATTTTCTGCCTGATTAGCTCTAGTCAAATAGAGCAAAGAGGCCGTGCAAAGGCAATCTTGAGCAGCCTAAGTGAGGCAGACCTGTTCTGATGGCTATGACTTGGGAGCACAGCATTAGACCTATCATGCAGGGTTAGGTTGTGTTGTTAGTGCTGCTGCAGTTGAACACAAAAGATGGTCCTTGGCAGGAGTTTTGGGAAGTACTCATTGCTTTTCAGTGTTTTTTTTAAGTCACCAATTCCTTTGTGCATTATTTCAGCTACTATTTTCTGTGTTCTGCCCCGCTGCCTCCAAACAGTGTGAGTCTTGGAAGCCACCTGCCACCAGCCTGACACTGAGGATGTGTATCCACGTGTGAGCAGGGGCAGCACCCTGGTTCCAGTCACCACAAGCAACACTCTCATTCCAGGTGCCTCAGGCAGTGTAGGGGAGGGTGCCTCTCCAAAGCCACCACCAAGGTCCTAGGATGGTTAAGTGCATCCCGTTGACTAACCTGCCTCTACAGTATCTTCCTGTTTATAGGGATCCATTTATCCCCCACTTTTCCAAGTCGTAAGGGCAGTTTATATAAATGTGTGTGCAGTGGAATTGAGATAGACCTACATGGAGGTGAGCAAGTTAACAGATCCTTTATTGGCCACCACTTGAAATGCCCAGTGCATTTTGAAGTAAGCCCACAGGCATACGGTGAGCATTTAGCCCAGCAGGTTTGTCCGTTTTACACCTTCTGGGTTGGAGATGTGCTACAGGTTTTTATTCCAACTAGCTACAGCTCTTGATAAATCCATGTTTACCTCTGCCAAACAGCACCACCAGTCCCATCCTGCTGGTCCTGTGCCCAAGCACTTTTGTTCTGTTCACTTTTCTGACTCGTCAGGGCATGAGTGATGTTCTCTTCATGGAGGCAGAAGGTATCAATGCTGCAATTTGCCATGTTTTCCAGAATTACACTGTGTAAAAGTCTCACCTTTCAATGACATGTTCTCCTCAGTTTGCTGGTTCTAGGAGCAAGTGCTGGATATGGCCCTCAGTTCACCCCCTCAGCACCTCCAGGCTGTTGTCTGCAGCAGGGGCTGCTTCAGGAAAGCTCCCATGGAGCAGGAGAAACAGCTGGAAACAGGGACAGGAGCAGTCTAAGCCTCTCAACTGGTGAGTGACTTGGGCCTTTTCTCACTCTTGTAAGAATTCAGTTGCTCTTTGGATGCAGTGGGAGCACCTGTACAGGGATGTCACCAAGGTCACAGGGCACCTGCACCCTGATATTTGGGTAGCATGGCCATGTCTCAGGCAGCCACCACCCTGGTTTGTCCTCCCTCTGGCCGGGTTTCTGGGGTGTAGGTAGTAGTCGATAGGTTTGTTCCTTCTATACCCTCAGCCATTCTTACCAAGTCCCACTTCTTCAAGTGTCACTCTCATGCTCAAACGTCATAGTCCTTTTCTTAACGTGTGGTAAGTAACCAGCACCACCAGTGACTGTGGGTTCCCTCCTTTTTACTGCTACAAAGCTCTAGAAGGGTTGCCAAAATTCAGGGAAATGCCCTAGGAAGTTAAATAATCAATCCTTTGGTCACCTTGTTTGCATACATTTCTTGTTGCCAAGATGGTAATAACTAAACTTCTAACATCTAGCAACAGAACATTTACTGTGGTGCACTCGGTATTTTTCTACATTTGCAGCAACTTAATTATGCTTCACATTATGTCTGATTTTTTTACCTATTGAGTGTCTTATTTTCATGGGATATTATTTTCACAGGGAGGTTAGAGTAGATACAAGCACCTGGAACATCTAGATTTTTTTTTCATTTTTTTTTTAACCGTTGAACCCAAGAGAAGGTCCAAGAGTGTAACTGAGTGGCCAGCTCAGCCAGCCCCACTGGTAACGCTGACACTGGCCTTGTTCTCTGTTCACCTGAGTGTAGCTGCCACAGTGCAATGAGAAAATATGGTGGCATCAGGCTGCACAAGAAGCTGGAGCGATGTTAAAATCTTCAAGAGACGGTCAGTACTTTATCTTCTGAATGCTTGCTATTATTCTATAGGAGATTATGCAGTCTAGGTGCTTGCCTTTTTTTTTTTTTTTAACCTCAGTTTCTACTTTAAAATCTTCTATGGTAACATGACCTGCAGTTCTTGTGGAGGCAGCCAGAAATTGTCACAGCATTCCAGACAGGTTGCCGCTGTCTGATCTTGCTGTGGTGTAGATATTAGCTGACAGCTCGTAGAGCTGCTCTAATCCATCACACCTGATCCACGACAGAGAAACCATGGCTTGCAGAGAGAAAAAATCACACACCAGTGTTCCCCTTGATGTAGTGTAAGTTAACGCAAATTGATTTTACACAATTTTGAGGTGGCAGCCATTAAGATTTATTAACACTATTGTGGTAAATCACAGGATGAAATGGTATAGTATTCAATGACAATTATCAACTAATTAAAAAGGTGATTCAGCACATGCTATAATCCAGTTTTGTCACTCACAGCGAGGTTCACATGAGACTTTGGACAGTAAATGAAGTAACATACACATAAACACAGAGAGACATACACAGACATGGACACAGAGGTTAGTAGCCTATGATCAAGATTTTTCTCTCATAATTTGTAGTGAATTACTCACTTTTTACTTCCTTGACATTTGTCGGTGGATGATCTTTGCACCCTTTTCCTTTGTCAGTATTTATCAGCAGACAATCAGAATCCCTGTGAAATCTACCCTGAGAGGTGTCTTAGCTTATGGAGAAATACTGTCTCACAGCCTGCTGCAATTCCAGAGAATTCAAAGGGTCTCATGCAAGATAACTATTTATAGGATTGGGTTTTTTTCCCATTTGGATCATAATTCTTGCTATGTAATTCTGGTACCTTCCAGGTGGGTCTATGATCCAGGCAGCAGGAGCTCCAGGTATAGTTAGGCAGCACCTGATGGTCCCAACTCACCTCACCTGTAAGCAAAACACAGTGCCAGATCGTCCCAACTCACTGCACTTGTAAGCCAGACAACAACACATCATTGGGATAACAGTGTCCCAGGGGGGTGGGAGGAGAGTCAGAGGAGTTTGGGCTGCACCATCACATTCCACTCAGTGATCAAAGTTGACACTTAGCAATACCAAATTTAGCTACTTCTTCAGAGTGGTGGTACAGGCACCTCTTCCCTCTGTGCATATAGATAGACAATGCCACATTGCAATTTTAATTTGAAATTTAGGGAAAATAGGGAAATTTATGTTAGGTTAACCTCTAGAACACCCGCGCCCCGAATCTCCTCTATGGTGTTAACCTGCAGAAACTGTGGTAGGTGTAACTTGAAGCAATTTAAAATGCAGAATTCTTTTAAGTCTTCTCTCTTGGAAATGAATATGTACTACTGCTCCTGTGCAGGTTTGTGGTAGCGTTCATGAAGTCAGGATGATCTACCAGGGGTAGGACCTGATGATTCTGCTCACTTTAACACGAGCCTTTGGAGGGAGGGCATGTGGATGCCATTTCTCAGCTAAAACAATAAAGCTGTTGGGAGTGTCTTGTGCTGTCACCCTCTTTTATTTACATAGTTCAGCAATTTCCAACATCTATAAACAAATAAATGTTTTAGCTAGTTCTAAAGTCAATTTTTATTACTGCTTCTTAAAAGCAGGATAACATACTGCCAGAAGAATTTATTTTGACATATAGGACTGAGCATCAAACCGTAGCCTATGTACTCCTAACCCTGCCATAAAGCTGGGAAAACTGGTGACTCGATGAGAAAAATTCTATAACTACAGCAATATGAGGAGCATTTTCAGGGCGGTGGGAATTAACTGCTAGTGCTGTGACTTATGCCACAGGTGTGTTTAACACAGTCGAGTTAAATCCTTTTTCTGAGAAGTCCATCTGTTAATCTGGCTTCGATCCTCCTGTCACCTGCTGCTGCTGAATGTGGGATGAACTGATCCTTATGTGCACTTGGAAGATAAGGCCTGGTTTTAAATCTCATTATGGTGGCAAAACAGGGATAGATCCACTAGGAATGGTGCTACGCAGGTATGAGACCTGGTTTGATCTCTCTAATTATAAAAAAACATGTCAGCATAGCTCCAGCTCTTCACAGATCATCCTGTCACACTACCACAAAAGGGTTTTTTTTGTACCAGATTAAAAAACATTTATTAGCCTTATAACTCAGTAGAGGACTGTTCTGGTAATTGCATCATCACTTAAAGTGTTGCAAATGAATGTACAGAATGTACACAGAAAAATGATTGAAACATAGTTTGAGAACAGGGATTAGATGTCTTGGTCATCATTTTTTGATTTAAAAATGTTAAACAGAATCCTTCACAACTCTGTGTTTGAATTATCAGGCAAAGCTGCTTTTACCTGACTCATATGTCTGAAACTGAGGATACTGCTTGTGATCATTAGCGCCACACATTTACTTGATTTATTACTGCTCATTACTTCTAAGCCTTTAAAATATTCAAATGTGTTTATTTTAGCTCTACACATGCCTTCCTTTTCAGTGTGACTGCAGAAACGTTTGATACTGCCCAGAAAATATTATGTTTTCAAGGATGGAATATCTTTTAGTATTGTGCAATCTGCAGTGACTGAGTGGGGAAGATATTCTCGGTAAGGTAGCTGGCTACAGATTCAACAAAATCAGCCACGCTGTATAAAAGTGATACAGAAAATGATGAATGACACATGATCTGAATGAAGAAATGCAATTTGAATGTTTGGGGGGGTTTGGTCTTTTCTGTTTACTTTCAGGTTTTCATTGTTTGCTCGTGGGAAGAAGTATTGAGCTGAGCCTACACGACTGCCTTTTCATTGCTACTGCAACTGTGACTGATGTCTGGGGTTGCTCCATCTCATGAAAATACTGGAGACATTCACTGAAACTCTTAGGAAAATAGAGACTGGAAAAAGTAACCACCGCAATGGTATAACGATTTGTCTGATTACTTGAAATCAATATAGTACTTATCAGCACTAAATGTGGGAAGCCATCTAAACCTGAATTAGCATGATGGGCCCGAAGTCTCTGAGACTCATACATGTTTCCATGTTCCTGCTTATTGTAGGTGTAGAAAAGTAAGGTTTCTCTCTTTTGTACAGTCTAGCATCCTGTTTCCAGAATCAACACTTCTAAATGCAGAAACCCGGGTTGAAACTGGCATGCTACTTTGGGTAGACAAAAAAAGGAACCTTTTTAAGTTGTTGCAATTAATTGTTTTGCTAAATAACTCCCATCAGTCATTGGAACTAGTGTATTGAAGATGCAGTTTTAGGGTGCTAGTTAACCTTGACTTAACTTGTCTTTTTTGCACAGTTCCTCAAAGAAGCAGTCGTGCCTAATTGCATATTTACCATCTCCAAAGACCACGGTATAGCCCTCTACAGCTCCTTTATTGCGCACGCATAGTTATTGTCTTCCATTTTGTTATTTAATGGGATGAATACTTCATAATAACTGCCAAGAATAAAAGAGAAATCACACAGCAGGCAGGATACTAGCCAAAGTTACTTCATAACATGAAAACAAAATAGCTCAGTAGTAGTACATAGCGAAACAGAATTTTTTTAATGTAAAGATTTTTAATGTAAGGGAATAAACAACAAAAACTAGTGCCCAACTTAATTCTAGAAATTTTCTTTTTAATCAAAAGCCAAGTTAGCTTTTACAAGAAATAAAGCTCTTTTTTTAATATAGTCATAAAGTTTAAAAAGTTGCTTTTTATAATTCAAGAATTAAAGTGCAGAGTGCCTGTATGCAAGGCTGAAATAGCAACTCACGATAAAAGGAAATGGTGAGCGTTTTTCAGCTTTCACAGTAGAATATCTGTACTTAAACAGGAGGTGGAAGAGGAATTTCTTATGACTGAGTATTTCCAGAAAGTCATTAAATAAAACGTGCCACAAAAACATGGTATAACAGAAACAGTATATTGACAAGGTGCTAATTCATTAGTATGCTCCATGAACTCAAAGATATAAAGATATAAAATATATTGTCCAAGTTTCTTAATGCCTTCCTGGTAGACTGGAGCCAGGGGAGGGAGGAAGGGTCATTTCAAAGGTACTTGTGAGTTAAAGGGTAATATAAGGTAATGTAGTACTTAAGTCCTTTTCTACTTTGCAAGAAACTAATGTTCTTTGAATTGCCTGTTGGCAGGCTGGGCCTTGAAGTTTATCAGTGAGATTATTGTAGTGTAGCATGGAGCCACATTGCTGTGCCTTGTCTCTCAGCATGGAGGAGGCAAAAGGACACACCCGGGGTTATCTCTGCCTGGTGGTCCCTTTGCTGCCAAAAATATGTAATGCTCTGTAGAATTCTTCTGTTCTACACTCTTTCCTCCAGACTTACATGGTCCTGCTGGTGGTGAAATGTGATGGAGAAGACCTGCTTAACCATGTCATTAGGGGATCAGGTAGGAAGGGATGACTGCGACAAGGAGTCAGTCTCTGAAATCTCACACCAGCCTGGATCTCACCAGACCCTGGCAGTTGGAGATGTGGGACTCCATTCACATCAGTAGCATTCAGGTGTTAATAAAAATTGAGCAATAAAATGACAAAGTATCAGCACTCAGAGGCTCTCTCAAATGTCAGATCATTTCTGGGATGCTGTAGATGTGTCCAAGCAGATTCCCTTGACAAGTGCTGTATGTCACTGACGCACATTCGGCAGAGCACTCGCCTTGGTATGAAAATCAAATTGAAATACTGGGATCCTGAAAGCTGCATATCAATATCTGGAATGCCTAATGGCTATTTTATTATTTCTTAACTGTCCCTGAGGTGTTTAAGGCTTTCTGACCTTCCCCTTGCATCAGTAGCGCTCTCAGCTTCATTTCTTGTGAAATATTCAGTAGCTTGCTTTCCAAAGCTTTCCACCTCTTAATCCTCTTATTGTCTCTCTTGATATCAACCTTAGCTGCTGACATGACAGCTTTTTCCAATATGTATGTGAACTAAATGGTTTGGATAAAAGCCAAGGAACATCTTGCCTCTTGGAGAATTGTAGTAAACAGACATTGCATTAAGACCTTGCTACCCAGCATAAAAAAAAAAAACAAAAAAAACCAAAAAAAAAACAAAGACTAAGGCCTAGAAAACTGCTTCCTGAAAGACAACCTAATTCTGTAAGGCTTGTGAAGGACACGCAGGGCTCGCTGCTCTGGCTCAGTCCCGTTTGTGGGATAGTGCATGGCTGAACTTGCCACAGATGGATTCTAATGGCTTTGGTCTCAATACATGTCATCCACAGAGCAACATTAATGTGTTCCTGCAGATGACTTGCTAAAGTGAAAATGCAAGAATTTTGCCTTCTTGTTTAAGTCTGTCTTTTTTTTTTTTTTAAATAAAGCTCACTTTAAAAGTCTTCTTAATAAAGACTTTTATTCAGGATTCCCATCCCCACTGCAAGAGTCAGCAATGGGGCAGTCTGGAAGCGTGGACCTTGGAGGGTGTCCACCAGGTGCTGGCAGTGCCATGCTGCAGGCCCAGTCCACACTAGTACAAGCGGTGCCATAAGTTTACTGGGGGCAGGTCCTGGGTGGCACCCTTGGAAGAAAGCCCAACCTGCCCCTGCCACTGATTCTCTCTTCCTCAAAGGGGAGTGACCTCATCATCACTATTGAGCTTTAAATGAGGAAATACTTTTCTGTTCCCCAGTGTTTGCCTCTCAGGAGGAGGTAAGAAAGGGGAGGAGGAGGTGGTTGTGATTACTCGTGTGTGGGAGGACTTCAGCTCTGACTCCCCTTGCTTAAATGGGGTCTATTTTAGAACTGCTATTTATGCAACTCCTCAGAGGTGATGCTTTCCATAGGTCAAAAAGGGATTTCTAAATAAAAATAATTTTAAATAGTTCTGAGGATTGCTGAGAATTTCAAGACCTCTGAGGCCATATACAGTGCGTTCATACGGTGCAATGCTTGCAAAAGGCTACTCCAAGCAGGGGGGGGTGCGGTGAGGAAAGGGCATGTTCCTGGCACCTCACTGACCTTGGGCATCTCAGCGTTGGGCTGGTGTTTTTAGATTTCTTGGCAAGGGGTGGGGGTGTGCCGCTGTGACATGGCTCCCATGTGTTTGCAGGAAGGGGAGAGCCCCTGCAACACGAATCCTGCAGAGCATCAGGAATGGAAGGGGCAGGAAAGCTAGATGAAGGCATCCCAAAAGCTGGCTTGAGACAGATTTTTCTGTTGCATGTTCTGCTTCTCTGGGAACATCATGAGGCTGTCGAGTCCTCTCTTTCAAAGGGCTGTTCAATTAAACTTTCTTTTTTAAGATTGTATGAGTTAGAAGGATTCATTTTTCAACCTAAAGGTCCTGTCAGTAACTTTGTAGTGTTTATTTTCAGAGATGTATGAGCAACCAGACTTGACATACTCACTGGTAAGCATGGTGAGCCCCTGGGTAGGGGAAGTGACGCTAATTGCCCCAGGGAAGCACACAGAGAGTGTACTGGTCTGTGACCAGCTCTTCTATTTAACACTCCTGCCAGCACACTGTCTCGGGAGTTGAGAGCTCAGCTTTGGAAATGTCAGGTGATGACATTTTCATTTCTCTTTGAAAACTATCCCACAGGCAAATGGATCTTGCCATTTAGGAAGCTTTTTTCCCCTTCTTTCTCTTCCACATCTCCCCCACCCCTCCCCGCCCCCAACTTCTCCCCACCCCAATTGTCTTTATGCTTCAAATAGAAGGTATGCAAAAATACCTGGTTCGCATTTGGGTGCAAAAGCCTGTATCTTGGCATTACTGCCACCAGTCAGCATGGTAATGTCCTGTCAGCCCAGCTTCCTTGCAGAAAAAGGTTTTTGTTTTTTTCAGGTGAGCTGTTTTCAACCAACCTTTCTGTTCTCAGTCACTGATGGTAGACGTGCATCGGCTGCACAGAGATGAGACTTCTAAAATTTGTTCTGGCAGTTGATCTTGCTAGGAACTAGACTTGAGCTGATCCAATTCCTCTAGCAACACCCATTCCTGACAGTAAGGATCCAACCATAACTATTACTACAATTATTATTATATAGGAGCATTCTAAATAAATCTGTTTATAACGCTGTGATGTCTCAAAAGCTGGTCTTCCTTAGTGCTCCTCCCTTCTTCCTCCATGTGTGTTACTTGGTTCACTTGCTGCCAGGAGCCTCAGATGCAGCCTTGAACGAAGGCCAGAATTTGCATAGCTCTCATCAGGTTTGAAAGGGATGCCATGACAAGTTTCCTTTCTGCACAGCTTAGAACAAAGTGAAATATGTCCATGTGTAGAACACAACTGCAGTAAATGGCGAAACCCGGGAGTTAGAATAGCACATTGGAGCATTTTGTCATCTCTTTTCAGTGGGGTTGAAAGGAAGCTTATACCCAAAAGAGTGTTAATTTCTGATGTGTTCTTTTTTTTTGGTTTTTGGGTTGTTTTTGGTTGGTTTGGGTTTTTTTTTTTGTCTCCAGTGGGTGGAGGTGAGCTAAAAGTAAAATGTCTACTGTGTTTTTTGGACAGTAGAAGTGACATGACCCCAAGACAGGTAGTTATATAAGTAGTGAACTGCACATTTAAGGGAATTTTCTTTAATGGAATACCATACATATAGAGTAATTTATTATAGAAGAAAAAGAAAATGCCTAGATCAATAAAGAACATTTCTACATAATTTTACAAGAAGAAAAATTAATATGAGAATGGGGTTTACTTTTCATTGTTTCTAAGATGACTGTGCAATTTTTTTTAAAGGAGTAAAATATGGAATTGATCTTTAGAGAAGCCTATCTGACTTGCTTTAAGCAGTAGCACCACCACATGTCAGGAAGCAGCCAGAGGTCTAAAACACAGTATTAATTCTGTGATTAGAAAAAAAAACTCAGTAAAACCTGCTTTAAGGAATATATTCAGTTGTTAATTCTGTGAAAGTAGGATGTTAGTTGCAGTTTGCAAGTCAGATTCATTTTCTGGCCAAATGTTCTTGCAGTTCTCCCATCTTTGCTCAGTTTTGGGGCATTTCTTATGCTGTGCCTAAATTGTCCTCCCTGACTGCTGCATTGCCCCTTCTCCAGAATTCATATGATTGCTTGTTTGCCACAGCCCTTGCTACGTTGCCCTTTACGTTTATCACTGCATTTTGAGATCCTCTGGTAGGAAGGTGAAAATCCAGCAGAAAAAAAAAAATAGTCACCATCTTGCTAATAATGCCCTGAAAACTGTTTAACCCTTTTAATACCACGTGTAAGAATTAACTCTGTGCCTCTCATGTGCTCTTACTTACAGTCACATTGAGAAATCAAAGGAGCACTCAAGAGCACTTCTTGCTCTGAATTCTCCAACCCTCTCGTGCTGTGTAGTTAGTGCCGTGGAAAGCTCACCTACAGCACTGCTGTTAGAGGATCAAGAGTAATAGTGGCACAGATGAGCTCAAGTGACCTCTTGCTTTGAAGCTACTAAGGGAAGAAGCTTGCAAGGGATACTCATATTCTTAAAATATGTAGAATTTTGGGTTAAGCATGAATTGAAGCACACCAATTGTTACTGGGATGTGACTTCGATCTGAATTCCCAGTCTCAGTATTGTGCTTAAGGCAGGTAAAGAATAACCATTGAAGATCCGTTATCTGGACAAGGCCATTTTATCCTCTAAATCAAATATTTTAAAGAAAACTGCTATCAATACCATCTGCTTGTGAAAAAGAGTCGACATGAGCTCACACCACAGCGTATTATGTTTTTCTACATGGTCACACACAGTTTCCTAAAAACTCTTTTTTACAAATCACTGTCATGGTGGTAAGTCTGATTGGTTTGGAGACTCTGTGGTAAAAATTTGAATAATTTTGCTATTGTGTTTTGGAGGTTGACACATGGATAGCATTAACACGTTCTGATACAACAGTGCTGTCCTTCATAACTTGTTTCTCTATGGGGAAGAAGCTACACGCAGCTGTAGCTAAAGGAAGTTTTTAGCTATCTAAAAAGTGTTTTCTGGGTTCCTCTTTCTCTGTTTTTGTTTATGTATTTCTTTTTAAGACAGACATTGCTGGGTTTAAATAGCTAAATAACCTTGCAGAGAAAAAGGTGTCTTTGTCATTTGATCTATCTGTTGTTTCATGCCACTGCCAAGTAGATGATGCAAAGTCTGCTTGACACAGGCTAAAAATAAGCTGTTCCCAAAATGAGGTTGCCAGGTATTCTTGCAAGCCAGCTCTTCAAATTTAAGTCTTTGAAAGACATCGAGCATGTGGATTTTCCTGAGAAACAGAGCTCTTCATGGTCTTCTTCAAGAGGTATCAGTACCAGGTGGCTCTGCTGACTCTGCATCCCTGCATGTGTCCCTGCGAGTCAGCGACAGGGCAGTGACTCACTGCCTGGTGTGTGATGTGACCAGGCAGCTGAACAAACCACTTGCTATTAACAGTGTTTCTCCCTATATTAGAAATGCAGCATTCTAATCAGGCAGAATGACGTTTTATGATCCCAAATAGTGAAAAGCTAATGAATTACCGGACTCACTGTTTAGATTATAGCTGTTGCTAATACTGCAAGTGAAGCTCTGGAATACTTATTTTCTATTTATTCCTAAGGAAAAATTCAGAATCATATTTACTTAATCATCCTGACTCAACCTTTGACTACTGTCTCAAAGGTTTTCAGAAGAATGCTGCCAGTTTTAACTCATATTCTTTCCTCATATGATTGTAGCTTCTATCACATCTAGCTAGGAAAAACAGACAACTTCCTTGGTACATAAATTCCACCAGGCAGCTCTGGGACTAAAATGATTGTTCCCTTCTCCACAAACTTAGTTTTTCCTCAAATTATCATGAACACAGTAGCACTAGTACTGCAAGGTTAAACTAAGCATGTTAAATAGGGACATCAGATGTGTTTCTGTCTTCTTAGAGAAATAATAACAACAAGCTTTTGAGAGTAATAAGCTCTTTTCCTAATTTCATTGCATGCAAAGAGGATAATATGTTATATTAATTTCTAATGTGACATAAGCACTTCTAAACATTTTATCAGAACAGTGATAAGTAATGAGGTGGTTTGTTTGTCTTCAGTTGTGACACAAGCAGTTTGGGTAAAGCTTTGACATACCTATCTATTCACAGGATGTTAGGAGTTGGAAGGGACCTCGAAAGATCATCTAGTCCATCCATCCTGCCTGCCTGAGAAGGATCACCTCTTAGATTAAGTCACACAGGAACGTGTCCAGATTGGCCTTGAATGTCTCCAGAGAAGACTCTACAACATCTTTGGACAGGCTGTCCCAGGACTCTGTCACCCTCACAGTGAAAAGGATTTTCCTGACATTCACATAGAACTTCCTATGTTCCAGTGTGGAACCATTGCCCCTTGTCCTATCACTGGCCATCACTGAGAAGAGCCTGGCTCCATCCTCCTGACCCTCATCCTTAACATACTTATAGATGTTAATGAGGTCACCCCTCAGTCTCCTCTTCTCCAAGCTAAGAAGACCCAGCTCCCTCAGCCTGTCCTCATAAGGAAGATGTTCCACTCCATCATCTCGGTGGCCCTGTGCTGGACTCTTTCGAGGAGTGTTGTGTGAATTCTGGTTTTGATCGATCTTTATCTGGAAGCAAGCTGTAGTTTTCTCCAGTTTCTCATAAGGGAAAGAGATTGCTTTTGTTGGAAAAGTAAATTATCTTTGTCAGCTGTTTGTTTAGTCATTTCTCCTTCACCTTACGAAGCAGTGGAACTGTTTCAAACATTCCAGACCTCCTTATCTTGGATAATGATTTATTTATTTTTAGAATTTGGCAGTGAAGGCCAAATAGTGCCTGAGCATATCATAAATTTTAGTCAAACCTTCCAGCACAGCATCCCTGTGAGAAGTACAGTGCTGTCAGCTGATCTTTAGACATGCACTTGATTTCTTTCTGACAGTCATTCAATGAATGTGTGGGAGAGAATGGTTTGAAACTGGTTCCTTAGCCTGCAAGATTATGGTAACAAAATAGTTAGGGTATTCCACCACAGGTTTACAGCTGATTTCCATAGGTTACTACCTGAGAGATCAGCCACTTTCGCTACCTTTTTCTAGGGTAGCCCTTGAAAAAATCTCTGCAGAAGTAATAGTTGAAATGTACATTTCTGAACTATTGATCCAAGGTCTTAGAAACAAATGAAAACTAACTGTTAGCAGGTTACTTCTGTGATTTTAATTTCTGTTACAAAACCTCATTGCGATTGGCGTGGTTCTCATCCTTTCTTTGGTGGAGCCAATTATCTTGACAATAATTCTTTTGTTTATGGTTTCGCAAAGAAATCCTAATTCCAAGAGTAAGAACATTTATTTTCTGATATTGAAAAATATTGCAGGGATTATATTTTGTATTATTTTAGATAGTTATCCTAATTCTGTTGGGGTAATCAAGTACCAGAGAAACTATCACAGGTTATGGCCTTTCTACGTGTCATGGAGGTGTCACTCATTTCAAAACAATCTCTCTTAAATACCGAGTGTGAATTGATGCAATGGTTTGGTGCCTTTCTGTAGTGTAAACAGTGGGTGCACAGAGATACTGTCATAATGGTAATAGTTTTATAATGATCTTATAAGTGAAGTGTTATTGGGATGGCATGTAGTCACTGCATTTTACAGAGTTGCTTATATTTCTCTCTGTCCAAGTTCAACATAGTTAAAATATTTCAAATAAAAGCCATGCCAAGTGTCTCAGGCTGTTCCAAAACAAATAATCTCAACGTACTATATTTGGAGAAGAACCTGCCCTTGGAGGTGGGCTTTTATTAAGTTTCTTTACAGAGTGTTTTGGGTTTGCATGGCAGGTTTTCAGTACTGGGGTGGCCTTTGTGAGAAGCTGCTAGGGGCATCTCTTGTGACTGATAGAGCCAATGCCAACCAGCTCCAAGACAGACCTGCTGCTGAGCAAGGCGGAGGCCATCAGCAGTGGTGGTAGCACCCCTGAGATAACAGGTTAAAGAAGGGGGGAAAGTTTCTGTGCAACAGCAACAGCAGCCAGAGAGAGGAGAGTGTGAGAGAAATAACTCTGCAGACACCAAGGTCACTGAAGCAGCAAGAAGAGGAGGTGCTCCAGGCACCAGAGCAGCAAACCTGCTCCAGAGTGGGCTTCTTTCTTCATAGGTCCTGCTAGGAACCTGCTCCAATGTGGGCTTCCCACAGGATCACAGCGTTCTTAAGGCATCCACCTACTCTGTCATGGGGTCCTTCATGGGCTGCAGGTAGATAACTGCTCCACCATTATCCTCTGTGGTCTGCAAGGGCACAGCCTGCCTCACCATGGACTTCTCCACAGGTTGCAGGGGAATCTCTGCTCCAGCAGATTCAAGTCTAGTAAAAGTGCTCACACTGAAGCTTCCTTGCAAGTATATGACAAACTTAATCCAAAGAAAATTCCCAAAGGTCCTCTATTTTTACATAAAGCATGTGGAGG
Organism: Heliornis fulica; assembly: GCA_013399135.1. Classification (NCBI taxonomy): domain Eukaryota; kingdom Metazoa; phylum Chordata; class Aves; order Gruiformes; family Heliornithidae; genus Heliornis; species Heliornis fulica. Next base: position 319,740 of record VXBZ01010913.1, on the reverse strand, counting down.
GCATCCAGGACATTTTAGTCTAATAAATCTGGGATGGCTATGTATTCTTTGTTTATTATGTGCCTAATATTCTCCATGCATAGTTTTCACTTTGTGATCTGCAATAAACTTATTTACTTGTCAAATATTTCAGCCTTCCAGAATGGCAATCACTAGAAGACTAAGTAGCTATTATTGTGTTTTGACCCACAAATGAGAGTATTTCTTCAAGCTGAGAAGGCAGAGGCAAACCATGTGTGCTTTTTTTTACCCCCTCTAGACTCAGGTGATCAGATTTGCATTATTGTTACACTCTTAGATATTTTAATTTTTGAACCAATGCACTTGAAAGCTTAAATAACGTTTTTGTCATGGTGGGAAATTGACTTAGATGGTGGGGTGACTTATAATTTAAGCAAAGTTCAAATTGTATTGGCAGGCAAGTCTGCTCAAGCGTAACCATCTGTGACAAAAAAAACCTTGGCAGTCACCACAACCTAAGTCAGCAAACATGGTACAAAATATAACACAGGTTAGAGGTACTTCTGTGTTTTTTTTTTTTTCTTGAGTGTCTCCAAAGTGTATAAAAGTTGCAATATAAGATTATAGGCCATTTATGCAGCTCTTTTATAAGGGACCCTTAATCTTTTAACAGGTCATTTACACAGAATTGCTCCTGAAGTAAATCTTTCCATGCCTAATTAGTAGACACATTCCTACTCCTGTTGGGACTGATGCGGCTCTCACAGATACCAGCACTGAGAGGCTCCAACTAAGTGTACTAGCTGAAGCAATCCATTATTTATCATCTATGTTGTTAGCACAGTTTCCTTATGAAAAGATTATTCGTTGGCCCTGTTACACAGGTGGTAATATGTAAAATGCTGCTGAGTCTTGTTGCAGACCGAGTACAAGTACAAGAGCTCTGATGAAACATACCTCCATTGTGTGAAATGCAGCTTATCTGAATAAAGATACTGGAATTTCAAACCCCAGGTGACTGGCACAGAGTGGTCCTGGGTTTTCTGGGAGTTCAGCCTATGTCAGATAGATTCAGGTCTGGCACACAAAAAGAAAAATACATATCTGGGTTCACCTTGCTTTACAGACTATGACTGTGGCAGGTAGATGCTGGTGCCACAGCTTCTGTAAGAACTTTGAGCAAGCCCATAGGAAGACTTGATTCCAGTCCTCTTAAGCTCTTGGCACTGATGATTTACAAGGTTTGAGATGCAACTCCCTGGTTGATGCTCCTTGTATGACAAGGCTTGATTTGTATTTTGATCTTGTCTGTCGTTTTTATCAGGTTTAAACTTACCTCTTTTTAGGCATGTGCTTTCTTGTATCCTTTGTAGCTGTGGAGTCCAAAAGTAGATTTTTCATAAGTGCTTGACCTTGACCTTATTTCTGTCATAAGTTAATAGTGTTTGGCCAGTGGAGTGCTCTTTTCCTGCCCGTTGTTTGTAACCTGCTTGTCTGCTGCAGGGTGAGGTGCAGATTGTACCTGTCACACACACAGCTGGATGTCATAAATGATTCACACCTATTTTCAAACAAGTGCACTTTTCATAAAAGTCCTTGTAGTAGGTGTTTATAAACTCAGCAAGATGATGAGCCCAACGATGTAAATAGGGGAGGACAAAGGGTCTGCTGTGTATTTTGGATGATGACCTTACCTATCCTTAAAACAAAATTTTAATCACAGAATTAGATGCCTCAGCTCAAATTTCTGAAACCGGGCCACAAACTTGTGGCTTTCCTCTTTTTTTGTCTGGGGCTTGCCCAGTGGCTGTCTCATCCCATCATGAGTAATTCTTTCTCTGGGCCTTCATTTTTATATCTTGCCAAGCTTGACTAAGGGCTCTTTTAAGGAATGCTCTTGCTTTAGATATCTATATTAAAATGCTTGCATTCATGATAATGATTTCCATTCCAGCACTGTTAGTGTTTCTGTTATGTCCTTTTCTAATTGTGGTAACTGCACAACAATACTAATAATAACAATAAAGTAACTGTTCCTGCTAGGCAAGGGTTTCCAGTCTGAGCTGTAAACAATTTGTTCAGTCACTACAGTTGTTTGGGCAAATTCATTAACTATCCAAGTATTTGTGTGTATTTTGTAAACATTTAAACTGAAATAGATATCTGAAGTCAACTGCTGAGCCCCACAGAAAGCAGCATACATAAAGACTGAAAGGTACTCTTGGTAGGGGAAGACATATCAAAGCATGAGTAACGTCATATAAAATGCTGAGCACGAAGTTAAGAGGAATAAAGGGATACACTAAAGAGTGCTGGCTTGAAGAAAGTGAATGTTGAACAGTTGTGGTATTAACATAGTGAAATCTTTAGCTTCTGCCCTGAGGAGCTGCTTTTCATTGCTTGAAGTCTTGATGTGGCTGCCTGTTAAGTGGTGTCAAGAAATGAGTCGCTGCAGGTTTCCTATTTTGAATTGGAAAGCACCCTGAATCAGAAAGGATTGCAGGAACCTAAGCCTTTTGGTTTCTTCAGCGAAAAGCAAGTTAACTAGCGTCTTCTAAGTGACCTCTGAAAGTCACTTGTAATTCTTCTGCACTCAGGCTGGAGAGCCTGTGGGACACGGTGCTTCTGCAGTGCCACAGCAGCACGCGCTGTGTTGTGATTAGTCTCCTGTAACAGTAATCATCCAGTGCCACCTTCGCTGTAGATGCTAGGTAAATACTGAAATCATTTTTGAAGGACCAAAAAATGTCTCTCCTTCTGAAAATAAACTGACTATTCTTCTGTTCTGAATGTGGGATTTAGTGACAATATTCACTTTTCCCATCATTTTCGGAGTCTCGTCTCTTTCTAGCATTACATTAATTCCATTTGTACATCTCTTCTTTGTTCAATCTCTTTTAAATATTAAGTCCATTATCTTGGATCTCAGTTATATTTAATGGACTTTTCTGTGATTTGTTCTATTTTAAGTACTGATTGCCAGTTCTCTTTGTTAATGTATCATATTTGCTCTTCCTCATTCTGACTATGAAATCAGAACCTCTTCAGATCTTATAATGTGCTGCCACATTCTTACATTTGTTACAAATTGAGAAAGTGGTATTAGAATGAAATGAAGTCTAATCAATTTCATATATTACCTCCCTCACATGAGAGTTCAGACCTTGGTTCAGTTGGTGTTTACCCACTCCTTTTGTTCTCTTCAGCTATGTGTGCTATTTCAGAATCTTTTTATTAGATTGTAGGAGGCACCTGTAAGGCAAAGAAAGATCAATCCAAATTGATTTTTGATACTGTTGCCTTTAATTTATAAATTGTTTTCATAACTTTTTCAGTAGTGGAAATGTCACAGAGTCATGTTTGTTGTTGTCAGCTAAAAATATGTCAGCTAAAACCTGTCTGCTCTCTGTGTCCTTCTGGACCTCCACAAAGTACATCAGTTAAGAATATTTCATGCTGAATGCCGTCATTATTACTGTTCAACCATCCTAATGCTTGGTTTCCTTGCTTTTATAGCTCTTTCCTCATTCACTGATCATATAAGAATCAAAGATGAAAAGTGGTTATTTATGCTATAAATCTCAAATTTAATAACTCTTGTCTCTCTGAGTTGATGGAAACTTCCATCTTCATCCAATCTTGGCTGTTTCAGATTAGCTCCTTATCAGCTGCCTTCCCCCCATGCCTGCCCTTCCTGCTGACTTGGGATCCCAGTCTGCATTTCAGACTGTGTGTGTCAAGAAAATCCATTTACAGAGACAAGAGGAAAGTAAAACACAGCATACGCAAGAACGAGAGCAGTTGTACCTACCTTTAAGGGAGTCAAACTCCACATGCCTTATTCACTGATTTAAATGTTTTCATTTTAGTTGTCATTTCTCCAGTACTTAGGTTGTTTAATTACAGAATGCAAATGTTAAGCATATGTTCAAGTTGCAGTTATTGACACCATTCTGCATGATATCTTTGTCTCTAAATTGGAGAGTCACGCCTTTGATGGAGGGACCACTTGGTGCATACGGAATTGGTTAGACAGTGAAACTCAGACGAGTTGTGGTCAATGAGTCGGTGTTCAAATGGAAACAGGGATGAGTGGAGTTCCTCAGGGGTGAGAACTGGGACCAGCACTTCTTAATATCTTTGTTGGAGAAATAGACAATGAGATCAAGTGCATCCTCAGTAAGTTTGCCAATGACATGAAGCTGTGTGATGAGATCAACATGCTAGAGGGAAGGGATGCCATCCAGGGGGACTCTGAGCCTGTGTGAACTGCACGAGGTTCTGTAAGGCCAAGTGCAAGGGCCTGCACATGGGTCAGGGCAATCCCAAGCACAGCTACAGCCTGGGAGGACAATGCATTGAGAGCAGAGCTGAGGAGAGGGACATGAGAGTGTCAATTGATGTAAAGCTCAACATCAGCTGGCAATGAATACTTGCAGCCTGGAAAGCTAACCATATCCTAGGCTGCATCAAAATCAGTGTAACCAGCAGGTGAAGGGAGGTGATTCTGCCCCTCTACTCTGCTCTGGTGAGACCCCACCTGGAGTACTGCGTCCAGCTCTTGGCCCCCAATACAAGAAAGATATGGACCTGTTGAAGTGAGTTCAGAGGAGGGCCATGGAGATGTTCAGAGCGCTGGAGCACCTCTCCTTGTTCAGGCTGAAGAAGGGAAGGCTCCAAGGAGACCTTCTAGTAGGCTTCCAGTACCTGAAGGGTATCTCCTATGGCCTACGGGCAGGGACACTTTATCAGGGAGGCTAGTGACAGGACAAGGGGTGATGGGTTTAAAGTATAAGAGGGTAGATTTAGATTAGACATTGGGAAGAAATTCTTCCCTGTGAGGGTGGTGAGGCCCTGACACAGGTTGCTCGGAGAAGCTGTGTCTGCCCTTTCCCTGGCAGTGTTTAAGGCCAGGTTGGATGGGGCTTTGGGCAACCTGGGCTAGCGGGGAGTGTCCCTGGCCATGGCAGGGGAGTGGGACTAGATGGCCTTTGAGGTTCCTTCCAACCCAAACCCTTCTATGATTCTGTAATCCACTGATTTTTGTCTACCTGCTTTCTGTTAGTTTCATTTGAGGTCTCATATTGTTTCATTTGAGGCCCCATAGCCGACCAGGTGACTGTGTCCAAACAACAACCAAAAAAATCTGGTTTGGGATCTGCATGGACCTTCAGTTGCTCCAGTTCATTACAGTGACTAATTATACCCCTTCTGATCCTTTCTTCTTGGTTCAGTAGGTGGAGCTGTAACATCTGTTTAAATTTTCCCTTGGCACTGTGATACACCGTTGCAGGTGCAGCGACAAGTATAACTTTGGGTTCCCAGCACTCCAAATATTTATCCATTGTATATGAGTTGGCATTTTGCATCATTTTGAAATTGTGCATAAAAAGGGACCCCAAGTTCTGTGTTCAGTCTGCTAGTTGGAAAAAAGCAGTCTCCTTCTCTAATGTTCAGTCTCCAGCACTTGGATGGCTGCTTTTGACCATTCAGAAGATCACTAAACATATTTAGATTCTATTTTAAAATTTTAGGAGTTAAGGAAAAAATAATGTCAAGTACATTTTGCTTATATTGCTACTTTCCAGTTTGAAACAGACTCTTTGGAGCAAAAAAGAATTCACAAAATCATCCATTAATTGTTTTCAATACTAGAACCATATCAAATCCACTGGTGAGCGTTAATTTTCATGTCTATGAGTAGTTTATAGTGTCAAGGAATTTTTTTTTCAATTTAAACAGGACACTATTACATAAATGGGTATTTCTGATAATTTCTGCAAAATTGCTCTTAAAATTCAGAGCTACTGAAGGAAAAAGAAGAATCTGTAAATGAGACTAATTCCCTCTTCAAATGTTAAAGCATCATTTGAGCTTTGTCCCATCATCTCAAATAATTCTTAATTCTAAGAATCATTCCCATTTCAATTTTCTCTGGGAAGCTTTCTGTAAAAGCAATGAGGGTATCCAAATTAATTTTAAAGATCACAAAATTGCTATTTCTTATTAGAGGAAGAGCTGTCTTTTACTGATCTATATTCAAAATTATCTTAATGATATCTTCTTTCATCTTAGTATTCTCCCTTGAGCGGTTTGAGTGCTTTCTGGTTCTCTGTAGTTGCAGCTAAATATTTTAAGCAGGCGTCAGAAACAGCAAATTTTGGCTTGTCTCCTTTTAGTTTCAGGAGTTGCTTTGATGAGGGCTGATGACATCTTTTCCACAATGCACAGTACAAACCAGCAGTTCCCAACCTTTTTCCTTACTGTTTACTTCTCATAGGAGTTTCTGATGACCACGACTTTCTCCTGCCACTTTGAGTCACTGCCCTGTCCCTAGATTCACAGCCAGCCTTCTGCAGGGTGTGTCTCCAGAACTGGTCTTTCATCCCTGCCCTGGTCCCTTGGGCATGCTGTGATATCTAGAGGCAGAAGAGGTTGAAGAGGGCAGGTTGGAGGGATGGAGAAAAGAGGATCCATTTGCAGCATTAGTGCCTCTCTTGGCTAGCCCATGTTGCCACCTTCCACAATGAATACACTCAGCAGAGCTCACTACAAACAAGGGGGAGAAAAGAGCCAGTCTTTCATAAAATACCTGCTTTCTTCTTGTTAGCTGTTGTACAAGCTTTTTCACAATCTCTAACAATCTGCAATTGTATATTCATTTTGAGCTTGAAATATAGCTGACCCATTTAGAAAATGTTATTATCAACACTGGTGTTATCCAGGAGACTTTATTTGTCTAATCAGTTGAGTTGTCAGGTTGAGTTAGCAAATCCATTTGTATGAATCGAAGAGCAGCCTGTGGCTGTGGTGCATTTGTTTATGATATTTGTTAGGTACGCGTGCTGGATAGCTTGGATGCAGATGTTGCAATTCCTTTGCTACAGTCCCATGCAATTCAAAACCAAATAAGTCATCCTTTTGAAAACAGCACTGCAAAAATGAGAAGGAACTTGTGGATTCTACATTGGTTTTCGGCAGATCATTCTTGGAGACACTTGTTTAACATTATAGCTATCGGGGGCCATGTATTGTAGAGCCAGGCGTTATTGCTTTGTCAGAAGGTAAATTAATCAAAACTGTAGTAATCTATTACACAGCCCTTAATGCATTAAGAAACATTGTATGTACTTGTAGCTGTCTTGAGGGGTGTGTAAAAGCCACCCTTGGAAGAAAAGGTTATAATGATTTGCTGTATTCCTTCCTAGCATGTATCCCTTCATCTCTATCATCATTTAAAAAGGCTGCAGTGAATGAAGTTAAAAGCAAAAAAAAAATAGTTGAAGATGAGTACGCAGAACCAGCCTGTTGGCACTGGGTTGCTGCATTGTGTGCATGCTCATATTGCCGTTTAGTACATGCCTGTGTTTTAGAAAGGTTAGCTAAGGTTAGTTGCCAATAAAAATCTGTAGTATTTTATTGCGTAACTTCACACTTTTTTAATAAACCTTCCCTGTTCTTGCAGACTCTCAAGGCTGTTTAAAACCAGCATCAGTAGTGATGAGTGATCACTATTTGGAGGTACCTAATTTTAAAGAAGAATCTTGCTTAGCAAGCTACACTGTAGTGATTGCTCCTGAGACTGGTAAGCTCAAGAGTAGTAGAGTGGTTCAGGGTATAGTATAAACAGCAGAATGAAGGTTTGCTAAATATATTTGTTTGTTAATACATACAGTCCTTCTGTATACCTTCAGTTTAAAAAGAAAAAAGAGAAAAAGCATATGCAAACTTTCTAATTTAATCAACTGATTTCTCCATGGCAGTGGACATGAATTTTAATAGCAGCAGTGAAAAACTGCTTTAAAAAGAAGGAAATTCTCCTTCCTTCTCTCTCTCCTCATCACTATTCTCTTGCTTTAAAAATCAAATTAAACCTTTTCTCCTAAATGCAAGCATACTAATTGCAGATGTTATTACTGCAAAAACATAGAAATACCCAAGTTTCCTAGAAGAGAGAATTGTAAAGACATTATTCTAAAATGAACCAAAATGTGGTTTAGGTATTCTCTGGCTGTCAGGAGGCGTAGGGAATCCTTTCTATGGGAGGCAGCCATCTTTTCTGCTGTACATCTTCAAGGCTGCCACTCCTTCCCTCTGCCCTTCTCATCTTGGTTTTGTCAGAAACACCCAGCACTTTGTCAAACATGTCATTTTCTGATTGTTGCATGTTACATTATTCTCTGCTCTTCCTGCATCTCTGGGTCTGCATTTTCTCGCTCAAAATGGGCCAGCTGTGAGCCGCCTTGCAACACGCGTGGATGTACCACTCAGTCTAATAAACCTCTGAATTTTTTTTCTTAGGGTTGCATGCATGCCTGAGGCTCCAAGGATGAGGTCTCCCAGGTGACGATGCCCCTGCATGCCCCAGCCATGTCATCCTAACCACACTCATCCCCACACAGCTCACACCTCACACAGGAAAAGGTACCTCCAGGCAGTTTAGGAAGCATTCCTTTTTGCCGCGAATGCCTGGAGGTGGAAAAGCACTCAGCATCTCACAGATACGAAACTAATGATTTTTAAATCTAACATGGCCGAGTTGTCATGGCAATTATCAAATGAATAGTCTTATTTCCTGTAAAGATGCGGTTTATAATACTCTAAGCTACACTTCAAGTGACTACTTTGTGCAGGCTGTCTCAGCGAACAAGCTGTAAAAGAAGCTAAGTGCCAATTAAAGCATTGGGAAGAACCTCTCTTGCATGAACTCGGTGAGGCACTGTAGCATACATAATATCTCTTATACAAATTCTGAAACGCTGCCTTTCATTTTCAATATGCTACAGCAACACCTGGTTTATAGGACTCAGGGTATTCCTGTGGAAAATCAGCAGTGGCACGCTTTCAGAAAACTACCCACTTTATTTTTAATGTTATTGTTCCAAACCATGTAAAGAAGAAACTGGATGAATGTTTTTGCAAATTCATCCCACTGGTAGCATTAGATGATAGAGAAGATCAACAAACCCGTTAGCTGTTAATTACATATTTACTGTTACCAAGGGGGAAGTATTTAGTAGCTTTGGGATTCAAGTTCTGTCACTCCTCCAGGATAAGGAATTAAGCAGTTGGGCTGATTATACTTCCCTAAGTTTACATATGCTACATTTTTTTTTTTTGCATTTCCTTATGGTTAAATCAGCTGTATTGTGGGAGACAACAAATAAATGCTTTCTGACATTTGCTTCTTTCCAGTCTCTTTGCATGCACAAAGACTTAAATTCTCTCTGTAGCTTCTCCAGGGCATGATGACAGCAAGGCTTCTTCCCTCTGGAAATATAGACAACGTTGCTGAATTAATAAAAATGTGGAAGTGTAACAGCAGTAGATAGAAGTAGGTAAACCATTGTTAACCACTGAACTTAAATTACTTTCTAAGTTATTATTTGGACAGCGATCATACTTTCCAGTATTTGGAATGAATTTGTCATTTTTAGCTATGTCCCACTGTTTATTTTATTTTTACTTGTCAAAGCCATTTTCTCATCTTACCAGACTCTTTTTTCTCTTTATTTTGTCTCTGTAGAAAGTAAATCCCTTCAAGCAGTCGGCATCAGGGTATCCTGCTGTTGCCTTCAGCTCCGTCTCCTCTATCGAGCAGTGGGAGCAATGGCTTACCAGCCTTTTAAACTTACTTAGATTCAGTTTCCAGCATGCAGACATTAAGTAGGAGCACCAAGTCAGCTTTCAGAATAAGGTACAGCTTTGTGAGCAGCGTGAGATGCAGACCATTTTCTCTTTTACTGGAGAACGTAATTTGCTCTGATTCGCTGCTGTCGCTTAATCCGCCAGGCAGCGAAACCAACCACACAGCGGTTCCCGCGCTCCCCCGGCTCCCAGGGGCATGAGGGAGTGAATAGGTTTAAAAAAAGCTAAAAATCGTGGGTTGAGATAAAGACATTTTGACAGAAAAGGAAGATAACAACACTAATAATAATAATAGAATATAACAAATTAACGGATGCACATCGGAATTGCTCACCATCTCCAGTCCAACCAAGGTCCAGCTAGTTCCAGAGCCCAAAATCCAATTCCCTGTCCAGCTTTTCTCAGGTTATATACTGAGCATGACATCATATAGTATGGAGTACCCTTCTGGCCACTTTGGGTCAGCTGTCCTGGCTGGGACCCCTCCCAGCTTCTTGTGCACCACCTGCTCTTGCTGGCAGGGCACTATGAGAAGCTGGAAAGTCCTTGACCTCGTGTAAATACTCCTCTGCAGCAACTAAACATCAGTGTGCTATCAACATTATTCTCATACTAAATCCAAAGCACATCACTATACCAGCTGCAAGGAAGAATATTAACCCTATCCCAGCCAAAAGCAGGACATCCACCTGATGCAAAATTAATTTTATTTTACTCTTTCTTCCCCTGATGAAATCACCTGCTCAAGCTGTATAGCTCTGTGCTCAGGAAAACGCAGAAAGAATGTGTCAGGAGCTTGAAGAGAAATAAAGGCAAGGTGCAAGATATGAAAAGAATGGTTTCTTAATTAAAAGGACAGAATAATAATAATAATAATAGTTATAGTTATAGTTATAGTTATAGTTATAGTTATAGTTATAGTTATAGTTATAGTTATAGTTATAATTGTAATGTGGGATGATTGTAATGCATAAATGAAAGCAATACGTAAAATGCTGTTTCCCTTTGTTATGAATATTGGAGAATTTTTTCCTCTGTTCCTATGAGGTTAAATTGCATCAAAGAAAGTGTTCTGGAGCCCCTGCAGGTAGCTGAGCCACTCAGGACAGCAAGCACGCAGCACACAAGGCTGCTGGTAGTCTGTAAAACTATGTGGGGTTTGGGAGGAATGCTCTACTGTTAGACTCCAGCTAGCGTTTTCCTGCAGGGGTTTCTTGGTGCAGGCTGTACTTGGTTGTTTGCAATTTTCTATTAAAACATGTTAGCTCATGATTCACTTCTCTTAGCAATACTTTTACCCCCTCAGTGTATTCTTTTGGCAAGTGTGAAGGAAATAGAGAACCTGGATTGTATCCTTTGGCTATATCATCTTCAGAGTAGATAGGATATCCTTGGGAATATCTTCTGAGGACATCAGAATCCTGCAGTATTCTGTGGGTTTGCTGAGCCCTTTTATGTCCTCCTCAGCATGGCTTTGGCTTTGTGTTCTCTGGAAGAACACCTGAAATCTAAAGCTACCTCAGTTATCTGTTAAAAACTCTACTTATCTTCTGTTAAAGCAAAGTGCTTTGACTTTTCGTCTTTGTGATCACAGTAGGAAATTCTTTTGTGGCTCCTATTCACTATATCAGCTGCCAGTACTCAGAAGTTCCTGACTTTGTTATCAGAGAACATAGGGTTTTAATTTTTTTTTCCTTGGTTTTGCTATTATTTTGCTTTTCACATTTTGAGACCTGCTCAATGTCAACGATCAAGTTCTTTCCAAACACTGCTTGGCAACGGCCATTAAACTGGAAGTGTGTTAAGTATTGAAAAAATAGAAATGAGCCTGTTCATTTTTCATTATCTGGAAAATTAAGGAAGTCAAAATAGTGCTATCCTATATTTGGAATAAATGCAGAGAAGTCAGAGTGGATACTCTGTATTTATAACAAAAGCTGTGTGATCGGAGTGCCTGAAAATTCACAGCCCACAAAAGAGCATAAATCTTAGTAATATTCTTCTTGTGGTTTTGCAGTTGTGGTTTATTTTTTTCAAATAAGGCCCAGCTCAAAGCCTTTTGTATGCCTTTCCAGGAAACAGCAATTTCTGGTTGGTAACAATGTTTACCAGCATTTCAGCTATCTAAAATTTTATGCTGGGATGAACTCTGTTGTGGGAATGTCCAAAACCAGCTAACCTGATCTTGGTTTTTCCAGGTCATCCTGCCTACAAAGCTGTTACTCTTGATTATTCATTTCATGTGGGAGCTTTTGCCTGGGCAAGCTGAGAGGAGACGTAATGTCTCTGTTACTCTTCCAGACTCCAAAGGCTCTTCTGTCCAACTTATTTTCAGGTTCTTGCCTTATTCACTGATCCAAGTTCTTGGGTTCCAGCTGGTTTTCCTTGGGTTTGGAGCTGGTGTAGTAGGTATGGTGAGTGATCCTTTGGAAGCAATGAACTCATGATAAGCAGACATTTCCTGGGAGTTAAGTCCCTTAGTGGCATCCATGCAATGAAGTCTGGTCAAGCATTGGAAGAACACAACAACAAGCAAGTATAGACCACTTAGCCCAGTCAGACAGGGTTTATTTGGTTCTTATTTTTTGTTACACATTTTCTTTCTGTGTATTATTGCTAATCCTTTAAATATACTGGATAAAGTAAAAGGAGTGTACAGGGAAAGGTCAAAAAAGGTACCAGTGGCAATTTCAGAAGATTTTTTGCATGCTGAGTATAAATGATAACCAGATAACTGATGTACTTGCTGTGCAGCTGTCACATTGTCTGGGGATATACATAGGAACAAAGATCGGTAAATGCCCTGACACCTCCTAAGAAGCATATTTTGTGCACATGGATATTAGCGATTCAAAAGCTAAATTAGGATCTAAGCAAGGTCGTTGGCTGGTGAGACAGTTTATTTTTTGCCTAAGCAGTTTTTAACTTAAGAAGCAGAAGAACTGGGATAGGCATATAAAAACCTAAATGGGCAGCTGACTGGTGAGTGATGTCAAAGCCGAGTCATCCTAAAGGGTAGCCCATTTGTACACTTGCTTAAGACGAGAGAAAGCTGAAGACCAGCATAATATAAAGAACCCCCTCCTACCCCTGCAATGCTTTAGTAGGAATGAACTCAAATAATTTTTGTTCCACTGGCAAGGAAAGAAAAAAGGAAATGTAAATACAAAAATATGTAAATTTTAAATAAAATATGCCTGTATATGCATGCAAATTAGGTGAGACCCTTGGTGTGTCCAAGTTAAAGCAATGTTTTAAAAACTATAATCTGGTTTTTGCAGAATTTCTTCATTCCAGTGTGTATTACAAATACATGCAGTGTGAATAAAACCTGAGCTTTCTCATAACAACTCAGGACTGAAAGTAATAAACAATTTCGGTATGGCTTTCTTATAAATAAAACATGCTACTCTGTTTTGTTTAGGGTCTTTAAGTCCTTGGTTCTATGCTGGTGGCTGGAATAATTAGGTTCTGTTCTGAAGGTAGTGATTTTTTTCAATATACACATGAATTTGTTGCTTTGAAATAGGAACTTTATTCTATTTCAGGCTTTAGGGGAGCTTTTTTCATAGTATGACCCTCTTGTATCACCCAACTCTACTTCTTGTCAAGCATAGTTTCCTCATCCTACACTCCCATTAAAAGTGTGCTTTGAGGGAGGAGCTTTGGGTTGCCTCAGAAGACTTGCTGTCTTTTCTACTTCAGCTTAGGTTTGTGTGATACCTTGGGCACAGAGATGCTGCTGCAATACTTAAAAGCAGTATCAAATAGATCAGGTGTGACAGAACTTCCCTAACTCTCTGTAAAAAGCTTTTTGCTCAATTCCCTCGTGAAATATCACTGAAGCGGTGTTTGACAGATTTGTGTAGCTATAAAAGCTCTCAATTGCTGTTATTACACAGGTCTCTGGAAATATATTGATAGGCTTAAGTCTCCATAATTCTGATCCCACCCACTAAATGGAGCCCTAGCCTATATCTCTGGCTAACTGCCTTTATCTTTGTGGCCTGATCTGGTAGACTCTGGAAAGAGGAGGAAAAAAAAAGAAGAAAGAAAAAAAGAGGACAGTTGTTACTTCCTTAACCTCAGCACTACCTGGGGAGGAAGGGTGGAAGGAATAAAATACATCCAGTACTCCCATGTATGAATAGCTACTCATAAAAGCTAAAGTGGGCTACCTGCTTACTTCTTCACTCAGTTTTGAAAACGAGGAGTCATCCAAGCATGAACTGAAACAGACAATCTCTTGTGTAAAGGGAGCCATAGGTTTCACTTCTTATAGTATTTTATGGAACTTTCCTTCTCTTTCTCATTCCATTGGTATTTCTTAGTGGACGTCATTTAGCAGCAGTTAGAAATAAATGAACCACTTGTTCTCAGTCAGCACTCCTGGGTCTTTGGGATCAACTCAAAGCCCATATTCACATGCAGCATGTGAGAACCAGCCTTTAGTACTTCTTTACAGCCTTGAGAGATCAGACACCGTGCTGTGTGATCCACATGTTTCATTAAAGCAAGGATGGGATGATTTCATTAATCATTATAAATACATAAAGAGTTAGTATCAGGAGGGTGGAACCAGGCTCTTCACAGTCATAGGACAAGGGCTAACAGGTGCAAGCTGGAACATAGGAAGTTCTGTGTGAATGTAAGGAAAAACACTGTGAGGATCACAGAGCACTGGCACAGGGTGCCCATAGAGGTTGTGGAGTCTCTTGTCTGGAGACATTCAAGACAAATCTGGACATGTTCCTGTGTGATTTAATCTAAGTGATCCTGCTCAGGCAGGGGTGTTGGACTAGATGATCTTTCAAGGTCCCTTCCAACTCATGACATTCTGTGATTCTGTGTAGTCATTGCACAAAAAAAAATTCCTTTAGTATTTCATGTATTTATGACATGAAGCTGTGTGATGAGATCAACATGCTGGAGGGAAGGGATGCCATCCAGGGAGACTCTGACAGACAGTGAGCCTGTGTGAACTGCACGAGGTTCTGTAAGGCCAAGTGCAAGGGTCTGCACAGGGGTCAGGGCAATCCCAAGCACAGCTACAGCCTGGGAGGACAATGCATTGAGAGCAGAGCTGAGGAGAGGGACATGAGAGTGTCAATTGATGTAAAGCTCAACATCAGCTGGCAATGAATACTTGCAGCCTGGAAAGCTAACCATATCCTAGGCTGCATCAAAATCAGTGTAACCAGCAGGTGAAGGGAGGTGATTCTGCTCTGGTGAGACCCCACCTGGAGTACTGCGTCCAGCTCTTGGCCCCCAATACAAGAAAGATATGGACCTGTTGGAGTGAGTTCAGAGGAGGGCCATGGAGATGTTCAGAGCGCTGGAGCACCTCTCCTTGTTCAGGCTGGAGAAGGGAAGGCTCCAAGGAGACCTTCTAGTAGGCTTCCAGTACCTGAAGGGTATCTCCTATGGCCTACGGGCAGGGACTCTTTATCACAGAGGCTAGTGACAGGACAAGGGGTGATGGGTTTAAAGTATAAGAGGGTAGATTTAGATTAGACATTGGGAAGAAATTCTTCCCTGTGAGGGTGGTGAGGCCCTGACACAGGTTGCTCGGAGAAGCTGTGTCTGCCCTTTCCCTGGCAGTGTTTAAGGCCAGGTTGGATGGGGCTTTGGGCAACCTGGGCTAGCGGGGCGTGTCCCTGGCCATGGCAGGGGAGTGGGACTAGATGGCCTTTGAGGTTCCTTCCAACACAAACCCTTCTATGATTCTGTATTCCTATGATTTTTGTCTACCTGCTTTCTGTTAGTTTCATTAGAGGTGCCATAGTTCTTGCATTTCTTCCCATGGCTCATGCTTTCATGATTTTTTTCCCCAATCTCCCACCCACAGCAGCCCTTAACTTAGTTTGCAGTAAATAAATGTGGGAGCCTTTGCTTGTTTCCCATATGATGTAAAACAGTGGTTATCTAGCACTGATTAGGATGAGGTGAGCTCCAGAATTTACTACTGTATAGTGCCTGAACTTTGATACTTGACTTGAAACAGAAAGGAAAGAAAAGAGCATTTGGGTCTTCTTACATAATTAGCATTGCTTGTCATAAAAAAAAAAAAAAAAACAATAAAAAATTTATCATATGTTCCTGATAGTTTCAGGAAAAAAATGTTCTTATATCAATTCCATGCCTCTGTATTGTCCTTTAGGTTAGAGCTTGTGTAAGTGTCTGTTACTGTCTGCAGCAGTTCTGGGAGCTAGAACTGGGTGACCTGGCTTTGGTTTTCAGAAAAAGAGGTAGGATAAATGCTCAGTTGGTTCAGGGTTCACGCTGCCAAAGTAAGCTTTCTATTATAAATGTTGGGTCTGTTGAACGGAAGCTATGACAAAGATATTATGATGGGAGAATCCAGAATATACAGATATGCAAACCATGCCAAGAGTTGCCAGAATCAGAACATGTTATAGGCTTATTTTTACCTACTTATGGTACTCTGATTTTGTTTCCCTTATCTATATATAGAAAAATAAAAAATCCTGAGGAGTCAAACTTCATGGCTAACTTTAAAAATTAACTCATGGATAAAATAGAATCTCTAGATGTGGGTATGGGAACAGGGGTTTTTTTGTTGGGTTTTTTTTTTAAGGATGTTTATACGTAACAAGATATGTTTTAAGAATTTTTAATAAAAACCACCAACAATAGTACAACTAAAAAAGGTCTTTGTCTTAATTGTTTAAAATGTGCTACTTCTTTTTGGTTACTCTATGTGGATTTCTTTGAATTCTGTTTTATTTTGATTTGATATATTGATATGTTTCAACTTCTTTGTGAGTGTTGTTCAGAGCTTGAACAAAGGAACCAAATTCTCTAGTTTCCTGTGGCCTTGAGATTGTTAACAACTTATTTTCAAACATAAATGCCGGTGGATAGATTTATAAAACCTTGGAGAAAGGATCCATTGAATTTAAGCCTTAAAATTAAATGTACAGAGCATCTATATAATTTAAAGATTCTGTTATTACTTGTTTTGATATAGACATGCCTATTAAATTGATGAGCACTCCTTAAGATTGTATTTTGAATGCTTCTGTAAAGATTTCTTTTTGAACTTAAATGCATCTGCATCCAGAAACCTTGCATGGTCTGGCATTGTTCTTCATAAAAGAGCATTAAAAAATATTTAGTCAAAGTGTAGCTTCAAAGCTTACATGACTCTGGTGTCATTTTAGAGAGCGTATTTTTACAAATAGATGATAAAGTCTCTTAATTTTCTACAGCTGTGTTTTGGTATTTTTGGCAGGTGGAGATGGCTTTAATTTCAAAAAGTATTTGAGGACAGCTGCTTCTGTTGAACAGGTGAGATGATGTCAAAAAGCTGCTGACAGGTAAGCAACACCACCACCACATTTCTGCAGAATGCTCTACTAACTATGCATATCCCTTTCCAGAGAAAGCCTTTTTTTTTTTTTCCTTCAGAGCAATGTATATCACTCAGGCCTGTGTCCTGGCACTTACCTGCTTCAGTTACCTTCCTGTCTATGTTGCTGCTTCCTGCTTCTTGATACCAGTTAAAATTTCCTTCCTTCATGTACATTCTTCAATGGAAAACTCTGCAAACTAGTTAATCATGTTGCTTTGGTGCTGGATAACTGGCTGGTTTGGGGGTTGGGGTGGGGGGAGTTTAAGCCCGAAGGGGGTAGACTCTTCCAGGAAAATGTTTAGATTGTAGGTGACAAATGGCCAGTAAAACCATTACAGGCAACTCAGTTTAAATGAGGCCAGGCAGCAGAAGTCCCTGTTGTTGCTCAGTGTGATGAGCCAATATAATTGGAACTATATAAAGTGTAACACTGTTAAGATTATCAAGGTAATATCCCAAGTCATAAAAATAAGACAGCTATTTACAGCACCTTGAGAATATACTGTTACAATCTCATTTGCTTCTTTCGACATATGCTGTATTTTGTTTCTTAATGCTCTCCCCTTCATATTTCATCTTTGCCTAGAGAACATGTCTACACTTTGTAAGGGCTTATTTGCCAGTTTTGTTTACGCAAGTCTTTGTTTGGTCACTTCCAAAGACATACAAGGGAGACTGTAGCAGTTTGGAGCATTATAGTGTGCCAGACCTCATTACTTCCAGAAAAAGTGATAGAGGCAAAAATTTAAATCTGAGTCTGTAGGTTAGCTATCATTTTGAATTAACTCCCTACACTCTTTTTACAGGTTTGCAGGCTCCTGTTAAATTTGGCTCACTCTTCCTTTCTTACCGACTAAGGGCCTGCAAGACTGGGCCCTTTATGCTTTATAGCCTGGAAAGACCCAGTCTGAAGTTGGTAAGCGTATATGATTGTGTTTGGTTTTGTTGTACTCTTCATATCAGCTCTGTACTGTGAGGAGAGGTCTTGCCAGTTTAATTCAGGTTTAATTTTCAATTTTTTTTTCTCATAGATTCTATGGTAACTTTTATTTTACAGATGGTCAGCTTGATCTTCTGACTTGCTAATGGGAAACTAATCCCAAATCTCCATTTATTGTAATACAGTTAAGCAAGTACAGCACAAGTCATTCTGAAGAACTGAGGAGACAGATGTTCCAAGTCAAAAGTTTAATAAGAGGGGTCTTCAGAGAAATGCTCCTGTAACATGTATTCCCCTTCCCTCCCTTTCCAATGTCTTGTGAAATATGGTATTTTCTTGACTAACTTGTCTGTTTTCATGAAGACTACTGCAATAGCTGTAAGAGTGAAGAACATGACATTTAAATTGCCTTTAGAGTTAAGAAAAAAAATACACAGATGGCATATAAAATTTTAAATTTCTATATAGCAGATAGGTTCCTCTGCTTCAGTGTAGATTAAAAAATACAAAATTATTTTCTTTACCCATTAGACACATATTTCTTCAAATGCTGAAGACTGCAAAATCTTTCTCTCAGTGCTGAATGTTTCATTTGCATGTGCAACAGTGCTTAATGTTCAAACTGGTTTAGCATGAGACATGTCTCCACGATGACACACAAAAACTATTGTTAAACACTGAATGAACAGGGCTGACCAAAATTTGCCTTAGATCATTAGAACCTCATGCTGCTCAACTTCAAAACAGCATGCAAGGCACTAATTTTCAGCTTTGGAAAGACATAATGCTTTGAATGACTAACTAAAAAGTCCTAAAATTTAATATTTGTCTGACTTCCCCAGGGCACTTCAAATAAAAGTTATCACTTTCTGGAGCAAGACCAGTTGAAGCCATCTAGAGCTGCTTCTTTCCTCAAAAAGAAGCACATTTTTTTATATATATTTCTTTGACTGCTTACTGAAAGGATTGGAATTCAGTGGAGTGGAAAGCCAACAATGTGAATTTAATACATAGTATTTATTAATTTGCCTTGCCCACAATATGACATTTTGACATCGGTTTTACTGGTTAGTAATTTCTTAAGTATCTGTAAGATGTTGAACTGATAATTAGAAAAATACTGCCTTCTGTCACATGGGAAACATATTGATTGATAACATTTGAAAAATATACCCACTTTACTACCACTTAAGTCACACAACATGCTCTATAAAAGAACAAATTAACACAGATTTTGGTGAGTAGGATCCAAAAGGCTGTGAACACTAAAACTACTACCAAATGAACAGTGAACTTAGAGAAAATGTACTAGAAAAGAAAAACTACACATTTGATCCTTTTTGGTTTGTTTTCAAATTTGGATTTGTGAAGGAAGGGGATGATGACTGTTTCAAATAACACACATCAATTATGTAGAATCCTGGTCTGAAATGGCCTCTCTAAAGCAGAATTGTATCTACATGTCATTACCCTCAAATTCTTCTTATGGACAGAAAACAAACACACATTAGATGTAGATGCTGAGAATTTATTGTAAGTCCAGTTGAAATCCTAAGAGTCTGATTAAATAATGTATATTACTCTGGAAGAAGTCAGTGCAGGACCAAAAGAAATAAAAAGTATCATATGACAAGGGGTAATGGTTTTAAAATAGAGGGAGGGAGATTTAGATTGGATATTAGAAAAAAGTTCTTTACTGTGAGAGTGGTGGAGCACTGGAACAGGTTGCCCAGGGAGGTGGTGGATGCCCCATCCCTGGAGAAGTTCAAGGCCAGGTTGGATGAGGCCCTGAGCAACCTGATCTAGTTGGGGGTATCCCTGCTTCTTGCAGGGGGGTTGGACTGGATGACCTCTGGGAGTTGCTTCTAACCCTAATCATTCTATGATTCTATAAAATAGAGTTGTCATGCACATGCTTCTTAGTCTCAGCTACTTTTCCCAATATTATCCTCAGCCTTCCTATGCCCCCTGGTTTCTTAGCATTGAAGGTTTCAGAAAGAAGAGAGAGGATCATGCCCATCAAATCCTTAGTCATGAAGATCAGCATTTTTTTTTTGATTTCTCCTTCTTCCTCTTAGGAGTCTCTTAAAATAATAAATGTTTACTAACATGCCATACAACTTGCTCACTCTTTCCTGGTTAGCTCCTGGTACAACCAAATGTCCCATATGCGGTGTATTTCATACACATTGGATGTTTGGTCAGTGTTCTGTTTCTACCTCTCAATGTGGTTTTGCTTAGCTCTGAGTCTGCATCTGTTCAGCTGGCCAGTGGTGGGTTGTTTATGTTGCTGGACCCTCCAATGTCAGTGTACACCCCATCTTATCATCCCATGCCTGCACTTCTCCACATCCTCTGTCCCCAGTTTTCGATGCATCTTCTATCATGCTACATCTGCTATAGAGATTATCTATAGAAAACTATGGATATACCATACAGAGCTAAGAAAAAATAAAGCATATTAGGCATAACAGTTTGGTCTTCAGAAAAATTGCTATTATATCGAAGTCGGGAAGTTGCAGACAAGTCAAGAGAAGTTGAGACAAAGCTGCTGTCCTTTGGTCTTGCAAACATGGCACTGCTGCCAAGCACTGGTGATGCAGTGTTTACTGGGCTACAGGGCTACACTATACCAGCTATGAAATTGTGTATGTTGTCTTCCTTAGTAATGTGATTCCAGTTACAAACATTACTCTTAGAAACATTTTGAAACTACTTCAGTTAGTTTTTTTATGTCATGTAATTTCTATGGTATCATATTTTCTCTCCTTGTTGGATTTATGGTCCCAGTTCCTGACTTTTTAATGAGAAGGCTGACAGCAGGTTTCAGTCATTCCTATGGTGGGTGGGCCATCATCTCTCACAATTCAAGTCATGGCACTTCATCTACCCTGAATGTTACCCATTCTGGGATCTGGAGGTAGTTCAGGGATTATGAAAAGCAGGCTCCTCGGTGGTGGATTACTTTTAAGGTTTGGTTTTGTTTTTAATGACACCCATTTGCTTTTATTTCTCTTAATACATTAAATTAATACATGCTCCATGAAATGATTGGGCATGAAGAATGCAGTTAAGCATAGTATCCAGAAGAAATGAAAACGTGTGTCACAGCATATATGATCTGGTAATAGCTTTGGCTTGCTCCCTCTGATTTCTCCCCAGATATAGGCCTGCCTTACATGAGGAGTTCAAATATAGCTCTCCAGCACGGAAGCAGAGGGTCTAAAGGCTTGCACATAAATCCCATGGGCTTGGGAGAAAAATAAGGTTCTTGACATCAGTAGAGTTCTTTTGATGTAGTTGCTCCTCCATTACCTACCTTCAGTGCTGCTATGGTAATAAATCAAGCCCAGTGAAAATACACCTAGAAAGGAAATGTTAAATGACTTTTTGTCTTTGTGGTTTGCTTGTGTGAATAGATTGTGTAAACTGTGTAAATATATTGTTTATAGGTATACATGTAGTGATAGAGAATAAAATATTTAGCATCTTTTTTCAAGCCAGAGCTAACAGCTAGTTCCCTTGGATAAGTTCACTCTCCTGATCTAATAATAGCGTGTGGTATTGTTCCACCCCTGAAAACATAAACCAAACATTGATGGCACGATCCTATTGGACCAGGCCTAATAGTGAACTTAGCCACCGAGTCACCCCACTCTTCCTATAGTTTTCATGGTTTCAGTTCCCAGGGCCTCATCCTGATGAGAGCAAATGGGTGTATGACTGAAAGCCAGGAAGCAATGGGATCTTTAGAAAAACTGGGAAGCAGTGGAGTCATACATCCTGATCCCATTTCCATGGAGAGAGTTGGGGACCCTTTTCCTTGTGCAGATGATATAAAACCATGCTGGGGACCTTCACACTAGGTGCAATTCTACTCTGAAAAGTAAACTTTGTAAAAGAAATTTCAAATGAAACCTTGCTTTGCATTGCTCTACTAAAAGAAATTAAAGGAAATCTGCTGTCCCTGTGATGCTGCCAGACTCTTCACGGTAGTGCTCTGCTCGGGCTGGATGATTTAACGTCACCTCTACAAGACAGTGGCTTTTACCTGTCTTCAGAGCAATTAACAACTAGGCGATTTTGCAGATCTAGTAAGCAAAGCTAGTAAGCAGTGTTTTCCCTGAGCAGCATATGCCTCCTAGAGCTAACAGCTGACATTAGAAATGCTTATTTTGTCATTTGATGTTAACAGGAATGATACCGAGTGCATTCAGAGAAGGATCTATTGTGTAAAACAAAACATTTCTTACAGTTGCTCTGGAGAACAACCCCCTATAGGAACAGCGCTCTACTTTAAATCTTTAAAGATAACTTCTTGCCAGGCAATGCAAGATAATGATAGCACATAATATTCTTCTCTTGCTGCTTCTTTCTCATTTATTGATTGGTCCTGTACAGTAGGTATGATAGACCAGGGTGCTACTCTCTATTAGAGGTATTCCTCTAAGCACTTTGAAGAAACTACTGCATTTGTCAGATGACAAAAAAGAATCACCTTAAAGAGTCAATTGGGAGACATCAAAAGCAACTAGAAAAATCTACAGTCCCAGATGAGCTGTTACTTGAAGATTATCCAGCTTTGGAGTCATCCGGGGTTTGTCTTTGATAAGTTCTGCTGAACTCAGTCTGGATTTGAGAGCTAAACACTGGGATTTTTTTTTGATTAAAAAAGCAGTTGGGTTAAATAGATTGTGGGACACAGAGTACTTGTCTCATGGTAGCTATGGGGGCACCATTGCCTAGATAGAGATTGTTTGAACCCACTTTATAAAAAAATCATTAAAAAAACCAAACAAGAAAGAAATCTCTAACTTGGTCTATTTATGAAATACTATACTCAGACAGTAAAAATATTAAAACCATCATGTTACCTTTAAGGTATGAGTGTTATTTCAAGTTTGTCTCAGCTCAGGGTTTTCAGATAAATATTAGGATTCTGGAATCAGCTGCTGTAACCTTTTGGCCAAGTGCAATGCAAAAGCTAATAACACCTGAAATAATCATATATTTTTGCTAAACACTAAGTTTCCTGGAAATAAACCAGAGAAGGATCAGTTTGAAAGGTGTAGACCTTCTTCCTCCTATAACTGCAATATAGAAACCAGTGTTGGCTTTGAAGTAGTAAAATGTTTAGGAATTGTATGTAGATTGTTAGCACTAGTATATATCAGTGTTTTACAGGCAAAGTTTTCACTAAATGCTTTTAAGGAATTGCCTTCCTTTCTCCAAGGAAACAGTGGTCAGAAGGAAGTGTAAATGCCAGCAAGTCTTTCAGGATTTTGAGCCCAAGCCCAGCACTTGATTTCCAAGGAGAAATCCTGTATCAAGAATTGTTGCTTTAGATCAAGGGACAGAGGGAAATAAAATCTGCTTTCACAGGGGTTTGCATCATAAAACTGAATGGTATAATGCTTCTTCAGATGTCAAAGTGCTTGTTCTCAGAAACAAACTTCTAATAGTATGAACAAGGACATCTGCTTGGGTTTTGCCATATTGCAGGAGCAGAAAATTACTGTTTGGTCAAGTTCTTGCTTCATGATATGTAATATAATTATTTTAATCCTGCTTTCCAATTCTGTCTTGAGCAAAAAAGATATTAGAAGACTTTTCCTAAATATATTTAATGTCTAATTGCTGTCTTAACAATCTAATTTTTTCTTATCAGCTAGATTTTCAGCACTAGCATAGTTCTAAAAATTGCTTACCATGTTCATTTTTAGACTACCTCACTCCATCTTTCTGACACATCATGCCCTTTATCAAATTATTCTGCCATTTTCCAAGAAGGTGCTTGATAAGAGTTGTTACTGCTAATCAGAGCTGAAGACATAGTGTGTCATACGTTGCTATTTCTATCCTTTCGCTGGGTGGTAATAAAAGGACAGGAAACCATTTCATATTTTATTTGTCTTTCTATCACCACAAATACATATGAAGCTGATCTCTGTAATTTTCATAAAATCAGTTCTCATATGTCCACTGTGCTGTTCGCTCCCAGGCTGTGCAGCATCACAGCCCATGTACCCTTCTGCTGCATCCCCAGCAGCCGGAGCACGCTGCAATTTTTGGGTTCAAGCCATGGGACCACCTGCTCCTCAGTTGTGCAGGGCTATTATGTCACTGTGAGTATGGGTCTCTGACGTCCCAGCATGCTCTGTGACACAAGATGTTCCTTCTGAAAGTGGAATCTCTTCCACCTGAAGAGTTTCTCTTTTCAAGGCCCCTGTTCCATTCCTGGGCTCCTCTGTGTTTTATCTCTTCGGACACGTGACAATTGAAGATGACGGGTTTTGCTTGGGGTTTCTAAAATATTTGCTTTCTTTCCAGGCCTTTGGTGAAGTGGGTATTAAACAATGCACGATTCTGCCACGGCTCCCTCACTGCTTGCAGGTATTCTGCAGGGTATGATCTGATTTCTTCTCACACTCATTTTCTTTCCCAGCCCCATTCACTCCGTTATGTATCACTTCAGAAAATCAGGCTGTTTTTCTACATCAGAGACTCCTCTCTGTCTAGCTGTTAACTCCATCTTTGGCTGATGCTGGTTTTTTCAATTCTCCCTTTTCATGTGTCCTTGGTTTCATGGCCAATGTGCTTTGTATCACTGTAGTGACATCTGTTTATCTGTTGCTTCGTTGGATTTTCCATTCAAGTCACTGTTTTTCAGGGAGGTTGGTTTTGTTTGAGGTTTCACCACTGCGCTCTGGGCTATATCTGTTTGGTTTATTAAGGATTTCTGACCACAGTTTATATAAGAATAAGATGCTTGGCCACATCTCAAGTCTTGCAAAAACTACCAGCCAGAAGAATGATCACACAGGGATGGTCAGTAGTTGTGTGGAGTTTTTGAAATTTGTTTTTTATAGCAAAACTGAAATCACTTCAATTACAGGTGAGCACATCACCCCCCACCTCTTGTGATGTTCCTGGGGAAGTTGGTAATACTCTTCTCTTTTTTCCATCAGCTTACCTAGTATTTTTTATTTGTTTTCTTCTCTGCTCTAGAGATTTACAAGCAAATTCATTAATACCAAACATCAATATATTTTTCATATTTCTTTCTTTCTTCAAAAAATTATATCTATAAATTATAATTACCACTAAATTAAGTTACAATGTATGTTCTTTGTGACTCAGCATTTTTCCTGTAGTCAGCAAAGTGCACACCTGTTTTATTTTCTTAAATTTCTTAAAATTTCTTCTTGCAATGTTGGTTGTCAGCAAGTTTGGATTACTTTTGCCTACATGTAGTTCTCTTTCTTAATCTGAAGATTGTGTATTTCAGCATTGGTTAAGCTTGTTTATCTTTCTGTATAATCCTGGTATTTACTTGCCTGAAAGCATAATCTCTGCATTCTATTTAGCCCAGTGCTTGCAGTTCTTACTTAGTCCTGCTTCACCGATGCTAAGTTCTTTGTTATCCCAAACTACGAGAAATGAGACAAGGATTTAGTAAAATTAAGAATTTCAAACATCTAGACCATATAAATTAATTTATGGTTCATAAATGGGGAAATTAAGATTTCATGAGTTGCCATGCATCAGCTAGCATAGAAATGCTGAAATTTCACTTTGGATTTTAATTTGATGCACTTCTGTTACTTATTTACTGACTATTTGTTTCTCATAATGTCATGCATTTACCTAAGCTATTGGCTTTTCATCTGTGGGCAATCTCTAACTAGTTGTTAGAACTGCCCCCCAAGAGGGTAGAAGGTGAGCAGGCATTGGAGTCACTTCCATCAAACTGAAAACTTCCAGCTATGCAGCTTTTCCTTTTGTCTTCAGATAGCTTTTTTAACCCATATTCTATTGTACCTTCTGCTTCTTTGATTGAAATACCTTGCCAAATGCTTTTGATAAACCAAAATATAACTGCATACTCTGAATTTGCCTGTATCTTTGTGGTAGTACTGTCAAAGGACTCTTGAAGGTATGATTAATTTTCTTTCCATTGTCTATGTGAATACAGAGTAACACATCAGTTGTGCATGAATCCTATGGAATTTTGAAAAATGTACACATTTTATTGTTGCAGCTTTATACTATTTCTCTATCCTGCAGTCTCTTCAAGTGAAGCATTATTGCTATCACTAGAGTCCAAGTCTTTTTCAAAATTTTCACTCAAAACTACAGAATCTTTTGACAATTTTCAGGTGAAGAGGGACTAAGCTGTTTTTGGATGCTTCTTGCACTTAAGTGACTCACTTATTGAGAAATAAATTAATTCTCAAAATGTAGTGATAACACAATGCAGAAAAAAAGTAGATATATAGATATATACACATACTTTTCTAAATGCAGTACAAACCTGTATTCAACGAAAGGAAAAAAGGATGAGAGGAAGAGAGAAAGAAGAGTCATTGTTACACATTGTTTAAGTGATACTAACTGTCTTCCAGGACAGAAAGTATAAATTCTTCCATATTTTTGAAAATTTGTATTTGTTTCCATACATAAACATACCTCAGTGAAAATTTAATGTAAAAAAAATCATCTGAAAGTAGCTGAAAGCTGTCACAGAAACATTACATATGTCTTGTTCTATTCCTGTTCTCCCACAGCATTTTCTTACAGCCCTTCTGGGAACAGAATAGTGATGACATGGGCCCTTGGGCTGAACCAGGTCACCAATTACCGGTTTTATTTTGGCTTCATGTTTATGAAATCAATGCATCCATTTATTCCATCAGGAAGGTCCAAACAGTTTATTTTTTTGGGGGGTGACCACTCTTATAAAGCCTGCATTCCTTGCACAAAGAATATTAAGTAAATAATTACTGCATATGCTTTATATGTGTTGAAAAGGTATACAGAGTAGCTCTTAAAGAATCACAAGGTGAGCAATAATTTAGATGCTGAACTGGTGCTACAACAATTTATTATGCAAATGGCTCTTGTTGAAACACATGACTGTTCCCATTTTTTGTGATGAATTTTTCTGAATACATTTGCATTCTGTTCATCTTGCAGTCTGCTGGAGTGTCTTGTTAACACCCAATCTCAAGACCTCTGAGATGCAAAAAATGGTCATTCCATTTTCTTGTTTCTTGAGTTTCCTACAACCAGAAGAGGGAGTTCAGGTGCTCGGTAATGCACATGAATGGTACCCTGAATTATCAACAAATGGTACAAATAATATGCATGCAATCTGTATGGCTGCCCTGCTTGGGGGGTGGGGGGGGTGGTATGGTTACCTCAACATACCCAGAGTGCATCACTGCACAAAGAGCAGGTGTCCATAGCTGAAATGAACTTTTTTCTCCACAGGCTTGGAAGGGTCGTTAGAAGTCATTTTGAAAGGGGCTTTGCAGCTTATTTCTGTAGTTGTTTCTTTGTGCCACTACATCAGGGGGCATACTGAGTCTGAGCATTAACTTGAAATGTCAGCTGCTAACCTTTTGAACAGTCATTCAGCAAGCCTTTACCATTTAATGACAGGCATATACAATTAAGTGCCTAAATTTCATGCACCTTTTTCCTAGAGGGCTTTTACATTAGGACCACAAACAGCTCTTCATTCTGGAGGCTGCAGATGGAACAAATATATTTCATTGTTTTCTTTTTGTGGCGGTTTAACCCTGGTTGGTAGGTCAGCACCACGCAGCTGCTCACTCCCTCCTCCCCACCCAAGGGGATGGGGAGGAGAACAGAAAAAAAGCCTCACAGCTTGAAATAAAAACAGTGTAATAGAATAACACTAGAAGGAGAATAATAATATTCATAGCAGTAACAATAATACAGGTGATGCACAGACGCAGTTACTCACCACATGTAAAGGAGGAAACCAGCGTGATGCCCAGCCTGTTTCCAAGCAGCAATCACACCTCTTGGCTCACTTCCCCAGTGACCACAACATGATGCTGTGTGGCAGGGAACATCCCTTTGGCCTGAGAACCTGAAAAGTCCTTGGCTTAGTGCAGGCACTACAGCTACCTGGCAACAAGTAAAAACACTGGTGTGTTGTCAACATTGTTCTGATATTAACTCCCAAACGCAGCCCTATACCAGCTACTAGAAGGAAAATTATCTCAGACATAAAGGGAGCATTTAGACAGGAAGGGAATCGGATCTCTACAAGGGTAGAGAGTGGTAGGACAAGGGGGAATGGATTTAAGCCAGAGGAGGGAGGGTTTAGGTTGGATATCGGGGGAAAGTTCTTTACAGAAAGAGTGGGGAGGTGCTGGAACAGGCTGCCCAGAGCAGTGGTGGATGCCCCAACCCTGGAGGTGTTCAGGGACAGGTAGGATGGGGCCTTGGGAAGCTTGTCTAAATCCAGACCAGGAGGTTGGTGGCCCAGACTGTGGCAGGGGGCTTGGAACGCGATGATCCTCAGGGTCCCTTCCAACCCAGACCATTCTGTGATTCTGTAACCAGGGCAGCTTTCATGTTTTCTGACTAAAACCTATGAAACAGAGCTAGAACAACACTCCATGCACACAGTCAGATTTTTGATTTACAACTTTCAAAATAGAAGCTTGCTCCCCAAAAAGTCACATTTCTTCTTACAGAGGTCACAAAAGGCTGCACCAAAACTATTTTTCCTTGCAGGATCACTTGTGTCATTTCCATGCCTAGGCAACTGTCCAAAAATAAGGCCACATACAAAAAGTTGTCTCCAAAAGGCGCTGTACCTCAGGACAGAGACTTCTACCTCCAAAGAAAACTAGATTGCCTAGATGACAAACATACCCTCTCTTGTTCCCGCGCCATGGGGAGCATCCCTATGCTCCTGAGGTACAGTATGGCAGTCCCTCGTTTCCCTCCTTATGTCACCTCTGTGTTTGAAGTGGGTTTTTTGGTAACTAAGTGATGCAACATGTGCTTTCATAAACATTAAAGATTGTGCAGATACTATCAAAAGTGATTCACCATGCCCAATTTCAGGCAAAATATTTACCCTGCCTTTGCAAGCCCTGTTACCTCAGCGTGACAGCTAACACATACATCCTGTGGGGGGAGTGTGTACATGGGCACCATGACAGGGTCCACACAGCAGCTTCGGCTGTCTGCTGCCATGTGAGTTGTGCTTTTATGCAGTTGCCTGAGTTGGTTTCTGGTGACTAACTGCTGTGCCACTGTGGTAACAACCAGCTTCTTTGCTGCAGCTCCATGAGTTAAGCTCAAGTGATTAACGCAAGACAAACCTCAAAAAAGTTTGTTATGTAGCAGAGGCTGGGATGTGAGGGAATACCAGCTACTGAATCTTGCTTGCTTCAGAGAATGTTAAAAAGCAAGTTTCTCAAGGGAGGGATTGTTCTTAGTATTTTTAAAAGGATAGTTGCAAAAAACCCCAAAACCTGGCCTTAATATGCTGTTGCAGTGTGTGTAATAAATGATTTTGTGTTTTCCTTTCTGACAGTATGAGAAACTTTATTTCAGGTTCTGAGGCAGTTAAGGAATCAAAGATTTTTTTCCCCCAGGGATCTGCATTTGTGTGCACAGGCCACAGGGTCACTGAAACACAAGTTTTCCTTTGTCATTTGACAGCCAGAGGCATATGGAAGAGGGGGCATGGTAAAAAATATATCTGTCCTGTTAAATTACACACAGGGAACACAAAAATGAGATCAAGCAAAGAGCAGCCTAAGGTACAAGGCAGTTACAGAAACTTGTGTGCACCCTGTACAGGAAGAATTAACACATTTAATGTTACGCTGGTTTAATTAGGTTTTAATGCATAAATAATATGAGTGCTTAGCATTGCAATGGGTACTAGCTTCCCTGGGACAGTCTGCAGGTCTGCCAGCAGTAAACACATGCCCCTTCTTCAGCTGTTGTATACCTGTTGTTGATTCATGTGTACTGCACAACAAAACTCAAGTGTATGGTTAGCCTTGCTGGTTACCTTGTCATGGTGGTGATTTGAGGAAATTAGTATTTTTTCTCTTAAGGATGCAGAAGCTGGTGTGTCTATTAAAAATGTATTCTCTTAAGACCTTTATTGCACCTAGTTTTTTTGTAATAATAAAGATGCTAATTACATTTTACTGTATCTTGTTTCTCAGTGAAAGGTTTCCTTGTAATTATAGATATTAACTACAGGTTACAGGTTGCAACATCTTCATTTTAAAACTAGCATAGCAGTTCAGAGTAAGGCTATTTCTTTCCTGCCCTTCCCAGGATCTGTGTGAAATACCACATTCAGAAGTGTGTGTTTGTTACGTACCGTATAGTTAGTAAGCTCTTTGGAAAAGGACATTTGTATGCTGAACCACAAATATTTCAAGTCATCTTTTAGCTCATGAATGATGATGAAGCTCATTTTCTGTCTTGGTGATTTTATTTCAGTGATCAGATCAACTCAGGATTAATGCTTCTTGGGTTTGGCAATAGCCTCTTACACTGCAATACTGCAGGTCATGCCTTTGACAAGAGGACTAATTACATTGCTCCTGTGAAGGTCTGTTTATATTTATGTTTTTTTCATTGGAATAGCTCCCAAGCCATTTTTCAGACAGTTAGCTCACAGTGATTTGGTGCATTTTTTTATTCAGAACAAAAAAAGTGACTTTTCTTGAATTAGATTGTTCTCGCATTCCCTCAAGCATCAGAAAGAACTACTTTTATTTCAGATGGCTGAAAATTCCACCCCCACATATATCTTTGAGGATTAAAGACAGGGGGAAAGTGCACTAAATAAATGGCTTTGCCTTGGATAGAGACCAGGCCTCTAGCACTACAGATTTCATTCCCAAAAGAAAGGGATCAGAATGTTAATGTATATACAATTGGGAAAATAACATTGTGGTGTTATAGCTGCTATAATTCAACTGGCCCAACATTTCTGTGTTGTGCTAGAAGAAATAGAATGGCAGAGAGCAGTAAATAAACCTGTATGTTAATTCTAGTCTAAATTATATGGCATGGCATGAGTAATGCTTGTATTTAAACTAGCTGGGATAAAAACTTATGGGTGCTGTCAGTCTCCACACTTCAGAATCTACATCAATCCCTCAAAAAGGTCAGGAAAATATTCATCCACCCTGCAGCCCCTTCCTCCTTCTTTCACTGCAAGTTTGTCGAGTATGAGTGTATGGATTGTTTGGATCTTGGTTTATTTGCTGTTCACTGCTGTTAACTCCTGCTGAAGATTACACAAAATATTGGTTTAACCTGATAAAATAATTCCTGGTCATATCTGCAGCAAGATATGGGGAAGGTGAGGAATTATGTGGCTGCATGTGAACTGATTATCTTTTTAGTTGTTCTCTGATTTCCTGAAAAAAGGTGTCAGATCTCAGTCTTCAGAAGATTAACCTGTCATTAAGATAAGTGCTATCAGCAAGATAAAGCTGTGCCAGCCAATAAGCTGTTAAATTAAAACATGCTTTTTTTCTATGATAGTCAGTCAGAGAAAGGTAAAAGCAGCCTGCTTCACCCACAGTTTTCTACAAAAGCAGCAAGCAGGATGCTGCACAAGAAAATGGTGCTTTAAAGATAGAGACAACTTTCTTCATAATTTGGCCCTAAAATCAGAACTGTGAGCCATGATGTTGTAACATGGAAGTATGCTCCCCAGAATTTATTTTTAGCAATGTGTCTTAGATTCTTGTACCTTACCCTACAATTGCAGCAATTTTTAGGGCAAATTAATGTTATTAATTTGCCTGGCTGACCTTGTCAGTAACAGGGTTTGGGAGTTTGGCCTTGGGAGGACAGCTGGAATTTGCTTTGTTGGACCCCTAAGAAGCTTCTAACTGCTTCTTAAAGAAGCCACATTGCAAAACCACCACACTCAGGGAATGATTTCAGACTTTGAAGGCATTCAACATCCATGTTAGCCATCCAGGCTAAAAATACCTCTAACTTAGCTGTTTCCTATGTAATTTTGCAGGTACCCATTCCCGATCTAAAGGGAAACTACTGTTTTGTGAACCAAGAATGATATTACAATTGATGTGACAGTGATCCAGAAATTATCTGTGTGAGGAATTTAAAGTACCAAACTACTGTATGTGAACAGATCATATCAAAATTGAACACAGGGGTGATCATAACCTCCTGCAGCTTAAAAAAAAACATTTTTAAAACTGGTAGCCTTGCAACATGGTGCTGTTATTGAGGAATGAAAGTGGCGTGTAAACATGAATTTACTGCGTTTCTTGGAAACCATGATAAAAGACCATGCTGTGGCAAGAAAAGCAGCATGGATGAGCTCTTGCATGGATGATGGGCTTTCAGTGTCTTAAAGCCAGTAATACTCTTAACGTGGTGACTTAGTACTCTAAATCTGTGGCTTAGGATATCGTTTGCCTTAATTACTTGGGGATCATCTGTTTTAATGTGCTGACTTGTTCTTGAAACCTTAATGTTGGTGATGCAGTGAAAGTCAACCTACAGCCCTGCTAGATAAGTTCCATTAATACTTCCTTACAATTAGTCACACAAATATCATCAAACTAGAATAGTATCAAACTCTCTAATTAGTAGGTTTATCATGTCCCTGTCTCTCCCCCTGTTCTTCTCTGAAGGAGAAACTACTGATATCGTACATAGGAGGTGAAGGTATCTATTATGTATTAACTTTGAGAAATGGAAATTTGATGGCCAGAGGCTAATTTGCAAAATTATGAAAGAATACGGGAAATTTCCTGAAAATAGTGTGAATTGACCACCCCAGAATCAAGAGGGTAAAGCAAAAGCAGCAGATAAATCAGGCAAAGCTTAGAAGGTGGTAGCAGGTTATATTCATTAATTTCTTGTAGTAGTTCACTGCAGCACAGGATGGGCCTTTCAGAGTATGAAGAGTATAAAAAAACCCCTAATGTTATTTTTAATTGAACAAAAGAAATCTGCACCGATTTATGACACCTTTCATGGAGAGAGGGACTTTCAAATCAAGGAGCAGTTTCTATAATAGCAGGATGGATGTAGCAGGCTTGCATTAGGAATTAGCAGTCAATTTAAGAGCAGAATATTCCTGAGCTGATTGAAAGCAAAATAATTTCCTTCCATTAAACTAAATGTCAGTAAAGATTTGAGTGCTTATAACACACAAAGCCTTCTCATAAGGGACATGAAACCTGGCACTGCGCGAAGCACTAAAGGTGTGTGTCATTCATTATGAGACCTTGGAACTCATCCATTTTGGGGTCATATCTCTGGAAGATGTTCAGGTTTCAGGCCTTCTGGTCAAGGTGAAACATGGTGGTATTGCTTTCACTTACATTGTGTTCCATGTTTTTCCTTCAAATAAATACCTGTCTATATGCAAATAAAATCATTTTTAAGAGATAGCATGCACGATAGAATTTGAGTATGTTAGTATCTTCTGGCCTGGTTTGCAGGTCTTATCAAGTCACATTACAAGTGAAATTGTCTGCTAGCTGATTCCTCCCCATAACAGAGGGTCTGTGCTGCTGATGTGCAAACAGAATTTAAGTCCATACACAGTACTTAATGCTGCTAAGTCAGTTACATCTTGTGAGGACACCTTTTTGTGTTACACCAAAATTATTATTTTATTGACTAAAAATTCAACATGATACAAGATCCTACCCACTCTGTATGATTTCATCCTAATCTGTTTTAACTGCTTAGATACTGTTCTGGTTACCCTATAAATGATGAACAGCAACATAAACTCCCTATAAATGGTTATGCTTGAAACTCTAACTTTTTAAAATTACTGCATAATCTCTCCAGGTAAGCCACCCACTACAACACTTACCTTTTCTGA
Source organism: Heliornis fulica (assembly GCA_013399135.1). Lineage (NCBI taxonomy): Eukaryota > Metazoa > Chordata > Aves > Gruiformes > Heliornithidae > Heliornis > Heliornis fulica. The sequence continues at coordinate 286,131 of VXBZ01010913.1, read as the reverse complement.
TTCTTTGTGAGTTTATTTTAGGCCTTATGCCCCCATATTAATTTGTTTAAAACGTACATACATGTCATAGAATCATATTTGGTTTGAGTTGAAAGGGACCTCAAAGATCACCTAGGCCAGTCCTCTGCCATGGACAGGGACACCCTTTGCTTGACCAGGTTGCCCAAAGCTCCATCCAGCCTGGCCTTGAACACTTCCACTATGACTTGCCTAAGCCAGGACTACATGATCACAGCTGACAATCTATTCTCAGAGTGTTGGTGAACAATTAGGTCAGCTGATCACTACCTCATGTACCTTTAATAGCTTTTTGGTTATGCTTTTCTGTGCTAGAAAATGAATATAAGATTTGGTTGCCTTTTGTTCCTTTAGCAGCTTCTGTTGCCCAAAAGCTGACAGTTTTAAACCTGTTTTTGTTCATTTTAACCCGCTTTCTTTGCTTAGCTATCCACATACAGCCTGTCTCTCATTCTTATGTTTCAAGCCAAGCAAACTCTGACATTTTGGCAGAATAAAAGAAGGTAGTAATTTTCATTACTACTAGGCTCAGACTTTGTGTTTCTGAAAACTGGCCTAGGTCACCTTAAGTTGCTGGGTATCTGGCAATTTTACATGCACTGAGGATCAGCTATTTAATCTGTCAGATGGAATAATGTAGGATAGGGTTGATGGATAGTTTGCAGAACACATATTATCTGTGTTTTAAGGCGAGCTGAAATGTCTGATAATCATACATTATGCCATGCTTTACCTCATTTTTATGTGTTCAGATAGGTAGTTCATTATTTTTAACACTTCTCATCATGCCTTGGTGGTGACAATGATAGCTTCAGTATTGCTTTCTATTTGTAGGAATGTGATGTTAAGAACTGGAGTAAGTTATATTTGTCTTGATCCTTTCTTCCCTTGGAAAGCATGATGCTGCTTGCTTTCTTCATCTCTTTCATCAACACACTTCAGAGAAATGGCATAGCTAAGGCTTCTCTAAACTGTCCTGAGAACTTATTGTGGCCACAAGAGATGAGCAAGAGCAGTTAACACTGTTCCTCCTGCTATCCCCTTCTGATCTTTACTATCACCATGCACTTCAGTAGCTCTTTGTTTTATTTTCTTACATCTTTAATCTAGGGAGATGGAGGGCTGGGGGGAGGCTTTCTTTACTCCTTTAAGCTAGAAGCTTGCCCATCTCATTTTTCTGAGCTTATAATTCTTGACTTTCTGTAACAGACATCTAGATCTGTGATTAACTTTTGTGGCTGGCCTGATTTGATTAGAGGTGAGAATCAACTTGCTTTTTCTGCAGAGAAAGTTACAGTACTGTACACGGACACTTCATATAAACCACCTTTCCAGGGCATCTGTACTGATAAGTGATAGTGCACATGGATGGAAGATAATCAATGACAATTACTCTGTGAAAAAGCCTCTACTACTCTCAGACAATAACTCCTATCACTTCTATAATAAAGGCCTGCTACTAGCTGTGTTACAAATCCCTGTTCTTCTGAAATATGTGACAGTTCTCAAAGCATACTCTAAGATAAAGCTTGGTATAATAAGCCTAATATCCAAGACCATCCTGAAATTGCCCACTCACCACTCACTTTTCAGTAGGCAATAAAGCAGGGCAGTTGAAGCAGTTACATGATACGTGTAAATGACAGGAAATTGGACTCTAGTATGAGCCTGTACCTCTGGTCAAACAGGAGATACAGTTTCTGCCTCTGATAGACAACCTGCACCCAGCTCAGTGTTTTCCCTGGAAAACCAGTCCTGCTTCTGCCACGTGCTTTTAGACATGGCATGTAGAAGAGTAGAACGAGTGAAGAGGTTCAGGCTCTTTCATGGAGCTTTTTACAGCAGCCTTTCATGGGATCTTCCACTAGCATCAGCTCAACCACTTCTCTTAATGGTCTTCACGTCTGCTTATGACGTTATTTCATAACTATCAGAATTTAGACATATTTAAGGTAATTAAATCCATCAGAGAGCCTGCAAAAAGCTTAACCTTTTTCAGCAGCTCCAGCAAAATATTTTGTGCATGCACACATATGTCATTGCTCAGTATTGTGGCCAGCAACTGAATATCCACCTGCCACTAGCTCACACCCCCACACACCTCCATCCCCCAGGAGATGGGGGAGAGAATAGGCAGACCAAAAGTGAGAAAGAATTGTGGCTCAAGGTATGGACAGTTTCATAATCTATTTCATAATAATGAACTTAGGTAGATAAACACACAGAGAACTTGATTTTATTGTAAGTAACATTTTATAAACTTCATTGCAATATGTGACTGGAGACTTACTTCAGGGGGAGGAAAGTTAAGAACAGACTTTATTGATGACAGTAAAAAATTGCTGCTCTGAGCTTCAATTCACAAGGTTTTATTGCTTTTGAGTGGTTTTTAGCAAAACCATTTATATAACAGGACTAAAACCTTATTTTGCTAGCATGTCATGTGGAACTACAACTAACCAACCTGAATACCATCTGCCTGTTACAGGATCTTTACCTGAAAGAAAAGGCAGCCTGAAGAGCCTTTTGTTCTGCTTGCACTTAATACAGGGCAATGTGATTCTTCTGTGTAAGTTCTTTTAAAGAAATTATTGCTAATATTTTTTAAATACTAAGTGTATTAAATTTGTTGTAGACATACTTCTCTAAACAGTTCTAAGTTCCCTAAACATACCATTTTCAGATAATTCCACTGTTGTTCTTGGCCAGGTATGTAGACTCGAGAGCGATGAAAATGTTATGATGTACAAACATGTATTTGATGGGTAAGAAAAGGGAAGTAGCTTGCTGCTCCTAAATCAGACAAGCGAGAAGATAACCATGCTATTTGGAATAGCTGCAGCTAATGATACAAAACATAATGCAATGCATAATGTAGACCATTCTATATAAAAGACTGCCTTAAAACCTGGGGCTAATGATCCCCTCAGGTTTCAGTGATGAGTTCTTCCCTGGAGAACAGTGTCTGATGTCTTGTGTTGATGCCTTTTTTTTATTATTTTTTTGGGGGGGTGACTGCATAACTATTAAATTTATTTTATTGATCTTCTACACTGAACCAACTGCTAAAAATGTTCTGATTTCAGAAAATGTTGCAGGCTGGAGGCTTTTTTCAGTACACTGGGAAACTGGGACCATCTTTAGTTTGTAAACTAAATATCTTCATGATATTTAGTTTACAAAATTTAAATATTAGGCTATTAGTATTCTCTGAGGATTACATGATCAGGAGTAGCCTCCCAAGACAGTTTCCCACCTTCTCCTCCCGAAGTCAACTATGTCATGTTCATCAGTTCATAAACTGGTAAGATCCATCTTTTAATGCAGCAGATGATCAGCAGCCTCTCCTCTTGCTGAAAGTGAAAGAAACTCTTCTCTTCACTATTAACCTTTTCCTAGATTTGAGCGCAATCTTAATTGAGTCCTATGTATGAAATACAGCCTTTCATACCCATTGAAAATATTCTTTTACTCTTTTAAAGATTTAAATCACAACTCCAGTCAATTTTGAGAAACTAATAATAATTTTTCATATGACTTTTTTTTCTGTTATCTTGTTTATTCTTGTTCTTCCTCATTTCCTGGTGCTTTATTTGATAAATATAGGGCTAATAGAATAAATTTGACATTCTTTATGAAAACATGGCCTCAATTATTTTCCAAAAATAAAGACTTTAAAAGCCATGATTAAACACATATTCCCTAAACTGCCAAAAAAAACAGGAAGAGTTCTTCTAAAACCCTGCTATTCAGCCAGTATACCAAAGGCAAGGACTTCTCCAAAGTTTCAGATCCCTTAATTGTGCTAGCTTAACTTCAGTTGTATATTTTTAGCATGTATTGAGACCAATATAATTACTGCTTTATAGAGCTTTGAGAAAATATAAGTAACACTATAGCTGCTTAACTCCAGTGTGCCAAACACAACACGTAGCCTTGAAAGATTTTGAGCAACATCTGTTCCTGTAAATTCTCTCTAATGAGATTCCCTAAGCTGGGGTTGTTGGATGCCTGACCCTAGTTTTGTCAGGATGGTTAAATGCCATGTAGCATTCAGCCACCTACCTTGGATTTGCTGGATGAATGAGTTTAAATACATGTGGAGTGTTACTAGAGACAAGATAAATGGAAAAGACAATTCGGTAACACTAATATAGGTATTGAGATAACGCTATAGCAGACTATGGTAGCATTTGGACATATAATTCTTCTGAAAAAATTTAATATTTTGTGGTTTTGTGGTATCTTGGACTGCTGTGTGCAGTATCCATTTCTGCACTTTATAGTATGTATCAAAGTTGGGAACTGTTGCTTTGAATTTTCTTGTGTGCTTCTCTTAAATCTCAGTGAAAAGAAACCCACTGAATAAAGTTTATTTTTTAGCAGATTTCTCAAAGTAATCTATCTTTTGTAGAGAGGGCAATGGTCAGAATATTGGTTTGTCGGTACTAAAATAGAAGATAATTCAGTGTAAAATATCCAATATTAAAAAAAAAATCCAAAATGAGCAACACTAGTTGTTTCTTAAAAGATTTAGTCTGTCTCCCATCCTCCCCATTGCTTTGTAGAAATAGCTATTCACCTGTTACTTGTTTGATCCTGTTCATTTAAGCTAATTAAGTTCTGAGGTTTCACTCCACTAACCACTCCTTTTTTGCTCTTTAGTAAAATTTACAACGCTAATTCACTTGTCTTCCTAGTACAGAAGTACCTGTCTCCTGTGGGGTGAAAGACTAGGTTGAAGGATGCCTTCTCTCCATCCCTGCCTGATATTACTCAACTCAGCTGGCAAAACCATTGATTTAATTGATATTTTCCTGGCTTATGCTGTGTGTAGTGCACTCTACACCACACAGGCAGGCTGTCAAGGAGATTATGCTTTTCCAAGCAACACATGTTCACTAAGCAAAAGACAGTGTTTAATACCTGACCTGTTTTCACTCCACTTCCTCTAAACACTTCCAGCCCTTCCTCTCCTGGAAAGACAATAGTACTGCCACAGTTTGGAAGAGCTCAGACCTAGTCGACCCTATCTGAAAGCCTTTCTGTCAGCCTTTACTTTCACTTTGCTCTTACAACTCTTAAATTCCCTTTTTCTTCCCATGAATTGAAGAGACTGGGGTAGTCATCCCTTATTCCCTGTTTTCAGGACCAAGTGCACTTCAGGATGGTGCTGCAAAGTTGGAGAAAACTGGAATTCCCTAGTCCAGAGTTCTGGAGCTAGTGCCGTCAGCCCAGCGGAGATTTCTCCCTCTTCCACAGTTTTGACTCAAAAATAAGGATGGTGAGCTGTCCCTGGTTTCAAGTTTTAGTCTTACACTTATTGTGGCAGCTTTAGCATGCTAGCTGTTAATAAGGCAACAGGAAGAGGGTACCTCTTGGCTTTATATTTTTTCTGATCTCTGCTTATTTAGTGTAGTGAGGAAGTTTGCACCATTAGATGGGAAGCTGATGTAGTGGCAGCACTTGCAGGATCTTTCCTTTTTGTATGGAGGAGGACACTGGAATTGTCATAGGTGAACACATAGGTGTTCTATGCAGAAATATAAACAAAGTTTGATCACTGTTCAGAATACCCAGAACAACCAAGTTTTTCCAAGCTTTCACCAGCCTAGGACAGTTTTATTCTAAGCAGAAATGTTCAGGTGCATATAAATGAGTGTGCTGTGGTAATGCTATGCTTGTGTGGCAGAGAGAGATTTGATGACTTGGCTCTTCTGTGTTGCTTCTTCGTGTTAGGGTGATGCTATTCAGCTCCATAAGCAGTGATTTCAATAAGGAAAGTAGCTGAGAGATTCCTCCCTTTGCAAATTGAATTCCCATTTTACAGTCTTATATAACTCTAATCCTGGTTTCAGCACTTCAGCAGGATGAAAGTGGCAGGTATTTGGCTCTTCTCCTGTCACATCACCATGGTATAATGGTGGCTTTAGCAGGGTGAAATGAGGATTTTCATCTCTTACTACCTCTTATATCTCTCTCTGAAGCCAGTAATAGCCATGCTCCCTGTGGGGGTTCAGGGCTGTTTTTCAGGGACTGAAAGACTGTTCCTTCTTCTGGACAGTGAATTGAATTAAAAGTGAAGCTGCAAGTAGTTTGTCCTTGGATGAGGCTGGAAACCTTTGGTTTACTGCTGAACTCAGTGGTCAGGAAATCGTATAAACTGAATACCTAGTTTTTTGGCAGATGCTGTGTTTCTGCCAGATTGGGGGGAGGAACAGGGGTTTGAGAGAATAACTTTGAAACATTGTGCTTAGAATTTAAACTAGATGCATTGCAGCAGCAGTGCTATCTCAACTCTCTTTGCAACTCTCTTTTAACTGCATTTTTTATTTGGCTCATCATGCACTACGGGTTTCACGTAGGGAGTAAAATACCAACCTGGTTCACTTGCACATTCAGTTTCTGAGACTGCTCTGTGGTAAAATTCAAAGTGTTATCTATGTCAGGTTCTGAAAACAGAAGCAAAAAGAGTTCTAGATGTTTTCAGACCATTCATCACCTGAAACAAAAAGGACTAAACAAATGACAGAATTAGGGGCATCCCCCATACTCTTGTTACACTGATCATTTAAACTAAGAAGCTTTAGATCAGGAATAAAGAGCACTTGGTCCCATAGCAGGCTTCTGCTCTCCAGGAGTCTTTTACATGGAGCAACCACTGTTTAAAGCATAGCAAAGTAGATTCTTCTTAAACTAAAGAAAAAGAAACATATAAGCAGGAGTTAAGATTAAGTAGACAAAACTTAACCAGTCTTCTTATTTAATGATTATCAACTCATTAAGCGGAAAAGTAGAGATAAGAACTTTTAGCAAAATGATGCTTTCTGTTTCAATGAATATAACTGCAGTGGCCACTACATCATTAAGACTGCTAATACAACTGTTCTAAGCAATTTTATGAGGGGAGAAACACGATTTCTAAATTAGAAGAAATGTTGAAATCACTCAAAAAGCTTTTAATAATGTTGTCAGAGGAAAAACTGCTCTATTCTGTTTTGTCATTCTTTGGTTCAGTAGATGAGGTTTGTGAAAGAGCATGAGCATGCTGCAGTTGAGCTGCTAGATTTTAGTTCATGCTTTAAAGAGTGTCTACAGGTGTGTGTTGTAGGCATGGTACAACAGCCTTAACACTCTTGTGTGCCTGAAACTGAGCAGCCATCCAATGAAATTGCCAGAAGTACCAGTGGTTCCCTAAGGTGACTTTTCTGCCCATGGTGAGAAACACATTAAACCCAGCCTTTCAGACTTGTTCCGTGGGAAAGGACGGCTGCCTTCAGGCCAGAAGTACAGGCTTTACACTCAGATGTTTTGCAGGTAAAATTAAGCCTGTGAGAAGCTGGCTTCCCTTACTCAGTGCAGTGGCATAATAACTGAATGCATAAGGTAGGTAGTCTCACAGAAGCTTGCAGTAGTTTCCAGTTGTGCTAAGCCCCTGTCTGTGATTTGGATTGCAAGCCATTTATTGAAATGGCATCCATGATCGATTTGTATCCATCTTAAGGCATTCCATAATTCAAACAGGGCTTCTAGGTAATACAGCCTAGGCAGCACAGTCTGCCTGAAAGAAGATAGTTGTTCATCTCCTTGCACTGTTGCTACTGCTACCCTCCTTGCAGTGACATGAGCAACATCAATTCAGTGGAAGCTGTCGCACCCCAGAGCAGCTCCTCTGCACCCCTGCCAAGGTCAGAGCGAGTGGAGTGGGAGGGAACCTCATCCCTGAGATACCAAGTGACTTAAGTCAGGTGTCAGATCTGCACACCCTAATTCTGACCCGAGCATGGTTTCACTGCAGCTCTCAGACACCATCTTTCTGTGCTGCAGTTTCTCCTCTGAAATACAGACTTTTTCCACCATTGATGCAGAATTAAGATAAGAAAATTTTTCTGTTCTTCTGCTGGCACCGTGTGGAAGACACATTGACGGCATCGGGTAGCACAGACACATTGAGCAGCACAAATAGTTTGCCTGCAGTCCAGTTCTTTAATTTTAAACACAGCAAATTGCACAATATGGCTGCCAGATGGTTTAGTATCATCTTATACAGCTGGTTGAAAAAAAAAAAACAGTTTTCCACTACTTAAGAGAGTACTAAATTAGAAACTGCCCACTAAGTAAATTTTCTGCTAGATCTCCTAATAGAAAGGCATTTACTGAAGTCTTGTAAGCACCTTTTTGTGTGTGATCTTAATCCTGCCCAATAAAAGCTCTGACAGAGCTACAAGAATTTAAAGCCTTGCAGAATTTAAAAGCATAGTTTCATTTGTTGCCCTCACTTTGTTTTCTTCCAGTGTGCCAGGAGAGATCTTCACTACAAGCTATCATCTTTAGTAAAGATGCTCTACTTGAGCAGCCAGGACATGATTTACCTGGCCTAAGTCCTTTAGAAATCACTGATGTGAATTTGCTTTTATTGTCACTGAACCTCTTAGACCCCTGATGCAGGGTTTTGGGTTTTTTTGCCAGGCATAAGCTATCAAGATAACAGCTTGCCTACATGCCCATACGGGATCTTACATTTATGTTTACAGTACAGGAACCTAAAGCTTCCTGACTGCATTCACTCAGAATTAGAGTAGCTTCCAATATGAAAGGTCTGCAATGGTGTAATTAAAAAAACCAACAAACAAACAAAACCAATAAACTTTCTAAATAGGGGGACTATCCTCTCTTCTAAGTCCTTCTGACATAGAAGCAGAGTCCCTGTTTCATTGGAAAGGGCAGGGACACTGACTGACACGCAGATAACACGAAGATGTTACAGAACTGGTATCCAGGAATGCATCAACATGGTTTTTCCAATGACTTCTGTAAGGGCCAGTGATCGGCATCTCCTGTTTTCCAGTGTGGTGTCTGATTTTGTCCCCATCCTCAGCTGCTCTGGAGCTTTGGTTGAAGCAGTGTACCAGGTCCAGGTGTCAATGTGCTGGTAGCAGGGGGGCTGTGAAGCAGCCCCTGGTCAGAATGGTGGGGGCTGCCCTGTGATGGACACAGCTGGTTCCAGCCAGCTCTGACCACCCCACCACAGGGCACAGCCAGGCCCTGAAGCCAAACCAGTGCTACCTCGAGGAAAGCCTGGGTAAGAAAGGGTAAAATGCTGCCCAGCAACCAGGAGAGAGGGGAAGAGTGTGAGAAAGTGCTCTGCAAAGTCAGAGAAGAAGTAAATGATCTCTCTGCCTTAATCTCCATCCATGAACTACTTCACCTTATTATCTCCTTCACCCTGGCAAGGAGGTGTAATGAGAGAACGTCTGGGGGGGCATCTTCAAGCTGGCCACCATAACAGTTAACAACAGAAATTGGTACACTTTAGGAGTCACTCTTGGTAAGTACAGCTTCTCATTTTGACATTTTTACCTAGTCACTGTGTTTTTTCTCTGTGGAGAAATTGTTACCTAATTGTTTCTAAACATGGCAGATGTATGATGAACTCAGGACTACAGCTCAGCTCAGAGAAGCTGCAGCTCACTCTGCCCCTGGTAATAAGCTGATTTCCTCTGGCCTCTGCACACTCCTAGTTCAATTTAGAGAGGGAACAGCTTCCAGGCACCTGTTAAGGTGAAGGGCAAAGATCAGGTACTTTCATGTGCAGCTTTAAGTGCTTCCCCATCGAGAACCCAAGAGATGTATACATCTGTTCTCAGGGACCTTTTTATATTTTGCCCTGTGCTGTCTTGCAGCACCAGGGAAGTTTACCTGTGCACATTTACTGGGGGCTGTGTTACTGGAGGATGCCAGCGGGTGGTCATCCAAAGCCCACATTCACATTTCTGAGGTTTGTAAAAGCAACAAACTTCAGCTTTTCAAACTTTTCCAGAAACTGATCTACAGAATGAAACAGCCTATTGTAGTTCTTCTGGTGAGCTTTATTTGAGATCAAAGGATGTGAAACATATTTTAGTGTCAGAGCGCAGGTTTACCCATTGTCCTGGCCTTTTTTCTTCAGTACTAGAGGCTTACTATTTTTAAATACTGCAGTGTCACCTTTAAGGCACAGGAGGATAACTCAGCTGGGAAAAGGTCAATATTCACCATCTGATGGTAGTTTCTTTATCTAGGGCTTCCACACCCTCCTGAAGTTAGCTAGTGTTATCTTCTTTCTCTGCTTTGTGTTTGGTTTTTGTTCCTTTCTTAACTTCTCTTGACTTCTTTTATACACACACAATACTTGACTCCTGAATGTAAATATTACTTTTTCTTTCTGAATAAGAAGAACCAGAGGTTCCTACTGAAAAATTAAAGAAGTCAGAATCATGCTACGTCCAGGTAAAACACATTATCTAAACTTCAATTCTGTTTCAAGGTGATGTGCTGCTGGATATGTGTAATTATTCTTTGTGAATGCCGCTTTCTAAGGAAAATAGCATTCTTTGATTTATATTCTTTGGTTTATTAATAGAAGTATGTTTAAAACCCCAGAGAGCTGCCTTAAAATATGTGAAGTAGACAAAAAGGTTAAGTCTAATTCAGAAAACCTGAGCTTAGTTTTAGCTTTCAGTTCTTGCAAAATATCGTGGCAGTTAAGACTAATAAAAGATTGATACAGAAATAATTTAGTTCACTTCAGTGTATGTATGAATTTTTTGGGCAGGTTGTAAATACATTCATTTTTTTGATAACAGGCTGGAAAAATATGGTCTCAAACTTATTAGTGCAAACCCAGAGTGGTTGTCTTTGAGTAAATCTTCAGATTTAGAGGAATTGCTCTAGGAGGTCTATCTTGCATCTTAGACAAAGCATATCAATGTGATGATTTTTAGGAACTGTGACAGAAGTAATATTATTCTGTTAAAGGTCAGTTTCCCTGACTCATGCAAACAGTACTTGCTGTCAAGAATCATTTGCATATTCCACTGTGAAGTGGTTTTCAGAGATGAGGCCTGGTTTGGTAAGTAAATTAACTCTTGAGTACTCAGAATATATTTTTCCTCTTTTGTATCTGCTGTGGAAAAGAATTTTATGCAGTCTTCACACTTGCTGTTGCCTGGTGAACATGTGATGTTTAAGATATGAGAACTTTTTTTCCTGTCATCCCATATATTCCTGACTTTCTACCTGTTCAATGGATATTGTATTCTCAAAGAAAATGGCAGATTGGAACAGATTTTTCTTAAAATGCCAGCTTTGGCATTTTAACTGATTGAAAGATCAGTTGAGGTCTGTCTTTCCACCTACATGTAATGGCTGAGAAGAACCCACCTGGTTTCCCAAACAGAATAAGTAACTGCCACCTCTTAAGGTAGAGATCACTTTTCATTAAATTGAACCTTCAAACAGCTTTGGAATCCCAATCAGTTTTCTCCCTTATTTGTTTCTTTTCAAATTTGATTGCAAGTCTGAATCCAGTTTTTCTCAGTTTAAAGTTCAAGTGATTTACTTAACAGTGAATGCTGATATGCTTACTTATTACATGATGATGAAAATACTTTATAAATATAAAACAATAGATCTGTAATTGTCTGGAAACAGAGATCTTTACTTTCTAAACTCTACCAGATTTCCTCTGCTTTTGTTTTAGCTGCATGCACTGATTAAGCACATACATTCCTCTTGTGAAAGCACTGAAGCTGTGCCTTCCTACTCACAGAGTGCAACTTCTTAGTGATGAGCAAATTCTCTACCACAGATTTTCATCAGATTTTCAGACTGAAACTCAGATGAGCACTCTTTGTCAGTGCTCAGTGGAAAAGAACCCGCTAGAATAAATGTTGTACCTACTGATATTTTTTTCATATCTTATAACTTGTCAAGAATTACAGAAGTCAGGAACTATCTTAAAGAGATTGCCGTGGCAGTGTGAGATGGCTTTGAACTATGGACAGTGCTGCATAACATGGTGTGAAGAAATTCCTCTTGAGGAATATAAACTGTCAAAGATAGATTTTTTTATACATTTTCTTTTAAATTAAATTCCATACTGGTTTTATATCTCTGTATCACCTCTCAGGATGTAATACAAAATGCTGATAGTAAGATTAAAAGATATCCTTTTTGTTTTCTTGTCCTGTCCTGTTAACAGATATTGCTCTCAACTATCTGGGGGCCTTCTGACAGAAAAACAGGAGGGAAAAAACAAAACTACAAGTGCTTCTTCATTCTGACCTCAGGAATGTAACAAACTGGCATTATGGCTGTCAGCAGGCTGGCAAAGGTTCACCTAAAACTTGGATATGCTGTAAAGTTACTGTAATCGCTTAGGTCCATTCTGCACTAGTTGCTGTTGACGAGACATGAACCTGATCTTACCTGCCACTGTTTGGATGTCCTCTGTTACAGGTTATTAACCATGATGGGTTATTGGCTGGTAATTTGTTACATGCAGATGAGTACTTACAGGAGTTGTGAGTAGATGTCTATTTTAAAGGGTGTGCAGGGTTGCCTTTATCCAGGATATAAAACTTTTTAGATTTGAAGAACTGTTTAATTCTATTTAAAAAACAAAACACACATGTGAAATTCTGTCCATCAGCAAACAGCAGCAAAGCGGCAAGTTGCAAACACAGATGTTCAAGGAAACTTTAGTAGCCTGAGGGGAAAGATGTCAGAATTACTAAAATGCCTTAAATTTACGGGGTAAATTACATTTTGTCTCAGGTATTTCTAGGTATTGAACAAAAGAAGAAAACTGTGACCTGACCTGGGCTTCCATAGTTAGTTGCACCTCTGTCTGTAAGAGTAGATGCATAGATACAGCATAGATGTCTGCCTATGGATTATTTGTAGCCTGGGGCATGCATCCTGCTGTGCTGGAGCTGAAATCTGCTCCCGTTTCTCACCAAGCATCTCCGTGCGCAGAGGGAACATGTTGCTGCTCTGTCTGCTGTGAATTCCTGTACCCACTCATGTAGCACTAACCCTGTGCTTGGATAATCCCAGACTCTACCCCAGCAAGGACAGACAGATTAGATGTAATTACTCCTGTCAAATCAAATTATGACTTCTTTATTAAACATAAGATTTCTTTTCAAGGCTAGTGGTGCTAAGCATGTTATGTATGTTCTTAAAAGGGTCCTAATAAGCACTAAGCCTGTGTGACTGAAAAAAAAAGATGAGAAGATGCAAATAGAAACTGTACAGAAGAAAGTGATTTACATTGGTGCTTTTATGAGAAGTGTGCAAATTACAAATAAGCTGGGTTTGCCTGTGCTACACCCAGGCTTCCATCTGAGACAGGACTTTCAAAATAGCATCGTGGGTTTTTTTAAATGCTTGTTCTTCAATCAGTCTGGCCACCATCTGGATAGAGATAAGCCAATTAAATACTCTTTAGGTCATGTCTGGTATATAAAAATAGCCATACCTCAGCAGTCAGGTCAAAAGTACCTCTGGTCCACTTCACCGTCTCTGGCAAGAGCAAGGAGCATGCATCCAGGGAAGGGGTATCCTTCAGTAACCCACTCTGAGTGGCTACAAGCTGCAGGAAACAATCAAATACCAAGTTCAGTGAACAGGTTTGGATGGACTTTTTCTCCATGAAGTTGTCTAATTGGTTTTTTTAACTCTTAGGCTCCATACCACCTTGTGGTAATCAGCTCCACGGGATAATGATAAAAGTGTTCTTTTTTTAAAGAGATCCTAGTGATCCTTTTGTTTCAAATGCTTTGTTACATTTTTCCCTTTTATCTTATAGCATCATGCATAGAACACTTGACATTTTCTAGATAGGTTTATCAGACCCTTTATATTTCCTTTATAACCTGTGTTTGTATGGGATGGAAGGACCTCATGACTGCTGAAGTCTCAGAGCAGATGCCATCTGGCACTGTACTGAGAGGCTACAGGTGACCTGACCCCCCAGTTCTGTTCAGAGGAAACTAAGCACACTCTATATATTTGATACAGGTACAGTTACTGGTTTCTGTGTACTGCTGGTGGTGCTGGATTTAAATCTTTGGAATAAATTTCTGCTTCTTTCCAGGCCTCACAGTTTTATTGCAATTTTTTTTCCCATCCTTTCTTGAAGGGCCTGACATTGTCAAAGTCTTGTCAGTCTGTCTGCTATGTGTTTCATTCCCTCTTTCAGGTTTTTTCCCTCCACTTAATATTACATTTGCTGCACACCTACAACTCCAGTTCTCCCCCACCACTTCATTCCCCCTGCTCGTCCTCTGGACTTCACTCGTAGGGTCGGTCATACATGGGAATAAATATAATACCCAAATAACTTGGGTGTGCAGAGATGATAAGTCACAGAAAATTGTGCTTCAGGTAGAGATACTTTAAGGATCTTTTCCTCAGAGAGAAAGCAAGGATAGTAATAAATTGCTAAAAAGAGCAGTATTGCCAGCATAGTCCTTCTAATCTGCGTGTACTTCAACACTATAATTCCCCAGTAAAACTGTTCCAGTGGGAACAGGGCCTACAAGAGCTCCTCTAAAAGCAATTTTTTTCTCCTACTTAACTCTAGCTTCCATGTTTCTATTTTTTTTCTGGGCTATTGAACTGTTTCTTCAAGTTTTCTTGGTGTTCTCTCCTATTTCTTCCTCATGAGCACGGTGTGTTTGCTCATGTGCTTATTTTGTCAAATGCTGCAGTGCCAAATTTAAAGTTTTGTTGGTTCCCTCTGTAGGATCCTGGCTGGCTGGGTTTAGTTCCCCAAACAGGTTTTGGTAATGCCTAGAGCACCAGGTGATTCAGGGGCTTTAAAAATGACTCTGCCTTGGATGCCTTGAGGCCCTGTCTCTGCAGAGACACTCCATGGGGAGCTGTGCAGATGGCTCAGACCTGAGCTGTCCTGTAAGCTGAGACTGAACTGGACAGTGCTGCATCATTCAAAGAGCTGAGACTTGGGTAGAACCTCGAATTCCTTCAACAAACAGTATGCCCTGAGTCCCAATCCAACCACTATTCAGCTGCCTAAAGGTAAGATAAAGGCAAACCATAGGGTTACCATTGAAATTCAGCGGCCCCAGACAATACAAAGATAGGTGAAAGCCAAGACATAAGATAAGGGGGAATGCTGCTAATGGCACACATGGAAGGTAGTATTGTCCACTCCAGAACAGTCCTAACCACTGTCACATAAATCAAAGAAATAAATCAAAACCCCTTGCATTCAGGCTAACAATCGAGAGCTGCTTCCAACTCTGTGGAGAGACCCTTCCCCGGCCAGGCTGCTGGCTGAGGTAAGGCATTGAGGGCCCTGACCCGGAAAGGCGTAAGTGACCATCTGAGATGCCCTTGAGTTGGTAGCCTCAGGTCACTGACTGGCACACGGGGGTTGTTACTGCTCGTAAGCCGTGACAGTGAGTTCGTGAATCTGTGGCGGTTGCAATAGTGAACCTTGTGAGCGGCCTGCGGGCAGCAAGAGTGAGGCCTGTGGCTGCTGTGGGTGTTGTGTCTCGGTTGCGTTGGCTGTAGTGCGTTTTGTGACTCCTGTGGTTGTGGTAAGTGTAGTTGTACTTCTAAACTGCTGTGGTGCGTTTCTCCATTGTGCTCGTGAAACCTGCAAGTGGCGTATTGAAGCTTCATGTGCATTTTAAATAAATTATCTTTTCCCTTTTGTTTTTTTTAAACCCTTCAGTCCAGTGTCTTTCCAATACATCCTCAAATAGATCATTTAGAACAGCTTGATGGTTGTCTTGAAGAGTTACTTAAATAAAATGTGGATTTCTCTGGTGTTTTAACCTTGTCTTCTGTAAGGACAAACACAACAGTTATATCCTTCCATGCCATATGAAAGAAATGCACATTTTCAAGGACTGAGATGGCTTTGTCTTTGATAGGTTTATGCTGTCACATTTTTTCAGAAGCACATTTGAAAATGTACAAAGAAAATTATTGTAGACTCCTGTATTTCAAAAAGATAATAAATATGGCTTCTGAAAGTTGAAACCTTCAACTCTTTTCTTTTGAATATTGCTGTTATTTAAAAAAGTCTGAGTAACTTTTGAGGTCTAGAACATTTCCTCTTTTTATTGAACAAGAAATTTGGTAGGTATACACTTGGAAAAATCTGTGTTGGCATTTCCAGTTACTAAACTATTGGAAACTTAGATCTGATGAATAAAAAAAGAAAAAGACTGAAGATTGTTACTTCAAGCTGCTTTTGCTTGCTGTTCTTGGTTACTATAAATACAGTGTTCTTCATAGAATGATGAGGGTTAGAAGGGACTCCCAGAGGTCATCCAGTCCAAGCCCCCTGCAAGAAGCAGGGACACCCCCAACTGGATCAGGTTGCTCAGGGCCTCATCCAACCTGGCCTTGAACATCTCCAGGGATGGGGCATCCACCATTTCCCTGGGCAACCTGTTCCAGTGCTCCACCACTCTTACAGTAAAGAACTTTTTTCTAATATCCAATCTAAATCTCTCTCCCTCTATTTTGAAACCATCACCCCTTGTCCTGTCACTACAGGCCCTACTGAACAGCCTCTCCCCATCTTTCTTGTAGGCCCCCTTGAGGTACCGGAAGACCGCTGTAAGGTCTCCCCAGAGCCTCCTCTTCTCCAGGCTGAACAGCCCCAACTCTCTTTCTTTGCCCATTAGTGATGTTTTGAAATCACAGAATCATCATGGTTGGAAGGGACNTTTTTTCTCCTACTTAACTCTAGCTTCCATGTTTCTATTTTTTTTCTGGGCTATTGAACTGTTTCTTCAAGTTTTCTTGGTGTTCTCTCCTATTTCTTCCTCATGAGCACGGTGTGTTTGCTCATGTGCTTATTTTGTCAAATGCTGCAGTGCCAAATTTAAAGTTTTGTTGGTTCCCTCTGTAGGATCCTGGCTGACTGGGTTTAGTTCCCCAAACAGGTTTTGGTAATGCCTAGAGCACCAGGTGATTCAGGGGCTTTAAAAATGACTCTGCCTTGGATGCCTTGAGGCCCTGTCTCTGCAGAGACACTCCATGGGGAGCTGTGCAGATGGCTCAGACCTGAGCTGTCCTGTAAGCTGAGACTGAACTGGACAGTGTTGCATCATTCAAAGAGCTGAGACTTGGATAGAACCTCGAATTCCTTCAACAAACAGTATGCCCTGAGTCCCAATCCAACCACTATTCAGCTGCCTAAAGGTAAGATAAAGGCAAACCATAGGGTTACCATTGAAATTCAGCGGCCCCAGACAATACAAAGATAGGTGAAAGCCAAGACATAAGATAAGGGGGAATGCTGCTAATGGCACACATGGAAGGTAGTATTGTCCACTCCAGAACAGTCCTAACCACTGTCACATAAATCAAAGAAATAAATCAAAACCCCTTGCATTCAGGCTAACAATCGAGAGCTGCTTCCAACTCTGTGGAGAGACCCTTCCCCGGCCAGGCTGCTGGCTGAGGTAAGGCATTGAGGGCCCTGACCCGGAAAGGCGTAAGTGACCATCTGAGATGCCCTTGAGTTGGTAGCCTCAGGTCACTGACTGGCACACGGGGGTTGTTACTGCTCGTAAGCCGTGACAGTGAGTTCGTGAATCTGTGGCGGTTGCAATAGTGAACCTTGTGAGCGGCCTGCGGGCAGCAAGAGTGAGGCCTGTGGCTGCTGTGGGTGTTGTGTCTCGGTTGCGTTGGCTGTAGTGCGTTTTGTGACTCTTGTGGTTGTGGTAAGTGTAGTTGTACTTCTAAACTGCTGTGGTGCGTTTCTCCATTGTGCTCGTGAAACCTGCAAGTGGCGTATTGAAGCTTCATGTGCATTTTAAATAAATTATCTTTTCCCTTTTGTTTTTTTTAAACCCTTCAGTCCAGTGTCTTTCCAATACATCCTCAAATAGATCATTTAGAACAGCTTGATGGTTGTCTTGAAGAGTTACTTAAATAAAATGTGGATTTCTCTGGTGTTTTAACCTTGTCTTCTGTAAGGACAAACACAACAGTTATATCCTTCCATGCCATATGAAAGAAATGCACATTTTCAAGGACTGAGATGGCTTTGTCTTTGATAGGTTTATGCTGTCACATTTTTTCAGAAGCACATTTGAAAATGTACAAAGAAAATTATTGTAGACTCCTGTATTTCAAAAAGATAATAAATATGGCTTCTGAAAGTTGAAACCTTCAACTCTTTTCTTTTGAATATTGCTGTTATTTAAAAAAGTCTGAGTAACTTTTGAGGTCTAGAACATTTCCTCTTTTTATTGAACAAGAAATTTGGTAGGTATACACTTGGAAAAATCTGTGTTGGCATTTCCAGTTACTAAACTATTGGAAACTTAGATCTGATGAATAAAAAAAGAAAAAGACTGAAGATTGTTACTTCAAGCTGCTTTTGCTTGCTGTTCTTGGTTACTATAAATACAGTGTTCTTCATAGAATGATGAGGGTTAGAAGGGACTCCCAGAGGTCATCCAGTCCAAGCCCCCTGCAAGAAGCAGGGACACCCCCAACTGGATCAGGTTGCTCAGGGCCTCATCCAACCTGGCCTTGAACATCTCCAGGGATGGGGCATCCACCATTTCCCTGGGCAACCTGTTCCAGTGCTCCACCACTCTTACAGTAAAGAACTTTTTTCTAATATCCAATCTAAATCTCTCTCCCTCTATTTTGAAACCATCACCCCTTGTCCTGTCACTACAGGCCCTACTGAACAGACTCTCCCCATCTTTCTTGTAGGCCCCCTTGAGGTACCGGAAGACCGCTGTAAGGTCTCCCCAGAGCCTCCTCTTCTCCAGGCTGAACAGCCCCAACTCTCTTTCTTTGCCCATTAGTGATGTTTTGAAATCACAGAATCATCATGGTTGGAAGGGACCTTCAAGATCATCAAGTCCAACTGTCAATGGAGTATTTCCAAATACCGCTTCACGTGTTTCAGACTTATTCTGGCTTTATTCAGTATTTTAGATAGGTAATCCCTGCTGCTGTTCAGCATTGAAGGTTTTGCTCTAGTACCTGCCAGCATGTTAACAGACAGGTGTTGCTCTGGGGAGCCTATTGAAAGAGGTACAAGGAAAGACTAGAGATTAGAAAGAAAAATCACCTGTTAAAGATAGCTACAGTATATATTGCTACTGAACTCCTCCAGGCATCCCCTGCTCTCCCTTCTCAGAAGCATTGCCCTGACTGGTGATGTAGTTATAAATACGTGCTGAAAGCCTGCTCCAGTCACAGCCAAGCTTGTTCCAGCCCTGTCACCTCAAAATGCTGTATGCTGTGACATACAGTCTACCCCAAACCTTTGTCCAGACCGGGCTCCACTCTTCAGAGTGAAGTAGAAGCGCTGCTCAGGTAGTGCTCACCTTTTCTCTCGTGAGACACCTCCAGAGTGCCTTTGGCAAGGCAGCACCTTCAGAGTAGGCTGAAGCGTAGCAATTACACTTTTATATTCCAGACGTTTAGTCTCGTACTACCACATGCCCTGCTATGTGACATAAGGCTCAAATACAGTACAACTGTAAACACCCATCTGGGTGCCTACCTGTGTGACATGCTCTAGGGAACCTGCTTTGGCAGGGGGCTTGGACCAAATAATGTCTCGAGGTCCCTTCACAATTATGTGATGTCGTGTTAATAATGTTCTCTAAAGCTAACTGTATTTATTAGTATTCGGTTTCTTTACAAGGTTTTACCTAGATCTGTTCTTACAGTTGTTCCCAAGTGCAACCACAAGCACTCCTGTTGGCCTAAGGGGAGGGCAGTGGCAGGGGAGGAGCAGATTTTAGGACAACACTGGCTTACACAAGACTCAGGTGCTTGTAGAACTGCTGTCTAAAGACAATGGCAAGGTTTTTTGTGCTTATTGTATAGCTGCTTTAAGTTTTTTCAGGTTGCCCAACTCAAATCACATTGTGGTTTTTGCCCATAAGGTAAGAATTGGACTGCAGTAAATACAGAAGTTAAAAGAAAAAAAAGTCGTCAGGGCAGCTGCACAAAAGGTATCCATGTTTTAAAATGAGGCCAAAGGTTTAGTTAAAACCTTATGAATTATTAAAACAAAGGTTATGAAGCTAGTCTCAAGGTCCCTGTGTGGTTCTTATTCAGTATTCATCCAGTTCATGCAGCTGTAGCACCGCAGACGCCAACACAAGATGAGAACCAGCATAATGGATCCTCTTGCCCTGCTGAGGTTCTGCAAGCTGACTGTGCACAAAGACCATAATCAGCTGATAAAGCCATGGTGTGCTAAGACCGGGGGTCACTAATCTTGCTAGGGTGCTATATTTACTTAGTCTGTATTGGCAGTGATCTGTAAGAGGTTTAAATCAGCTCTCAAAGCAAGAGTTGGTGTTTGGATGATCATTGTTGGGAGGCAAGAACAAACATTTGGATGAACAAATACTGAAAGAGGCCACCTGGTATGTTTGACGCTATGGGTGCTGCTGGATCAGCAGATGACATTAATGCTATGGAGATTCACCAGTGGTACACAAAATTTATGAAGGAGTGTCCATCTGGACAACTTTGTCTGCATGAATTTAAACATGTCCTGGATCTACACGGACTTACTCCAGAAGCTAACAGCTATGTTGAGCAAGTGTTTCACACATTTGACATGAATAAGGTAAGAATTCATCTGAACTCCCTGGCTTTCTGATGGCTGTGTTGTTTGATACACTCAGGGACAGGTCTCAGAGGGCTGACAGTGCTGACTCTTAGGAGGTGGTGGAAGTGATTCAGGAGCAATTCAGTAGAAAGCTATGGGGAAATAAACATGAGTGACAGGCAAACAGGTTTGAATGCTCTGCTCCCAGCACATTGTGCCATTTTGAAAACTGCATGCAGTCGTTCTAATGCATGTTGAGTAGCTTCTCGTCTTTGAAACCTGGATTTTATGTTATTTTCGTTGTGTGTTAAGGACTGAAAGTTTTATTTATATAACTCTGCTTGAAAAGTCTTTTTTTTTTTTTTAAAGTGGTGTTTGTCAGGATTCATAGGTGTTAGTGCTTTGAGAATATGTAATGTAAACACGTTACGATACCATCAGTGTCACCTGGATTTTTCTGGATTCATTCCAAGCATCCTCTATGGTTTTGTTTGGTATCACTCGATCCCCCACTTCTCTGAAGACATATCTGCCTGGTTTTGATCCATCATCCCTGTCCTACTGTTTAACATCCTAGGTCATCCCAAAGGCATCTAGCAGCTATTAGTTGCGTTGCTGTCTTACGTTCTTCCAACTTGGTGTTCATACAGGTTCCTTCTAGACATGAGACCTATCCAGAAGATTCTGCCTTGCGATTTTCCCCTTAAGCCAAAATAACACTTTCTGTCGAATGCTACAAAAGAGTGGAGAGTCATCTGTAATTTCTATAAAAGCATTTGTCCTCCACTAAAATGAGGTTTAGGCTGAATTGTCAATGCTATACAATCAAAGTCTGCTTCTAGCTAATAGAACAGATGGGCCTGTCATGGTGTTAAAAAAAATTTAAAAACCCATGTGTGTTCTCTACCCACGCCACTGATCTCAATTAATTCAGAAATGTAATAAAAAATGTATTACATTACATGAATTACTTTAGTGGCAGGTTAAAACAGGTCCAAATTGTAGCCAGGACCTCTCCAGATGATTTCAGTTTCCAGAAATGGCCTTTCTGTTCTATATTATTAAATTAATTGTATTTGTCTTGGAAAATGAAGAGAGTATAAGGTACATTGTGTGGTGGCTTTTTTTTTTTTTTAATATATCTAACCTTTAATTTCTTGTATTGTGCTCAGCAGACTAAGGATTCCCACAGTCAGTACCTTTGTAACATCATTTTCTAGTTATGTACATTTCCGCCCTCAATTCCAGTTACTGAAATCTTAAAGCCAGGCTCATCACATGCTCTTCAGCACCACCGCCCCCCACAACACCAATTACCAGGTGGTTAAATATACTGAACTTCATTGAGTAGCATCACCTAACTCAATATGCTAATTACAGATGATGAACAAACTTCTAGTCCGTAAACACGGAATCTAACTGGCAGAAATTGACAACTTACTGCTCTTTTCATTTAATAAATTGATGCATTATGTCCCTCAGTAAAGCTTTATCTGCCAAGGTGCATGGACAGTGTCTGAGCTCATCTAAGAACTTTTTCAGTTTAGGTTGAACATGTACTGCAGAAAGCTCCTAACACTTCAGTGGACTTGAAAAAAATTTGGAAATATTTCCAAAATTACTTTTAGACAAATATTTTCAAAGCAGCTGGTGATTTGAGGATGTTTCGGAAAACTGAGCCTGCAGCTGCTTCTAGTTACACCTCAGAAAATGAACGGGAAATAAACATTTCCTGAAAAATCAGGTTTCTGCCAAGATGACAGCATACCAGTGTGACTGACCACAGGCAGAGGCAAATCCAGTCTTTGCCATGGGGTACCTGAGGGTCTGGAGGGGCAACCTACAAAGAGGTTTTGCTGCTCCTGGTGGTGCTGGTCTGTATATTTGAAAATACCCGTTGTACTCATCAAAAATCCAGTGCAGGCAGAGAGTGCACAATAAATTAGGTCATGGAAAACTTTTAGGGTACGGTTGTGCCACCTAAGCTACTGCTTTACTCCATTCAGCTGTCTCTACCATTTGCAGTCTTTGTAATACTAGATGTTGTCAAAACTTTCAACGCTTTTCTTGTCTATAGTACTTAGAGCACTGAGACTGTATGTAGATGTTGACATTTGCTTTTTATATAATGTATTTTTCAGGAGTAGCTAGCCACTCTGAATGAATACATGCCTTTAGTGAACCTGGAACCTGTCTAAAGAGGGAAAGAGCCCCAAACTAAAAGGGTGGGGAGCTTTTTGGAGGGTATTGGTTTGATTGGTTTGTTTTGGTGATGTTTATTTTTTTTTGGTGCGGGGGGGTGAGAGGGTTGTTTTTATTTGTTTATAGGTTGGTGGTATATTTTTGTTGATTGCTTTTTTGATGGTTGTTTGGGTTTTTTATGGTTTCATAAAATTTATTAATTACAGGGTTTCCCTCCCAGTACAAATAAGGTAGCACCCAGGAAGCAGCTGAAGTTATCTGATGGATATTAAGACGTATGCCTTAAACGTGTCAGGTTACACACACAGCAGAGTTTAACTGTTGCATAGTTCTAGCCATCAATCTCTGATCTCCTCTTGCCCCATAACTTTTTAATGAACAGGAGTATCTCACTGAAATCTCAAAGAGAGCAGGCGTTTGAGCCAAGTAGTTTCTAAAGTTTTCACTAAACCTGGCAGCAAAAACTGGTACCAGGAGCACACCCAGGATCAATGCCCCACTCGGGCAGAACTCGGCTCTTATTCATTGTTCGAGGCAGCGGCTGGCTGGTGAAATAAACAGCCACATGCTTCCTTTCACTTGGTGAGGATACAGGGTGGAGATGGGGTACCAGCATGCAGAGATTTAGGAGGCAAAAGACAGAGCCTGTCTAAATCTAGGCTCTTGTTCTGCTCTACCCAGAAGAGCTTATTTAATTAATGTTCCACGAGAGACAGAAAAAGATGTTACAATGTTTTATCTGTTTGGAAGCTTTCCCCACATTTTAATGAAATTAAACAACAATTTGGCCTTTAGGGCTTCATAAAACCCACTCTAAAAGTGCTTACGCTAGGCTTATAACTTAATTATTTAATAATGAGCTCCAGCTAAACATCTGATATTAATTTCCAGGTCTGCAAGATGTTTTAACAATTCCCCATTAGCTACTGTAATCTGAGGCAAGGATTTTATTGTCTGTTTTCTTAATTGAGCTGCTGTAGCAATAGGCCCAGGAAAAATTAATTAGAAGGCAGGACTGAAATGGGACATTCAGAATAATCCTATACCTGGGATTGCATTCTCTCTATCCTTTTGCAGCTGGAAGTAAGATGAAGAATGTGGCATCTGCTTCCAGATAAAAAAGCTGTCAAGTGTTTCTCATCCCATCTATTTGTATAATTCAGTTGCTTACAAAAAATGAATTGATTGAACTAGAGTGTTTTACCTGAATGCTTTTTTTTTCTTTTTTAAAAATAAACAAAAACTATTTTGATGAAATGGCAGGAGTATAGCTACATGATTCAGATACAAAGCATAGCATCTGGATAAGTTGTGGCTCAGTCTTATTTTTAGCTTGCCTTGAATTAAGTCTGGTCAGAGCCTGAATGAAAAGCCTGTGGCAAACGTGGGCCAGGACCTCTCAAGTCACATGCCAGGATTCCAGAAGGTTCCCCTTTGGGTTTCACATTCTGTCTGTTTAGTTCAATATGGTGTGTATATTAATCTGTTGTAATGTGTGTTTCCTGTGAAGTCATGCTATGGGGCTCCAGGCTGGCTTAGGCAACCAACCTACATAAGAAGGAGTTGTTGGCACATCAGCTTGTCAAGAGTAACACATATGGGATTTTTATGGCTTTGCATGGGTTCTCTCAGTAACAGTATCCTTGCACCGTTCTGGATCATTCTGGCTCTGCTGATGCTTCTCTAACAAGAGCGTGGCTTATGTGTAACACAGTCAAAACGTGATTATCTTCTGGATTCCGGTCTTAATACAGAAATCCATCTCGATCCCTTTTCACGCTTAGCAGAGCAAAAGGATCTCATTTCAATGTGACTCAGCTCTTTGCAGGTTAGTTGAACCAAGCCTCTTCACCATCCCTTGTACTTCACTGGAATAGCAACCTACTTCATTTGGTCAGCAGAAACTAGTTAACTCTTTCTTAACAAAAGAAGCAGGTTTGAGGATGTTTTGTGAAACAGGCTGCACATAAGGTTATGAAGTGTCAAAGCATCTTGCCCACTACAATGCAATTGAAGAAGAAAATTGCAGGGTTGGTTTTCTCTTCTCCCCACCCCCCGCCCTCAGGTCTATATGGTTTTCTTTCTTTCTGTTAGAGGATCAGATTTTGTCTGCTGCTGCAGTGTGAAAAAGCACAGCTAGATCTTCGACATTACTGGATGGGGGGAGTGGGGTGGGCAGGGGGAAATCTGATCTCTTGCAGCACATATTTGGCATTTAGGACATGAAATTTCAAGCAAACAGCACACTTCAGTGTGCTGAAAGCTTCTCCCTGATCCTGAAACAACTAAAGGTGCCTCTATCAGCTTCAAGTTTCTATGATACTGAAAATATCGTGCTTTGAATATTCACACTTCTGTCACTGTATTATCTGAAAACCCATCCCTGAGACTGTGTGAACAGAACGTCTGTGAAGTGGATTATGCAGATGAAGCAATGCGGTCGCTCTTTCGTGCCTCCCCACGTTCCTACTGTTTCAGAATTATAGAAATAAGGACATGTTCCTAGGTCTTTTTACCTCAAGGTTACATGAGAAGGATTTATCATGTGTTTGATAGATGGGGTGTTAAGTCAAAGTCCAAGTTACACACCTTTGACTGGAGAGTCATGAGGTCATGAGTATGCCTTCAGTTAGAAAGTCCCCTTCCTGAATTTCACTAGCTGTGACTTACAGCCTTTCTTAGGTTCTGGTGTGTGAATTTCACCTGGGTTTGTACTTAAATAGCCTGATGTTTCCTGTGAGAGATTATCAGAACACTTGTTTTCAGTGCCAATATTAGGCTGTTATGTGGTCTGTTTATATGTGATCTTCCTTCAGCTGGATGAACACACCAGAGTCACCGTACACATGGTTAGTATTTTGCTGGATTTGTGATTCCTCCCCGCTGCGAGGGGGGCTGAACGCAAGGCCTTCCCAACAAAGTACAGCAGCAGCACTTCACAGCTTGGGAAGCATTTGAACTCCCCTTAGCCGGAATATTTGGAGTGCAGAGCACTGTAAGTTTACCAAGGGTGCAGCCCTGATGTAGGGTCTCACACAACATGAGCACAAACTTCACACTGTTTTCTCAAGAGAGGCCCTGTGAAAGCACGTGAGGTAGCCCTGGTCAGATTGAAGCACCAACCTATTAACAACCCTGCTTGTGTTCAAACAGGTCACAAAGGAAGATCCCATGCAGTTTCTATTTTTGCCTAATCCAGATCTGCAGGGATGTTTTAAGAGGTTTATGGTAGTTTCTTAACTCCTGGTTTGTTGGGGGATTGTAGTTGAAGATAAGGCCAGGGAACAGAAGACCACTGCGCAAGGGCGAGAAGTGTGGCATGGATGGAGAGGAAGGACAGATGGTGCTATGGGTGCCGGTCAGTCAGCAGGTGATTTTGCTGCAATAGACAACAGTCAGTGGTACCAGAAATTCATGAACTATTGCCCCTCTGGGCAACTTAGTCTCCATGAATTTAAGACAATTCTGGGTTTATGTGATTTGAATCCTCAGGCAAATAAGTATGTTGAGCAGGTCTTTCACACCTTTGACATGAATCAGGTAAGAAATTTTCTTTGACCACTTTTGTCATGAAATGCATGTGTCGGTGTGAACAGCAGAGGGCTGTGGCCTAGTTAGGTAGCCAGGAGTTGGGGTTTTTCCTCATTATTTTCCAGGAGCTGTGCAGCAATACTTAAAATGAGAAAACTTTGTTTGTTGGATTCTTGTTTTCAATGTAAAAACCTTCTAAACAAGAATTGGATCCTTATAGGAAGGACTGGGCAAGAGTCCATGACCCTTGTGTTCCCCTCTTTCGCTAGTGTAAGGTGGTGTCTATTTCTGTCTTCACTTTCCTTTCCAAAAATGTTTTTCCCCAACATTTCCATTGCAAGGTCTCTTCAGTTCAATGAGCTGCATTTTTGGACAGTTACAGCAAATCTCTTTTTTCTTTTTTTTGTGTTTTTGTTTGTTTTCTTTCTTTTAATCTCTCTTAATTTTTTTTCTTTATTTTAATATCACCATTTTTATTCTTATCTGGAAAGTTTGTGAGAGAGTTTTACTTCCCTAGCCATCCCTTAAAAAAAAAAAAAAAAGGCAACTTTTAAAGCTGAGCAGTGGAAGGAAGTAGACTTCACTTACTGCATATACTAGAATTCAGAAGACCAGGTTGCTTTTTCTAAAATATGAGTGGAAAGAATTGAGAAATGCAATGGAAGAAGTACAGTCAAAACCAGGAACACTCAGAAATAAGCAGATAGCAGCTTTCTGGGGAGGAGGAAGAAATATGTGAAATGAGAAACAAACAAAAAATCAAATTAACAAAGTTAAGGCACAAGTACAAAAAGATGGAAATAAATCTTCAAAGAGCAGAAGGAGGAAACAGCGTCTCATCCCTTCTTCGTACATTAAATAAAACCCTGGTGAAACTGAAATGCAAGCTGTGGAGAAAAAGTGTTGAAAAGCTCATTAAAATCTTAGAGATTAATTTCCTATCAGAAACAGAGCTGATACTTGGACAAAAACAACACATGGAAATAAATATATCTGTCCCTGCAGCTGCAGAAAGATGGGGTAGAAGAGTCTGGCAATGTCAGCCACAAGATCCAGCAGCCCTTTGGGGTGTCTCTCCCCCCAGGTTTTGCCTCTCCTGCTGACCCAGGGACAGGGATTATGAAGTGGGGGAAGTCTCACCATGCTCTTCAGCAACAGCAACAACCCTGGAGCCGCTAGGAGATGCAAGCTGCTCAGTGTCCGCTTGGATTGGGAAAGACTCGAGGCGCCAAGAAGGAGAACATCTCCAATCTAAATAACGGTACCTAATTAGGGAAGGCAGCCTCTCCTTTTAATTAAATGTTTACTGATGTCCCTATTGGCTCAGTTCTCCCCTCTTTCAAAATGCTTAACTCAGTGGATTTTATAGCGAGTGGGAAGAAAAAAAAATAGATAAAAAAGCAGGATGCTTCAGTATCCAAAGTTCTTCCACATAGCTGTCTGCGTAGGCAGGGGGGAACAGGAAGCTGGGATTTGGAGTTTTTTAAGGGATCTATATGTAATGTTACTAACTGAGAAAATCCAAGTTGTCCAAATCCTTTATGCAAACAGCCTGCGGCATCAAAATGTCATTGGGGTGGGGGGTTAATTCAGAGATATTGCCCTTAACACAAAGATGTTGGGGACTTTTGAAACAAGAATTTATTAAATTACTTTTAATAAATTTATTCTAGTGGTAGCTACAGCTGGATGAAAACATTTTCAAACAAGTATTTTTAGGGGTGCTAAAATAGTTTGGGGGCATGCAAAAGTTCTGGGCGTTCTTTTCTTTCTCCCAGCTGGAGTCAGGACAATTTACTGATCTCTCAGATGTTCCCTGCATGAGAAGACCCTTCCCCTTCATTTCCAGTGAGACCATTTAAAAGCAACAGTATAAAATTCATTGTGCACTTCCTCTCTGTCCTGGCTGTTGGTTCCACTTGGACTTTCGTGGTGCCCACCGGGCAATGCACATCTCAAGCTGTTGCCCACCCCAAGTTCAGGAAAATCAGCGAATTTGCAGTAGCTACAAAAATTAAGTATTCCTGACTTATCCTCCTGACAAAGAGAGATGCATCTCTGGCAGCTAGAAACCACGATGACAATAACAGCTTCAGGAGTGGGCGCATGTTGCAGCGAGTCTTTAACTCCAAATGGAAAACATAAAGTCGGTATCTCAGCGTGCTTCCAATAATCATTAAAACGAAAACAACTGCACTACAAATAGTTCTATGGGAAGGATAAGACTTGTTATTTCATTATGCATGGTCTGCTGGTTATTTATAGATACCGGTGCAGTCTAGTGTGTGTGGCGAACAACACCCACAAAATCACATCTGTAAGTGGTTCATTTAATGGCAAAAATAGCCTAGGCTAGACTGCACACAACTAAGATAAGCACAATGGCTTATCTCATCACCAGGACATGTGTCACTGTGCTGCACTCATCATCTCCATGTCAGGAGTAATAAAGCAGTAGTACAAAAAGGAATCAGACATAATGGGTTTCTAGAGATGGTTTTAACTGGTCATTGCTTTCTGTTTCTCTTTTAAATGCATACACGTGCCCAAGGAGTTTATTGCTTGTAGAAATACAGTAGGAGACAGACAAGTGATGCTGTGAAAAGCCAAAATAGGAACTCACTAGCCTTGGTGACTATGAAGCAGATATTCTGCATTGCAGTGCTGGGTGCACAGGGGCCTGCTCCCCATAATGGACCCACCATAAAGGATTATCTACACAGTTTATATACAAGGCATATATACATATTCATAGGGTTTCAAATAAATTGCTAGTTTTTCCATTATGACAGCTAATTGTCACCCACTCCCACACACACTATAATTTCTTGGTGGCCCTTCAACTACATTTGATGGTTGTTTACTTCATTTACTCCTCTTTTTTACCTGTCCTTTTGGTGAGCTTTAGCTTTTGTCTTGCTAACAAAGCCAGGAGCTGGCTCTGCAGACTTGAGGTACTGTTTTTCTACCTTTTCCTCTTTTGTCACTCAGAGATAAAAGTTGTTTCTTCTGAGGTACCACAATGCACGCTGTGTGCTAAGGTTGTAGTCCTTTAGGAGGAACTTTGCACATCCTTTACATAGTTGCTGACTAGTATTTATCACGTTCTTTGCTTCACGAGAAATGTGACTGTGAATGAACAAAGCTGTGCTGGTGCTTCATTAGTGTTTTCAATGATAGCATAATTAAATGACTGTGTTCATATTCCTGTACAGTTTGCTGTGTTTGCCATGATTAAAATGCCGTAGAAAACAGTGATGTTTCTCATCCCTGTGCTTGAGTTAGCTGGAATTTGATGGGTCATCTGCTTGCAGGCAGGGAGATTGGAGGCTGTGTCCTCCTAGAAACTTGCCTCATTGGGGCAAAAGCTTTTCTGGTTCATGAAGGAGAAGAAAAGAATCCTTGAAAGCAAGCTACCACTCTGATGACGATGCAGGAGGAAAGCAGAATTTAAACACTCATTCAAGTGCATAGAAAAGTGTAGGGTGTACTATAGGGAGAAGATGAGACTTTGAAACCTCCATGGTGGTACGTTTTCTGAACAGGATAGGCCATTCCAGCTCTCCCTGTAGGATAACCTCCTTTCTCTCCAATTTTGTATCTTGTGCAGATGAAACTCTTTCATTTGAGCAACCTAGGTGGTCACTCTGAAAACACCAGGTCTGCTTGAGCTGGGAGAGGTAGGTTACCTTGGTCTTAAGAGACATAAATGGACTCTGAGGCTGGCTGGAGATGAGGGGTGGCCATGTGCACATGGGAAGCTGTCAGTGGTGTTAATAGAGATGCGGGACAGGGGGATGGCATGCTGTGCCCCTGACTCGAGGGGATAGGCAGGGACACGAGCACGCTTGCAGCCGTGCTCTCTGCAGCAGTCCTCAGGTCAGTGGCAGATGTCTGTATGCCCTCAGCAACGGTGGGACCCAGCATCTGGCAGCAGTGCAGGGAAGAAGAGGGAGAAGAACGAGAGACAGGGCAAAGGCCAGGTTCCAGAAGCATAAGCTGAGTCACACAGGAGAGAAACATGGCGTTTCTTGGAGCAAACAGCAGGAAGAAATTGCTGGGGAAGGAAAAAGGGAATGAGGCTGGAGTGAGACAGTGGATCAAAAACAAATAAGAGGACAAGGCAGAAAGATAATTAGTAACGATGACGCAGCTTTAAAGGAGGAAAAAAGTATCTATAATTAAGGTTTTTTATTCAAATGTGTTTTACACCCAGCACTTGCCACTTCAAGGACTAGCAGTTGTCTCTTTTTGTCTTACACTTCAAACAGGTATGGCACTCTGATCAGGGGAAAGATGTGTGACCTCCTTGCTTCCCAACACAGGGATTTAGTATCTGTATCTGCTGCCTGCAGCCACATTACTGCCGCTTTTGTAATACTCCAGAGGAAGAGAATGGCACCTTTGTTATTTTACTTTTCTGGCAATTACTTATATCCTGGTAGTTCCCGATCACCCTTCTGTGGGTTTGGTTTTGCGGGGGTGGGGGGGTTAGTGGTTTTAGTTGTTTTGTTTTGTTTGGGTTTGTTGTTTTGTTGTGAGTTTTTTTTAAAGAGCACCTGCTATTTTCAATTTCTGTCCAAAAATTACCTCTTTTTTACTTTTTAAAATTAATCCAGGTGGCACCATCTTTTTCAAAACCAATGGGATTTTATACCATTTTCAGAGCAGGATTAGTGAACACTATTTTTTTCCTCACATGTCCCTAGAGACAGTTTGCTTTCCCTGCAGCGTGCATTTTCTGTGTGCCCCATCTTGCAGTTTAACAAGCCTGTCCTTGAACCAGTAATCTTCTTTATTGCAGGACTGTCATTTTCAGCGCAAGCACATAGTCCCACTGTTGCCTGTTTGTATCTTTTACTTAATTCCCAGAATACTGTACAGATTCCAGAAAGCTTCCTGGCATCTCTAAAGTACATCTCAGTAGATGCTGTAATCCTATCTTCATCTTTTAGCACCGGTTCAGTTTGCTACAGATAACTCATTTTTAATTTCTTCACTGGACTTTCCATACATATATATAACATATATATATTAGTATCTATACCCATTGCTTCGAAGTTCTTTGAAATGGCTTTGCTATATTAATTTCATCAGTTCAGCTCCGCATTGTTATGAATTTTTCTACTTTTATTTACAGAAGTAGAAATGTTCTTTTGCCCTTGGCTTCAGGAACGGGTGGTTTCTGTAGAATTTCTACTATCTCAGCACATGCTTTGTTTGTGAGTTCATTATTTGCTGTGGGTTATAAATTTTAGCCCTTTTGTGCTCCATAAAACTTATCTTTCTTTTTTTGTCAGGTGAAATATCAGCTATTATACACTATTCCAATCCTGCACTAGGAGTGAGGGATGCTGTGAGACTGAAGTATAAATCAGATCGCTTTTTCCCCAGGCATT
Organism: Heliornis fulica; assembly: GCA_013399135.1. Taxonomy (NCBI): domain Eukaryota; kingdom Metazoa; phylum Chordata; class Aves; order Gruiformes; family Heliornithidae; genus Heliornis; species Heliornis fulica. Next base: position 254,574 of record VXBZ01010913.1, on the reverse strand, counting down.
TTTGCTGTCTTTTGCAGGTATTTTAGTTATTGTTATTAAACAGAAGGGATCCTGAGAGCAAGCACTGAATTCAAGATAGAATGATTTGAAAGTAACATACTCCTGTAAGTTGGTTTTTTAGAACCGGTGTACAAAATCTGACTTTTAAGGCCCTGTCTGAAAGTCAGTGCCGCAGTCGCTAGGGGAGCACCTCCCCAAGACTTGCCCTTTGGAAGCAAGTAGCAGCAGTGTGCTTCTCCGTGGGAGAATATAGGAGGGAGGGGAGACAGATCAGTAGATGTAATGCAGCTCCCAAGTTCCCTATGCCAAGGTAGGGTCCCATGAATGGCGTTTGCATGCGGCCATGTGAAGAGATGAGCAAGTGCTGTCACTTTTTTTCCAAGTGGAAGAGAGGAGAGGAACGATGACTAGCTCTGGGTGAGTTACTGACGGCCAGTTCTTACTTGGCCATATCACGTAGAGCTTGCAGCCTGCTCATGTAATGTTCTTAGAGCCCTGTCTTTCACTGGTGCTTAACATAATGACCGGTGATTGCTTTAAGAGCAAGCCATGATAGCTGAAGAAGGAAATTCAGGATTTTTTGGCAAACAGTACATACTCAAGAGGTTTGTCTGCTTATTGCCTTGCACCATCCTTGTCCTCGCTGCCTTCTCACTCGCTGGCACTCACCAGCATGAGACACCCACACGAGATGTACCCCCACACTCCCTCACTCCCTGTGATCACACAGCAGCTCTAGGTCTCAGAGATGGTGTCTGGGGGGAAAGGCAGCACACCAACCACCCAGTTTGCTGTATGTATCTGGCTACCAAAGCAGTTTTGGCTGAAACCGCCAGCAATGTCTGTAATTTCCTGTGTAATAATCAAGAGTTCATGGGCACTTAAGGAGTGTTCAAGGCTTCTTACTCGTATGCCGCATCTGGAAGTGATATTTATGATATTAAACTTCATTATGTCCTTGTGGAAAAAGCTGTAGCATAGCCTGTTAAATGTAAGGGAGTCCTCCTCAAAAATTGACCTGATCCTATAAGATGCTGACTGTGATCTGGCTTGAGCTGTGCTGCTGCTTTTCGCGAGGCGCTCAGCACCCCACAGGACTGCGCTCTTTAACTCCACTGTGTGACTATAAACGAGAAGGTTAAGTGAGTGGGCGTGTCTTGGTCCTGCATCTCTTAACAGCCTACAGTTTTACACTGGTATTTATAGCTCCAAATTGGCCTGTGTTGTAGTAGTGCCCCTGAGCCGCTCATCTCCTTATATAGAAGCTTATCAGTACAGAAGTATTATTGATATTTAACCCCTTCGCTGACCTCACGGGGAAGAAGGAATTCTCCTCCTGGAAGCTGCAAAATAAAAAGCAACCCTGGGCCTGCAGCACTGACCAGCAGTGAGAAAACTTGCTGTAACTCACTTATCAGACAAAATTAATTCTTGTTAAAGATTCCTCTTCCACTCAAGTTCGGTCTCAAGGCTGCTGTGTGTTTCATCTGGGACACATGCTGAGATAGGGACAATGGGGTACAATCACACACAAGTACAAGATACCACAGGATGTATTTATGATAAGAAGTGCCTCAAGGAGGAGCCCAAAGGGCATTGCCTTTGAAAGGGTTAAAGCACCTACAACAGAGAAAATTTAATGATGGGCAATCCGTCTGTACTCTCAACCTTTTCCATAATAAATTGTAGCTACTCCTTACAGTCAACCCAGGGTTAGACTTGCTGATTATGGTTTGCATGTAATTCAAAATCAATCACTTTGAGGATCTTCTCCTTTTTCTAATATGCATGCTTGCATAGTAGGAGAGTCTGGGAGCATCTGGAATTTCATGAGCTCCAATTTGAGGGTGGCTCTCTTTAGCCACCTTGTGAAATCCCATCAAGTTTAGAACTGGGCATTAAAGGTAATCTCACATAGGTACAGATAGTCACCAACAAAAATAGAAAGCCATGCACTAAGAGGTTTACCATGGCCATTTAAATGCAGTATTTGCCTGTGTTCTGGCCACGAGCAAATCTCTGAACCTCAGAGAGATAAATGTGAATAGGAAAAAAGAGACACATTCTGCGTACTAAGATGGGTGCCCAAGAATCATTGCCAGGTCCTGGCTCTGTCCCTGAGATGCACCATTATTACAGCAAATTTATGAGAGAGTGCCCATCCGGACAACTCAGTCTGCACGAATTCAAGAAACTCCTGGGTCTGCAAGGGCTGGATCCACAGGGAGATTTATACATTAAACGAGTGTTTGATATCTTTGATCTGAACCAGGTAAACCTTCTTTTCTTTATTTCTTTGATCTCATATTATTGCTTGGCTTGTGAGTTGCAGCCTGCGGGCTTGTCTTTGTGCTCTGCTCAGAAAAGTGCTACTGTAGACAGTGCTCTGGAGGTAAGAAGTGGGATTGTGCTGCTACAAGGACTCTTGGTAGTACTTTCCGGGGACGCTTAACAAGAACAACAAGAAGCAATTGTGAACATGAGGTGTAATTTGCAGTTTACCAGTTATTCTATCCTTTGCTTGTCCTGTGCTTGTATGTAAGCATATGAAGATAGCAGTATGCTCACATACACAGTTAGTAAGTTTTTACAGCAGTGTAAAAGGGAGGAAAATACTGTCTGCGCTTAACTGGCAATGAAGTGCAGCACAGATAAACAGATTTGTCCCAAGTACCGTATCAAACCTGTGGCAGAGAGGAAAATGTAACTCAGATGAAAATCACACACAGTGCCCGAATTATGAGACCAAACCAGGTACCAAACAGAAAGGTAAAGCACCTTCTCCAGGCTGTATTTCCGTTTTACCCTCCCTGCTGCTGCAGCAATGGCTTGCGGTTGCAATGACCTATCTGTAATGTAGCTGGCTCCCAGACAGACAGCAGGTATATTTACCTTAGGTGTGGCAACAAGGCCAAAGCTATGGCCATCTGATAACTTCTGTAGCACCTGTCACTGGGTGTAGATCTTTGACCGTGCGGTTGTGGGGGGAAGGCAGATGCTTGGGAGTATTTAATATGTGTGTATTAAACATAGAGGGACATGTCCTTCTCATGTGGAGGACAGAGGCAGGAGGACCTGCACCGGGTGTGTCACCTGGAGAACATGCTGTCTTCTCAGCATGGCTCCCAGGATAATTATCCCAAAACATCTCCGTTGCTTCATTTGTGTGATTGGAGTTCCTCTCTACCAGGACCTAGGATCATTGTCACCATCCCCATCTTCCTCAGATGAACCAAGATCAACAAAGGCTAAAGGATGGGAAAACAGGATAATAGCCAGGAATTCAGTCTCATATTGCCTGTACAGCTGGCACAAGAGAAAGCATTTTTTCCTCTCCTCTCTTCTCCTGTGTATCTATTTCATAATGCTGAAGGTCACACATACCAGACCAGTGAGGGGTGGCTAGCTTGATTAGAGCAGACTGGGTGGGTTGGAACCAGAGAAAGCTGTGTGTGTCCACAACCCCACCATCTGCTGGACAGGGACCAGGCCACCCAATACCAAATCTACATGTTTGCCAGCCTTCATGGCTAAGGTAATTTCCAAACTAACACATGAACAGATATTGACAGAGATGGTGATCCTTGAACACCTCCCAGAGCACCCTGGCACAGCACTCCCCCCAGCCCCTATAGATATACTGTTCTTTTTCTCCTTCTCCCTCCCCCTGCCCCAGTTATTCTATACCTCAGTTTGCTGAGAGCTGCAGCTTTCTGTATAACGTGGAGTTGAGCTGTGGTTACAGCAAGGAGATCCCAACCTGTAGATTAGGTTCCATGCTAAAAGAAAACTGAGGAATAACAATCCCAGAAAAAAAAAAAAAACCAACAACTAAATAAATTAATGGATATTGAGCAATATAGCATCTGGGAATCAAGCTCGAGTGATCAATCAATCAAGGCTCAGTAATCTCTGCTGATCACTAGCTGCTGACCATGTGCAAAGGTGTGTTAGGTATGGAGCAGATCAAGCCTGACAGGGGAGGATGCAAGGCAAGCAAAACTAAACCTGGCATGTTTGAGACAAGCATAGGTTTTATTTTTAGTCAGAATAAAAGTGGAAAGGAGCAATTTGAGATGTAAAATTTATATCCTAAACCATTTTTTGCAGAGCTCTAAAAATTTGTTGTATCTTAATCTCTATTTGGTATAATAATTGCATTTCTATTACCATGCAGCATAAATTATTTTGTTTCTTTTTCATTGCTAACAGCATTCTGTTTTTTTAATTACATTTCTTTCTCTTTACTACCAAAACTAACAACCGCTGTTTTTCAGGTATGCTTTTAGAAATAACAAACATCAGTCAAACACTTTTCAAACACGTGGTTATGATGCTTTTTATGTGGTTAAGATGGGAATAAAGTGGCAACAGAACAGCTTCTCAGGGAAGGAGAAAGGAACATTGTGTTTTATCGATGAGGTAAAATAAGAGGATCTCCTTATTCCATACATTCTCTTTTTGTCCTATGCCCTTTCTATGGCTTTTTTTTCCTCCCCAGGGTTTTTGGCAAAAGTGTAGGCTTTGATCCTGAAAAGTGCTTTTAGTTAAGTACAGACGTGTGAAGAGCGGTCAATGGCTGGCTGGCTGGCAGTATCGCACTGTGAGCTCTGAAATGGCAGCTATGACCCCTTACAAATAAGGGGTCATTATCCTTCCGTGACGTTATGTAGAATATTCAGGCATTGTGCAATATTAAATAGATGATAGCCTTCCATCTCCAAGCCACAGAAGTTAATAGGTGCAGGTGGTTGAGAGCATAACGCACAAATTCAGAAAGAATTTGGACATTTGAGTTTTTGCTTACGTTTGGTTTCCTTCAGAACTGTAGGAGCTTCTCAGGTTGGCAGATCAAAATTTTATTGCTTTCACTGTTGTATTCTTGTGGGGTTGCTGCTTTCTAATAAATGAGCCAATATCCCAGTATGTGAGTGGTGAAGTATGCAAAACTTCATGATATAAATTATTTTCTTTCTTTTAACAGTATCCCTTATATACAAGTGATGTTTAGCTAGCAAACTTGAACCTTCTTCCTTGCTTTTCCCAGCTCACTTTTGGGGATAATGACCTGATTTTTTTTCATTATCCAACTTTCTGTGTTGAGGTAACACCATGGTGTAATAGTGGTGTAATAGTTTTAAATAGTAATTTAAAATTCTTATGACTTCTGTTGCTGAAGCTTGCATATAAAAGCATAGAGATTTAAGACTGACTACAGCTAATCTCCATCTGAAGCTCCTCATTCTGGAAAATTTAGGTAATTTTATATGGTCTTTTATTCCCAACAGAGAATGTATTTTTCTAATATAAGATTCTGTTTTCTCACAAATAGGGATCTGTTCAGAAAGCTGTGCTAAAGTTATAGGCCTGAGATTAATATGCAACTCCAATTATAGCAGCCTAATGCTCCTTAAGTTAAATTGGGATCATCCACGCTTGGAGGGAGTCTATCATAGAATAAGATAGTAAAGCACTCTTAAAATGTGCATAGACTCTCTCCTCTCTGTTGCCCAGTTTAAAACCTCTAAGCAGGTAAGTTGTGGAATATTAATGCCACAGGACGCTGGTGGGACACAGCAATTAGTTGTGAACTGCATTTTACCTCCTTGTTAGTATTGTTGCTCTTCTAGTGAAGTCTGAAGCAGACACCCTACTCCCACCTAGGATTTCCATTTAAAATAACCTCAGTTTGCCAGTAAACTGGAAACAGTGAAAAAGGAATTGTGGCAGCATGGCAGGGTTTTGGGGTTTTTTGACAGTTTACGATAGATTGACAAGCCTCATCAAAACTTGCTTCTCTCAAGTCATCCATACAGATACAAATAGGAATTCTGTCACATGAAAAACCTTAATATTCCCTGCATTTACGTTGGAGATAATAGAGTAGTTCAGATCTCCAATCATGGAAGCAATTCTGGCCAGTGGATATACTGGAAGTGCTACTGGAAATGAGTGGTATCATTTGTGCCCTAAAAGCTTTCTTCTCAGGAACAGGCTAAATAAATGGTAACCATTTCTGGCATCTCAACTAGATGCTTCATACTTGAGTGATCTTATACATCAAGTATGTAGATGTCTTTAATTTTTCCATGCTTCTTAAAAACAAGGGCTCCATGTCAAGTGTTTTCATGCCTTCCTTGACCTCTGTCAGATGTTTTGCTAATAATTGAACAAGCAGAGAAATAAATATGCTAGTAAAGTTTTAAAGCTGCTGTTCATTATTCTTTGCTCCAGTGAAAAATAAAGATAGTGAACATTCAGAACTGTAATTGTGAAGTTAACTTTCATTGAGATTATCAGGAGGAGTGCAGGAAGTAGTGTTTAAGCAAAGGTTTTATTCATGACTCATGCGTTAATACTTGTAAGCGTTATTTATACAACGGCATTGGCAGTGTAATAAATGATGGGTTTATCTTTGGCCACAGCTTTCCAATGAAAGCCTTCAAAACTAATGTTTTTATTAAAATACAAGTGCAAGAGAGTTCATTTTGTTAAAAGATTACCTTTATTAGCTCATTTTAGGGAAAAATTATCTTGGTCTTCTTTAACCTTAAGCTGTTTATAATATCAAAATGAAAAAAGCTTCAACTACATACAAGTAAATTGAAGTCTTCCTGCTTTTTTAATTCCCTCCTCATCTCAATCTATGCTTAATTTTCATGCAGTCCTAGTTCAAGCAGCCAACTGATGAATTTCAGAGAGGAAATAGTTGCATGCGTCTTAAAATATTTCAGTATTTGACAAATATACTAATACATATTGGGTTTTCTGTGAGAGTATGCATCATGTTTCAGAGAGATTATATCTTCCAGAATGAGGTTACAACAATATTAAAAGAGAGAGTATAGCTAGAGAAATTATGTCTGGTGTATCTGTAATATATTGGATGTGGTAGTTGCTCTTAAACAGAACTAAGGAAACATCCTCCAGTCAGCACTGCTACTATTTAACATTTATTCTAAAAAAAAAAAAAATCTTATTTCTTTAAATCAGAAACTCAGATCACTGTTATCCAGAGGCTTGCAGATAAGCTTTGTAGCCATTGAAAATACAAACCGAGCATCGCAAGGATGGATGGATGGATGGATGGATGGATGGATGGATGGATGGATGGATGGATGGATGGATGGGGTTCTTATGACCCACGAAGGATGAAATATATGTAGCTGTATAACATGTGAAGCACTATACTGAAAATGCTATTGCATTAATTTGGCATTAATTGAAAGTAGCTACAGGAATAACTGTCTGTTGCTTTGTAAGAAAATTGGCTTTTAAAAGATAGGATATACTGTGAAGAGTAAAGAAGATTAATAGGTATGTGTCACCAAAGGAATGTTATGCAAGTTCAAGGATTTTCCTGTTAACATTTTATAAAGCACTGGATAGTTCTCAACACAGAAAAGTATTTTCTCCTACACTTCTTATGCAGAGGTAAAGTTGGGGGATGCAGAAATATGGACACTCCACAGCAGAGTCTGAGAATTCTTTCGATAAGGAGCCACCATGACTGATGTCAATCTTAAGACATCTTTCTAGTTTGTGCTTTTTCATTTAAAATTTAAAGTACTTCTGTGATAAACTAGAGTTCATCTAACATTATTATGCAGATTGGAACTATAAAAAAGATTTTAAAAGGAATCCATTTTAAAATCAAAAGAAGAAAGTTAAAATGGGCTGTTTGATGTGGAAAAGATAATAAAAATGCAAAAATGTGATACTTCAATAGAACTTTGTTCTACGTAGCAATGTAAACCAAGTCTCAAGCTACTTTTTTTTTTTTCATTTTATTTTCTCTCCACTGAAGAATAAGAGTTTCCCTTTACTCCTTGTACTTTGCACAGTGCTGATAAGTCTTGGAAGGCAAACCACTGTTCACTTTTCTGTCGTCCTAGCTCCTTTCCTCCTGTCCTGCTGTGTCTTTATAGTTCCGATTTCCAGGTACACTTTTCATCATCTGCTTGTGTGTTCTGGCTATAAATAGACATTATACTCTTGGGTATAGGGACATGAATGGGATTAGCCAAGTATATCTTCCAGGTATTGTAGCAGAAGGAAATGTGAATCATTTGGCCATGAAATTCTCCATGAAAACAGCGGTTGCATCTCATAGTATGAGAAAAGTGTGTAAATGTTCTCAGATATAGTATTTTCAGAGATGTTTTGAGGATTCGTTCTTCATTTGACTTTCACTTGTTTTATCTCTCCACTTTTTCCCCTTTCTTAAGAGCTACAGTTCTTACTTCCTGAAATATTCGGGCTTTTTGGAGTTGATGTGTTGTACAAAATCCTTTTCCCATTAGTTTCAGCCACAATCCCACAAAAGCAGCAAAAACAAGGCCAAACCATTTGCTTCTCCTTAATCTGGAATGATGTTGCATATAATTATCTCAATGTAAAGCCTGATTACTGTAAATAAGGAGGAGGTTAAATTATTCATTGCTGTGTTGAAGGCAGTGCAGTTAGGTATTTTTTATCAGTATGCTTAAGTGCCTTTGAAAGGTTCTGTGTCTTTTTAAAAAATGCTATGAAAGAGAAACTATGCTCTATGAGTATTTCACCTGGCTCTGTCAAACACTACTCTTTATTTAGAGACATCTTCAAGAATGTCTTTGTTCTACTTCTTAACTACCTGCAGAATTTTTTACATCAAATGTTATCTATTGATTCCAAAAAAGGAATCTATTTCTTTGTAAGGGTTTCCCAGAATTACTGCTGCAATTTCACAACCTTAATTTTGTTTTCTAATGGTTTGGCACAGGACATAATGCTGTGATAGTACTAACTTATGCTACGATAATGTGTCATTACCAGCTAAAAGCCTCCATTGTATCATTAAAATCATCACTTGCTTAATGTCAGTGCAGATGACTTCCCAGCTGCAGGATTTGATGGTACAAGTTATGATCTAGAAGCTTCAGACCAGAGGTGATTCCCCAGTAGTGGCACAGCACCATCGAGCGTGGAGAGCTGGTGCTTTGCATGGGATATTAAAGTGAGGTCTGTCTCAGATTTCTATTGAAACATTGCAGAATTCAGTGGCTTTTTTTTTTGGTTGTTTGGCTGGTTGGTTGGGGGTTTTTTTGTTAATTTCAAGAAGGGTAATCTGAATGTCCAGGAAATTTTCTCCTTAGAAGCAGAATTTCAGAATAGTCATGTAGGCAAATTCTGTGAAGTAATATTGCAGTTGAATTGTCCTTGCATCACAGTTCAGATGCTTAGCTGGACTGGACTACGCTGTGCGATGGGGTGGTGGTACTCATAGCGCACACCACGGAGCGTCCCCACCTTGTCATCTGTGCAGTGTGTCTAGCCTCACTCCATCTGCAGTAGAGGTTTGCTGCACTTGGGCGGTGGATCTGTTGTACCGTACAGCATCAGGGACATGGTCTGCACATGGTGTGAGGCCAGATGCCATCCACCAAAGCTTTGGCAGCTGGCTGCCAGGAGTCCCCTGTTATGCTGGGATCCAGCACCTGAGATTCACAGGTTAGGATGACCCAGTCTGCAGTCCTGTAACAAGCCATAATGCCAACTGTGTTGTGCAGGAGACCTAGAAAACGTTAAGCACTGCATTGGATACAGAGAAATCAGTGCAAAAAGGTACTGGCACATAATCACAAACTCATTCCTTGGTTTAACTTTTTTTCCTTGCTTTTTTTTCCTTTAATATGGCTTAAATTTGTATCACAAATTTTCACTGCATGTCCTGCTGTAACAAATGTGGAAAACTTGGTGTAAATAAGTGTAGAAAGGAAGAAATATGAAATAAGAAGTCCAATTCTATGTTAAAATAATCCTCATAGTCCCCACAGTTTCCCATTGAGTTGTGCAGAGTTCCTACACTCCCTGTTTTAAAACTAAAGAAAGGTTTTGGAGCTGTTCCCTCTGCAGTTGCTCAGTGACCAGTTTTACACATTAATCTGAAGCAATTACAGTTTTCTAACCACATGTGTAGGGTTTCTTTGAAAGTTTCATTTAAGTATAAACAAATTAGCATATGCTCTGCAGCTTTCACTGAGCTTAAAAAGTGCTCGGAGCATATTACTACCATTACCAGCTAACACTGTAACTTGTCACGTTACCTGAATAGGCAACCAAGATTAACTCTGTACAACTAATCATAATTACTTTTAAGTGCTACTTGTTAAATTATGATGAAGATAAAGGGTAAAGAAATTTTAATGAGAAACAGTTCAGGAATCTGTTGCTTTTAGTTAAAGAAAGTTTAAGTAAAAGAGCAACTGTCTTTTTTTCTATTTATTTCCTTATTAATTACAAAAAGCAGTTGGAAGCTACTGAAGGTTTACATGTTCTTCTTTTCCCCTTTAGCATTTAAGTGTTGCCTTGAAGCATCCAAAGCTATTCAATTATGGTGACAATGGTGTTGGTGAGCCACGCTTTGGAAGTAACTAACATTTTAACTAACTTGGTCACAAACTCATGTCATGACAACAAATTGGTAACTGCTTTCCTGTGACAAAACGTGATCCGTTATCTCCCTACTTTTTACAGAAATTAAAACTGCCTGCTAGGTAAAGAAGGCAGAAGAACTCTTTCCCTGAGTTCCTTTATCTGATAATACTGAGTGTAGTTCAGGGAATTACAGTATATGCATTTAACTTTAGGGCAAATATTTCCCTTGAGATACTAATTCCTAAAAAAATTATCTAGGAGCATCCAAGATTATCTGTCATCAGAGAGTCTTTGCCATCAGAAGACATGCATGTCTTCAAAGCACCTCTCTTGGAGGATTGTCCTGCTCCATTCTTGTGTTTCTCAAGCAAGAAAAACATGCTTGAATTGTCAGCAAGAAATTTTCTGGAATATGTGTTGTGTGGCCATGGCTACATTTTGTTTGTTTGCTTGTTTTCTCTCTCTTGCCTACTGCTTTGGTTTAAGTTGGGAAAGACTTTCCTAAAAGCACAGGCAGAGGCTCAAAATTAGGGGTGCAAAAAGCTGAACCCTACCATCCAGGATATGATGGAAGAGCAGGTAAATAATTTAGAACATATTTTTACTGAAAGTTGGGCCCTCCTGGGCACTGCTGTGCCATGTTGTGCACGGGAACCAACCTGATGCCTCGGCAGTTTCCCTGTCTTCCTGCTTCTCCAGTAATCTTGAAAGAAGATTGCAAGTGATGGCAAAGAGTTGGGGGTAGTTATTAGTTTTAAAGAATTTAAATTGTCAGCTTAAAATTTTGGATTTCTCCAGGTTTTACCGGGGTAGCCTTAGAGCCAGGACATATAGGTGGTTCTGCACTTCTCACTCCTCTAACACAAAGGTCCTGCTAATTTCTGGGTCCCCAAATCTCTTTATCTGGGCAAATCAGAACCTTGTGTAACTCTCTGGTTAATACCGTCTCATCTCTTTATATAACAGTGTGTGTGCAGCTATCACAAGACCACTTAACAATCTACAGCTCCTAATTCCCTGCTTTGTTCTTCATCCTTATCTAACAGCCTATGCTTGCCAAGAGGTTCCCCCTGTCCCCGTGACCAACACCAGCTTTGTTTACTTGGGAGCTGGTGATCCCAGCCATAGCCTGTGTAGGGGATATAGAGCTCTCTCCAAGTCCCAGGCTCCAATGACAGACCTTAGGGATGTGTCGAAGTTGAAGACTCACAGCTAGCTCTGTGCTTCAATAATGCGTGTGGAACCTTTGAGGAGCAGCTGAAAGCCTCCAGGAGTAAAAAGAAAGCAAGGAAATAGGGGACTATGAAACAGAGCAAGATAAATACTCTGTTAGGTTTCTGAGGACAGAGAAAGCAGTGCTATATTTGAAATGGGGCCAGGGAGGGAAGCACTCAGGATTAACTATAACTTTAACAGTTATTCTGAGCTGCTATAATCTGCTATTTGACCTGTGCCTCCTCTGTCTGGCTCATGAGGTTTAAGTAGTACTCTGAAAGACAGAGGGTGGGCAGAGAAGGTGGCTTAATGTCCTAAGCCCTAGGTCTGAAATATCTAGACCATCTATATTTGCACACTTTTTAATCCTGATGAAGCCTGTTGAGCTAGTCTCCTGTTGTCAGGTTGAGTTTAGAGATTATTCAAGAGCAAATCTGAAAACAGGGTCTGCTTATTATGTGTAGACTTTTGGTAGAGTTCTTAGCACTCCAAGTAAGATGATGAGTTACTCATCACAGAGTTTGTGGGGACAGAAATAGGCCATTTTCCATGTGTGCAGCCATGGTGTGCTGTGAGTGTAGCTGGCTCACTATCCCATAGCATCAAACACACTCAGGAAATCACGTTCAGGTAAGAACTAGGCAGCCAAAATGCTGAGTTCAGGTCATTCTGGCTGAACCTTGAGTTACTGCACCATTTAAGATCATCAGTGTATTCACCGCTGACAGGTCAAATATTTTTAAGCTGTATTCTAATAGTTTGAAGCTGTGAGAGCGCAAAGACCTGTGAAGATTAGCAAAGCTATTCTAGGAACCTAAGGATAATGCTCTCCTACAGCTCCCAGGCTGGGGTACTAACTGATGTTGTGTAATGCTGCAGTCCCTCACTGCCTGGCTTTGCCCTCACAGGGCACATGGCCCAGTCCTCACCGAAAAAAAGTGAGCAGTCTCCAGAAACTGTACATAGACTGACATTCCCAAGCAAAAACATCTCTCTCTCTCTCTCAAAAAAAAAAAAATTAAATTAAATTGCTTTCTCCTCAGGAGATAAAGTACTTAATGAACAGTTGAAGTGGGGCCTGGGCACTGGGCCGGGGCAGTCGGGGCTGGTGGTGCCCTCGGGGCTGTGAGCATCAGTTTTATTTCATCAGCAAATTCTCCTTCCAGTTTTGGAGCTGCCTTTTGTCTTTGTTTTGTGACTCAAAAACTGTTCTAAGCAGCTAAAAAAAAATATCACTCATCAGCAAAAGAAAAACAAGTTATGAAAGTGCAGTGTTGAAAGGCCCAAACCCATGTATAACAATAATGTGTCATAAAGCTTCTAGTTCACCTGGTCAAGCCATTAAGAGACTCCAATGAAAAAGTAGTTATTTTATTTTTTAAGCCTACTATGCTAAGCAGAAAGTCCAGAAGAATTAGGGGCATGTAAGAGAAATTTTGACCCCATTTTTTTTGGTGTCTTTCCAGCCCACTCCTCAGAACTGAATGAGGAGATTTCTGTCCCCTCTATTTTATCCCACATTCACTGGGGGGACCTTGTGCCCCTTGTCCAGCATCTTCAGGCACAGAAGGGACCAGGACTTCACCCTGACAGGTGCCCATGGTAATGCCATGTAATTGTGCTGCCGCCGAGGAAGGCACAGCCAGCCCATACGGACATGGGAAATAGGCCTCCACGTGCAAAAACCGCATCTGCCACCCAAATATGTCCTGTACCTTAAGTTGCCAATTAGGCAGGTTTGTCTTTTGAATAGCTGAGTAAAGCACCAGAAGTGATTTTTTTTTCTTTTGCTGCTAGTAATCAGCTCTGCTTGTTATGTTGCTGGTTTTGTTTTTGGTTTTTTATTATTTTATTTTATTTTACTATTTTTATGGTAGCCCTGTGCTTGTGAATCACTAACTTTGTAACGAGCAACAGATACTTTACTGCCTGCACTGCAGAGAGTGAAGTTTTACAGTGCCTGGAGACATGTAAGTGCCTACCTGGTCACTTGTACTGTGAATGGGTTTAGAGCAGCAGATGGGTGCATCAGCACAGCAGTCTCAGTAACTCCATAACACATTTATTGTGCTATTTGTTGTACCCACAGAACAACAGGATGATCTTCATAGGTTACGTTTATGATTTTTTCATTATAATGTACTGTTCTGAGGGTCTTGGATGCTACTGTTAAAAGTGCAGTAGTTGTCTTTATCTAAGCAAGCTCTGTGTTCGTGTAACAAGATTGCCATAACCTGCACCACATAAATGTTTTCTTTTCTACCTACAGTGGGTTTTGGTGTAGAAATGAAAACCAGTACATTTCTCATTAATCCTTTTGTGCAATGTTTCTGGTTCCTGTTCATGTAGATACACATCTGCCTCCTTGGTATTTCTGGTCTTTGCATGTCTGTGGAATGTGTCTGGTGTTTTCCCAGCAACTACACATTCTCTTGCGTGTTTTTCAGGTGGGAGTTTTATGACCTTGGCCTTCAGTCCCTTCCTGCTTGGGGTAGGCCAAATACTGCACCAAATGAGAATTATATACTCAGTCACGTTAAGATGATTATTAAGTTTTCCAAGCTTCTGATATTTTGTCAGAGAAACAACCGTGCCAACAAGACGTAGGAGGAAAGCACACAAAATACTATTTTCCAAAATCCAAAGTGAAATGTAAAGGAGAAAGAATAAAATTAATCTTGTCATGGACATCCAGAAAGCCTAAAATTAATCCGTATTTTCAATAAGTAGTACATAATGCAATAAAAAAGTAGCAACGTGAAATGCTTCTAACCACGTTCTTAATACATCTGTCAAATCAGACGATGGAAAAGTAATCAGCAAAATAAACCTTTCCCCCCCAGAAAAACACTTGATGAGATTCTTCCTGAAATAATACTTGCAAAATCAAAATTCAAGCTGGTGTGCTGAAAAGCAGCATTCAGGTTTGTGGTACACGATGTGTTGATTTTTGGTAAAGCACCTGTTTTTAATACTGGACCTAATCTTGTTTAAAAACTACATGCAGTTTCTGCCAAATTTCATTTAATCCCAAACAGGGGCCCGATGGTGTCTTTGCCTTGCTAAGTTTGCTGCCGTGGCAATTGCAACAAATCCAGTAATGACAACAGAACCTGCACAAAGAACCTGTGGAGCGGGGGGTCAGCCCACACCCTTTCTGCTTGGGCATCGAATCCAGTGTGTTTGAAACACTGGATTTACCACTTAGATGCCGCTCCACCAAGCAGCCTTGCACAGAAATCAAAACAAGCGCTACATGTGGGGCAATGAGTTGCACCCCACCTTTAGAGGACACCTTTTAATTATTTAATTAGTGCCTGCTGGCTGCAAAACCTCAACTGGCAAGATGTGGGTTGATGAATGACTATAAAAACAAGTAACATTTTAAACCTACTCATCCAACCTCTCCGTCAGATAGTCTGACACTGGTGGCAGTCTCTCCAAGGTTTTCCAAGTGATTGGATTCTGACCAGTGTAAAGATCACAAGATTAAATTTACTAGCTGTTAATTAAATTTACCAGCTGTAAATTTTTTATATGAGAAACAAGTGGAGCAAGTCCTTTCCAAGTTCAGTATATGTTTCCTCCATCCTCACCATAGTTTTACAGAAACAGAAGAGCCATCAGAGTAGCATAGAATCATAGAATTTGGCAGACCACCTGACCACAGATGCCTGACCTTGACAGCAGAAAATATGGAATGAAATCAATCTGAAATGCTTTTTCCATATGAATATTCCTCCAATCCTCACTATTTAGAAACTAGTTTATGGCCTGAAGGTTTATATCCCATGCAAAATGTACTAGTCAAAGGAGGAGACCTGTTGTTTACATGCAAAAAACACAGCACCTGGATTTCATGCCTGCTTAATAGTTACCATGTATAAATAACACTTTCTACATGATCTCTCCTGGAACAGCTCTGCTATATGGGAAATCACCTGTGATTCTAGAGTGCCCATATGAAGCCATATCCAACTCAGCTGTAGACATCTCATTTGTACCAAATCAGATATCCCAGACTCCCCTTCTTCACACGTGGAAGTTTTCCACAAAACTGTTTCTCTTCTCCTCAAAAAATGTCAATAACAGTTGTTCAGAACATATTTGTACCCCCACCCCTACTGCCCACAGCTCTCAGGGAAGAATAAAACTGTCTGTGCTAACGCTTCTACTAAAGCACATCCTTTTCAAACACCACAGGAGATGTCTCTGTTAGGGTGCTTTATAAATCAGTGAATACAATGACCTGTTCCTTTGAAATTGCCAGAATGAACAGAAAAAACATTGTTGTTAAAAAGATCTTTTCTCTCTCTCTCTCTCAGGATGGATTTATAGACTTCTTGGAGTTCATAGCTGCAATAAATTTGGTTATACGAGGGAAAATCGACCAAAAATTGAAATGGTATTTTAAGCTCTACGATGCTGACGGAAATGGATGTATTGACAAAAAAGAACTATTAAGCATATTCACGGTAAGCAATTTATGACCAATATCAAGAGCATTTAATGTAGTGCACTGCCCCTGAAACCATGGTTTTATCGTGTGTTGTGACTGGATTGTCTATACTCCAGCTACTGGTTTACAGTTGTAAAACCAGGGTTGTTCTGGCTAGCAACACTCCTGCCATTAGTTTCTTGCTTACTGAAGTAAACATATCTAAGTAGTATTTTACTTTAAACTATAGTTCTGCAGATATAATGCTCTACTGAAAGTGAAAAACTATAGAAACAGTAGGGACATTATTGTGATAAACTATACTATAAGGCAGGGTAGAACTGAAGCAGCATCATGAATAAAGCAGATGGTTACAAGTGTTTGTGTCTGTTGTGGAAAACTGGTTTCTCAAACTGAATTTCACGCAAGAAACAATATAGATGTCATCAATATATTCCAATATTTTAATTCTTTTGAAAGACTTTTAGATTTGTCTACTACAAATGCCATTACCCCTATTTTTAAAATGAATTGGGGAAATTTAATTTTATCATTAAATCATGCAGTGACATTTGGATACAAATATTGTAGAAAATTTGGCAGAAAATGAGTCCATTTCAAACCCATAAAACCAAAGCAGTGTGATTCTTTCTTTAAAGTGATTTCTGTATTTTTCAACTTGCTCTAGTGAAATAATACTTTGCACTTCAGTAGCTGCTTTCATCCAAAAGATATTACACAGGGTTCCTTGCAAGTATGAATGACTTCATAATGCTACTTAAATGTACAGGGCTCGTTACAGATCAAGGTTTTGCTGCAGGGAGCATAAAACCTCAATAGGGATTTAATGTCATAATAAACAAGGAATGTACTTTTCCTGGTTTCTGTATTACTGCTGGTGCCTGGCTAGTCACTGTTAGACACTTTCAAGAGCTGTTGCCCAGATTAAAAGGAACTGGAGCCAGATGGAGCCATGGAGTCATAACGCTGGTGCATCACCTTCTAAAGAGCAACTTCCTAAAGGTAGAAGTAGAGGATGCATCTCCCAGATTTCTTCTCATTTAGGAATAATGACATCTTTCTTTTTCAGATATTCTCCATCATTTTTCACCCAGAAGCAAAGAAATTACTGTGTTTTGTCTTGGGTGTATCCAAATATATAATTAAAATCCTTTTAATGTAAAGATTTCTTTTTCAAATTACCTGTTTTTCAAATCAGTTTAAACCTCATGTGTTTTCTTCTCTTTTGTAGTACAAGAACGTTTAAGTTAAACTTGCCTAAGCCATTTGACTTAGGCTAGATTAAAATAAGTGGATTCTAAACAGAAATTAAAATATAGGCTCACAGTCATTAAGGACCTTGCTTATATTAAGTATCAGTAAGGAAAAGGGCTTGTCCAAAAATATATGTCATATCTAGGACTCATTTAAATCACAAAAGTCCTATTAAAACTTCATCTCTCCCTCAGCTATGCAAACTTTGGACCAGGCGTTCTTTATCAACCCTCAAAATTCCTCCCAGACAATTATGCACCCTCGCAGTGCTTTTTACAGCCCAGTGATTCTATTTCATTATTTAAGGTGATTCTGTGGTAGTCAGTGATTCAAGTGCTCTTTTACTCTTCGTATTGCTGCACATTTAACTGTGGCAGAGGTTCTGAAGGCTGCAACAGGGTCTGACATATAAAAGTATCTGAAGTAGAAATTAGTAATACAAACAAGTTTATGTACCTATCTTAACTTTTTTTTGCTGCTTTTGAACTTCTTTGTGAAAGTAGGGTAAAAACAGTGATGATCAAGAATTCCACAGCAATTCTGAATAGGTTTAACTTAACCTTTATATTTAAATGCATGAGTTCTAAAAGAATATCAGGAATACTGACAGAAACAGCTGGCACATGCAGTGAATTATCTTACACAACAGAGATCATCCCAAGATAATTCAAGTGTAGAAAAACAAGTTCTATAGTATGCCAATTACAGAAAATACATGCATGCGTGTTTGTACACACACACACACACACATATATATATGTATTTTCCCAGTCACTAGTTGTGATATTGACTCCGAGTCCAATTCTGTAAACATATGCTTGTTTCTTCTGAACCACTGGCTATTAACTTATAGGCTTCTATAATGCAAAAGTTACTGTCTCACTGAATGGGATACATTTTCAAAAATATTCACTCGAAATACTGACTTCCTTTGTGACAGGAAAAACATAAGGGAGACTTCTGGCTTTCTGTGGAGGACAAGTACATTCTGCCAACTTCCAGGACTGCTGGTCTGACCTCATTTGTGATTACTAAGTTAAACTGTGTCTTAATGGAAAAATGACCTGGGCTTCCTCCTCATGTGCTTTCAGCTGTGAAAAACAGTACTGTATTTAAATCACACGGACCACAGGGCACTCTCCAAAGACATAGAAGTCTCTAGGGCCAGATAAAAATGCTGTTGTGGAATCTAAAGTAAATCGCAGAGCAGAGGTGCCGCATGGCTTCAAAAGACCTTTGGAGATATGTAAATTAGTCTGTAATCTTCAGGCTGTTTTGTGTTAATTAAATTTCCAATCCTCGTTACTGAAGATTTAGTCGAAATAGCTATTTATTTATCAGTTTTTGAAAGGGTTGGTGAACTATACAGCAGCACTGCAATTACTGCAGTTGCAGTAATTGTTACCACAACTTGATGGGGAAAAAAATTCTGAAAGAACTTTCTGTGTTTCTGCCTTCAGGCTATCCAGGCTATTAACGGCCACACCGACATGTCTGCTGAAGAGTTCACAAGCATGGTATTTCAGAAGATAGATGTGAACAATGATGGTAAGTACCTAGGCTTTCTTGGCATTGTCAGGGATTTCTCCCCATGAGGAAGTATGGGATCAAGAGGGGAATTAAACACATGAAAACGGAAGAATTGACCGGTTTAGGTGATTTGAAAGCCTCAATCTTCTCTACCCATATTACTTCAGCTTTATAGTGAAGTGTAAATCAACTGGCTCTATAAAACCAATATCAGGATTACATGCAGTAGGGGCTAAAACACAGGTGTCTTGTACTGCTCACCCAAAATGCCAGTGCTCTGGCTGAACAGCAGAATGAAAGTGTGGTGAACAATTTCTTTTTAGTGTATTTGTGTTTCCTTGATCTATGTAAAATGCATAAGAGAACTAATTAAGATGCATGACTGCACAGGCCCCAGCATGTTCTTAAGACTGGAAAGAATATTGGATGTACCTTGAAGGGTGATCGCTAACACATGCTAAGGCATGTGTTAGTGGCTCTTCTCAAGATAACTAGATTAAGCCAGTTGGACTTGCTCTTGGAAACAAAAACTTTATTTCACTGCTTCAGAGTTGTTTCTAATAGAAAACCCATCACATGTAAATGTCTTCCCTCATACTTCTAATCAGCAAGATCCTCCTTCCACTGGCAATTAGGTTTTATATCAATTACGAATATTGGGAAAGCACTGCAGACCAAAATCAGATCCCAGACAGGATTTTTTTTTGTTCAATTTTCTGGTCTTATATGGTGTACTAACATTACTTTTAAAAAAGCTGCTTGCAGTATATGATCAGAGTACAAATATATATGGCAGTGATGAATGCATGTGAATAACTCCCGTAGGATTTTTTTTTCCTCACCTGCTTGGCCCATGGTTTGGGTAAAGGCAAATTACCACAGGTCTCCAAATAACATGCAGTCATATTCTAGAATATAACCCAAATTCTATGATTATTCCTATTTTGGCCCCTGCTTTGGCCATATGTTTACTGAAAGTAATAACTGTGCCTGAGCTAGACCATCAGCTGAGAAAATAACTTTTGTGACTTATACTTTAGCAGGGAAATGCCAGAACGTGAATTATTCATAATAATCTTCATAATACTCCCATTTCAAACCGCTTCCAATAGTTAGTTGTTTTTTAAACAGCTTCAAAGCAGCAAGACTATCTCTGCCTGAGGAATGGGGTGAATTTTACCAAGTTTAGCTTAAACTGTGATACATCCTTGTAGCTTCTTATTAACGTATGTATAGCTTATAGGACCTATAAGCTGCAATGTCCTTCCTCACATTAAATATAAGAAATAATCACATGTTTGTAGAGAGAAATTCTTAAAGAAAATCTCCTGATGGCTCTACAATTTATTTTCATTACCTCACAGAAATCTGAGACCCATCACAGTCACAGTGAATCTGGGTATGCCAGTGTAACCACACCTCACTGGTTACTGGGGTGGTTTTTGCATCCCTGCACACTGGTGTTCGTAGCCTGGGATGAAGAGGAGGGAACTCAAGATCAGTTGACCTGCATAAGCAGGAAAACGATGCAACATGTCCACCTGACGAGTCCAGGAATCCCATTCAATGAAAGACCTCAGTCAAAGGCGATACAGAGGAAAGGAGATGGGAAAGAGGAGTGCCTAGAATAGGAATGGAGATCACAGAACAGGAGGGGTTGGAAGGAACCTCTGGAGATGATCCAGTTCAACCCCCCTGCTAAAGCAGGATCACCTAGAAAGCAGGACATAGGCAAGAATACAGAGATGGCTTGTTCTGTCGCTGCTCCAGGGTGACTGTGTAAGGGCACTGGGATTGAAAGAAGAGTGAATATCTTCAGGGCACTGCATGCCAGCCCCAGAAGAGGGTCCTATTCCTCTCACTAAGAGCCAGGACTTCTGTTAAATGACTTCTTTCCACTTGTGTTATGTATGCATGAGCCTGCTTGCCAGTGCATATGACTAAAGAGGAAGCAGTCTCTACTGCCCACTGGTAGAAAGTGGTTTTCACATTTTTCAAATGCTGATAATTTTCCTTTTTCACACCAGATGAAGTTTCCAAAGTTGCCATGAATGAAAAAAAAAACCAAAAAACAAACAAACAAACAAACTTCCCAGGAGTACTTAGATCCAAATATAGCCAAAAGTCATCTAGCTAAGCTTTCCCAAGAAGTGCAGGCAAGTTGAATTGCTGTTCCCCCGTACCCTAGGGCCATCCAGTCCTTTTCCTCTTTGCCTGGTCTCTTGTAATTTCATAGTTCACTCAGTTCTTTTGTTGTTGATTTTAACAAGAAACTTTAATCTGTTCTCAGAGGAAAGAATCAAGGTTTTCCTGTTAAACCAAGCTCTGTTTTTTCTTTCACAGAAAAACAGTAACTGGAATAACTTCTAACCAGAGAACTGTGTAGACTCCCATGGGCCACGCTGGCAGACACATGCCTAGGACTGGCCTTTGCCTTTGCTGACAGGGAAGAGAGTAGGAAAAGAGGAAGAATGCTAAATGATATTCCTGCTCCTCAGTAAAAAAAAAAAATAAATTTGGGTTTTCTTGCAACTTCCAAGTTGCAAATCATGCTCTAAATGACCGTTTCAGTTGCTTGGAAGAATTTATCTAATCAAACCACTTAAATAATTTTTTTAAATTGGTTTAAATTTTAAAATTGCTTTTTTAAATTTTTTTTATTGGTTTTAAATTTTTTTAAACACATTTTAAAAATTTTTAATACATCTTATTATGGCTCTAAATAATCCTGGTAGTCAACACAGGGGATATGCCTGGTAATCCTCAGCAAATTGTGCCCTAATCCAGCTAGAAAATAAATTCCAGTTAGCTCAGTGAGAATCGTTCCATCCATGCAGCTAATTTCAGCCTTGATAGCCTTTCCTTAGCTCATTTTCTCACACATTTCTGTCACCATAGATACTCAGCACTCATAGCTGTCTTAGACCTCTGTGAAAGGTGTGTTTGGTCTCTTAGCAGAAAAAGGTGAGTCTGAGTTCTAGGATACGGTGCAAAGTGGGAAAACAAAAGAAAATATTCTGCCTGCATTTGCCTGTCAGCAGAGAAATGGGGAATGCTCTTGGGGGATTCAATCTGGCATGAATGGCCTTGTGTTGTGTTGAGGGTGATCATGGGGTTCCCCAGTTCCTAAGGAGTGCCTCATTTCCTCTTAGGGGAACTGACTTTAGAAGAATTTATCAGTGGTGTGGAAAGAGACGAGGACCTAATGGATTTGATTACGAAAAGTTTTGATCTTTCCAACGTACTCAAAGTCATACAGACCGGCAGGAGAAACAGCATCTGAAGGACCCGGTGCCAGATGTGGCATCTGTGCCATCATTTCAAGGAAGATAGCATTTGATGCTTTGAGAGAGCTTGATGTCGTCAAAGCCTGCCCAGACAACACCGAGCAGCCTGCTGGAAGAGTAACAATTTTCGCTCTTGACTCCATATGTCTCCTTTTCTTTTCTTTACTCTTTTGCTCACTAATGACTGTAGCAGCCACAGAACACAAACCTTTGCTCTCATATGATAGAAAAGCTATTTGGTTTCTAAGAATAATGTTCAGAGTAATCAACATAGCACTAAAGATATTGAATAATGCAACCTTTCTTGAGGAAAGGAACTAAATGGAACTAAAAAATGTCTCTTTTAATACAGGGTCTTTAACCTACCATTTAAAGTGTGGAGATAAACTTCTAGGTAGGACCGGATTCTATCCAGATCAATCAAGAATGAAGCCTGGTTTGAATTAACATTTGCTGTCTCAAAACTGGAGTAAGTTCTCTGGGCAAAACCTCAGTCAGCTTAATATTCCCAAGCTGTGCACCCTCCTTAACAAGCTGTCTACCACTCTCAATTTTATTACATCTGCAAATTAAAGTAACATGATGTTTTGATGGTTTTGGCAGGGTTCAGCTCCTGTTCTTTCAAATTAACCTTTTCTAGAAGCACTGGAATGACATTTTGTTATCTTTGTTGAGAAAAATTAGAAGTTCAAAGAACAGCAAAAACCAAATAATTGTATAAGCACTCTGGTTTCCAAGAGATTTGTATCCTTTGACTTGTAAGTCCTCCTTTTCAATCAAAACAATTTGTTTTCACTGGACTCTCTGCTACGGCTGCACGAGACAAAAGGTAAGAGGTATGGTGACTGTCCCTGCTGATGGGACAGCTGGCTTCTGCCAAACAGACTGTTTAACAGCTGAATTCTTCCGGCCTTCACTGACTGGGAGTACTAATTTAGGTATCTTTACCCTGCCCATTTACCTGGGCAAAAGCTTTTAGCAATTTACTTTCTTTGAGACTTTTCTTCTTTCAAACTGGGTTGCAATTGTCTCTAAAGGTGGTAGATGTTAGGAGTGCAGGGAAGGCATTCACAGATGGCATGATCACATATGCCTCATCTTCTTAGGAAACTAATCAAAAAACAACTCAGCTACACCTTGTAAAGAGCGAGGTTAATTCTCTGAGCTGAAATGGAACTAAACAAACCCTCTGCAAAGGGAACATTATAGTTCCCTCTAGTTCTTTTGGGGCTGATTCTCTGTCAGGCCTGCAACAATTTGTACCCCCTGACTACATTATACCCGAAGTTGTCCTTGGCTGACAGTGCCCTGCAGGCACTGCACTAATATTCGTCATTGTTAGAAGCACCAGCTTCATGCAAAATAATTTGTACGGGAATCAGTGCAGGTTGAAAGAAAGGATGATTAAGACTTCGATATTAAAATGTTTTTCTTCCAAATTCACTTCAAATCTGTGTCCATTTGCATGGGAAATGTGCTCCATCATCTGCAGTTATTATCCCAGGTTCTCATTTGATCAATGGAATATACTAAGACAATGCAACACGCGTCGCGTGACATTATAGGTCTGACATTTGAATATTCTACATTAAAATAAAGAGAGAGAATGATGTATGAGTTTGCTGATGGCTCGAATTTTAAGTTCTTGTATTTATCACTGGCACATTAATATGTCATTGTCAATGTCAGCTTTCTCACATCCAGATTTCAAAACATCATTTTTTTTTAATCTAACGTTTTTGTATTTAGATGCTATGAGGGTAGTGTCCTTCCAAACTGACTTTACCAGATATAAAATGAGATGGTCGATTTAAGCAATTTGGGTGTATGGAAATGGCTGTGTTTTGGACTTTTGCTTTTCTTTTTTTTTTTTTTTTCCACAAAGGACTTTTAATGAGAGTACTTCCACTTCATGTTACCAATTCAGAAGGAATGTTGTGTTGTATTCAAAAACTATGTACATGAGGAAATTCTTAACCATTTTTTGTTAGACGGGTTTTTAAAGATTGTAGCTGACGCGCTCATTTTCCACACTTTAATCTAAAATCATTTAGCAGGAACCTGTGTAATTAAGAAGTAAGTATCATTGCTGTTTAATGTAAGCACTCTGATATATCATTTCTAGAAAACATTTACCTACAGTAATTCTACGTGTTTGGAACTATTCATAAGATTCATTTTTTTTGTAAGCTGATTAATTTCCTTTACCTACTTAAGCACAATTTGATATACAGCTACTTGAGATAAATGCACTATGGTCACAATTTCTCTATTGCTCTCATTTCTCTAAAGTTTGTCAGCTGCTCGGGAAGTATATCTGTGAAATCAGGTGGCTCGTGGAAAACCTCTCAAGTGTGACACCCCCCTCCCAAAGTCTTGTTCTGAAACAACGGGAAGCGGCAACTCATCCTGGTGGAGGGGCTTTGCAGTCAGGAAGGTACATTGTATGTTGACCTGAGTACTGAAATACCTGGTTTTAGATGTAAGTGGTTAAGGGGCAGTGCCGAGCTGCTGATGCTGAAGGCTGCCAGACCCCACAAGAATGCTCTTCCTTCAAAGCTCTGCCCCAGAGAGGCAAAAACATTACAGCTCTTGCTCTCAAGAAGCGACTTTGTCAACAAGATTGATGCAGATGCCAACTGTTGAGTGTCTGGGGAAGCTGGGCTGCCTATGCCATCATCACAGGGGGATAAGGTCTAATTAAGATGAATGTGTACTGAGAATGGCTAACAATTTTGTCACCATATTCACCTTGGAAAGAATGATAGGCTTCAAATTCAGTCTGTGCAGCTGGGTAAGCTTTGACAATCCAAGGGGTAATTGGTAGTTCCTCTTCCAATATAAGCTCTTTTACTGTTAAGAAATCCTTATGACTTTATGTTCTTTTTATTGCATCCAAACAGCTAAAGGTAATTAGTTCTACAGTCCCCTTTTTGAAACAATTCTTAATAGTCCTCAAATTATCTCCTTTTCTTTTCTGGCAGCTCAATATGCTAGGAAAATAAATAGGTACTTTTTCTTCTAAGAATCTGGGAATTCAACGCCACAAGCAAATTGCCTTTTCTTGTAGACATGAAATTGTTTAAACATTAACAGGCACAATTAAATCTTATGCCATAGCTATGCATCCCTAACAAAGTGGGAGGATGGTTGCTGCATTTTGGAAAAGATCTCATAGCCACATATAGTTTTTTACCTTACATAAGATTAGCTGTGCCACACAGACAATAAGAACTAAATAAGCAACTAAATACCCAAAGCTCGGGTTCCCTGTGTGCAAGGACATATGTGCATTTACTTGCTAATGGCTGAACATTTTCCACATGGAAAGATTTCTAGAAATCTTGCACAATCCCAGAAATTGCTGAAGATGTCAGCAGGGGTTTTTAAGCACCATTTAAAACACCTGCACTAAATACAGTAGAATATTCCAAGAGTGGAACATTCAGGTAGCTTACTTTGTTCTCCAGCAATTTGAAAGGTTTTTCTAACCTACAGATTAGGAAAGGAGACATTGCTCGAGTGGTAACATATAGCAGGCAGGGAACTTGTTATACCTCTACAGCCCAACTAGGACACAGAACACAAAACAGGTTTCTAGGGTGGAATGAAGGTATATGGATCAACCTGAAAAGTGATGCCTTATGCTTAGGCCTGAACTGATTTTTGCCTTAGGGCAGCCATGTGAGAGGAGGTTCAGCCATCAAAGGTTGATGCCGAAGAAAATTGTTCTAGAAGTTTTCGTGTATCAATACTTTATTTCCACCTCCTCTGCAGAAGAACTGCAAGAGAATTTAAGACAGCTCACTACACAGTTGTTACTGTACTTAAATGTAGAGTAACCTGTGTCCCATGAAGAATACTGAGAGACTGGGAAGGCGGATGACGGTGAGCAACAGAACACCCAAAAAGACCATGGGAAAAAGGAAGCAAAGGGAAGAAATTTGAAGAGGGAGAGGAGGTGGAGGAGATCAGGTCCCACCAAAGGGACATCATGGTGTGACAACACCTGGACTGAAAAGACATGCTCTAGAGGAAAGTCCAATTGTCGAAGTATGGAGAAGGGGAAAAAGAGAAGAGGATATGAAAAAGCACATTCATTTTGTGACTGCTCTGTGCCTCTGAGAATGCTTGGCAACTCAGTTGCCTCTAACAAATGCTCACTGAAACCTTAAAGAGATTTCACCTGAGAATCTGTCTGAGATTTGTCTCTGCCATAATGAAACAAGAAAACTCTTCCAACAGTGCACTGCTGAAGGAAGAGCCCAAAAGAGGTCATACACACTATACTGTACAGGTCTATCTCATGCACGAAAGAACAAGCCAAAACTGCCTTCTGAGACAGTCTAACATTTGGAAAGAACTGAATTAGTAATGTTAAAATACAGAATTTGAAATAGTGATAATCTGCACCAGCCATTTTTTACACCTGAGGCTAGTGCTGGCGCAATAATGCAATTAACTTTATTTCTCAAATACTGGGGTAGTTAACTAGTCCAGATGTCTCCTGTTTCTTCCCAAAGGATGTTCAACAGCCCTGCAAAACACACCTACCTATTGTGGTTCCTCTATGTATTATTTACATTAGCTGTCCAAGTTAGTAAGACACCAATATTAGTGCCTTGTCATTGTCTTGTCTGTATTGGCATGAAGAATTGTGCAAAATGATTTAGCAAACACAGTAATTTCTTCCCTCACAGGTCACTAAACAACCTCTGAATGGCAATGATACTCAAGCACTGTTTTTCATAACCATGCCTGAGCAACGGATCTAAAGAGATAATGGTTGGTATTCCATTCTCCTATCCTGTGAGCCATCTAGTCTTCTGACTTTTTGAAGATACAAAACAATTACAGATCTAAACTCCAGCTTTCTTGGAAAACTCAAAGTATACTCAGGATGATAAATGAATGTGGACTATAGTCTATTTGTGGTCCCATGTAAATCAATGATCCCATTGACTGCAAGCCAAAACAGATTTTCTACATGCTTACATCTAAAGAATATATAAAAATCTTTATTTATTCAGAATCTTATTAACCTTTAATGCAGCACAGTATTTCTGTGGACTACTGCAGAAGGGTGTAGGGAAGAAATGAAATAAGTACTTTGAAAACACTAAAAAAAAGAAAAGTAATAACACCATGATCATTTTCCTTTCAAAAATTAATGAAATATTCATGGAGAGGGTTGACACAGTTTTGAGTGTATCAAAAGAAAGTAAACCCCCATCAGCCTTCAGGCCCAGCTTTTCATTCTTAGCATCCATTCACATGTTCATTCCATCCCTGTCCCCAAAGCAGTAAAAAAATATGGTTTGAGTTTTGTTTTTTTTTTTTGCACTGGCAGCATACCTCTGGCACATAGATTTAATGGTTCTGGACAATATGGGAAGAATTTGCACTTTTCCTCCTCTTTTTAGATTACTAATATTTGACAAAGTTCTATCCTGCAGGATTTCAATTCCCCTCGGATTTAAAACACAGCTCACTTTTAAAGAGCTGCTAACACTTAGAGGAAAAAGTTGAACATTTGTAATTAAACAGGTTTTTAGTGATCTTTCATTGTTCCTTTATTATACTAAAGGTGCTTATATCAAAAGAGGATCTTTATCCACTTGCCCTCATTTATTTTTTATTTAGGTCAGCCTTCCCTTTGATATCCTGTTCACTAGCTCAGCCTCTAATGGCAGTGTCAGCTAGCAATCATTTTTAGTGAAGATCATAGTCATTTAGTCATCTTCCAATAACATTCCATAAATGGTGAACATCAAACACCTCGCAAAACACAAACTATACCTTATGCCCAAAACTGCCTCCAAGCAGAATACTTTTTCAGTTTTCCAAGAAACTTTGGGCTCTTCCCTAGAACATAAAAGCACACAGGGGAAAAAAAAAATCCAAGTTTTTTAATTATCATCTTTTTTTTTTGGTATCTATGCTAGTGAGATTCCCAAGCACCCATTAGGAGCTGACTTTCCTTAGCAGAAAGAGGAAACTCTTGTAGTGGTAGGTCAGCACATCAGAACCACCATCTAAAGAAGCTGATGTGAATAATCAAGCCAAATAAAGGGATAGTGCTGGTCCCCAAAAAGGAGAACTCCAAAGATGATGTGTTTTGTCTGCCACAATAAGGAAATGCTTCTGGAGAATGGAGTTATAAATTTAGCTTAGTATTTCTTGCTGGTTTTGATTGTTGCAGAAAGCATGCTTGGGCCGGCTCTGATAGCCTATGTGTTTTGGTGTCACCTTCACTGCCCTCTGTCCAGAAAAATGCCATGTGCTGCCAGATCTCCAAATAGAAGCCAGATCTGCACAACAGGCAAGAAACCATTCCCAGGAACAAAGGGAATTACCCACCACTGATCTTAAGACAGACAAAAGTGAGCATGGACATATAAGAAGCTTCTTGTTTGAAAGTACAAACATTAGGGGAAAATGGTTTCACATCTAAAACCTACTGTTGTTTCAGATGGAAAAGAAATCCTCAAAGCGAAATCCTTCTAGCCCCAAAAGTTTCTCCTGAAAGCAGTGATGGCAAAGTATGTTTGAGACAAGACAGTCTGGCAAAATGGAAAATTTTATCTGAAAAGCAAGCAAATCAGCTATCAACAGAGAATGATGGGTTGCTTTTCCACATCAATTTTCCTATCCCCACCATTTTGGTCTGCTGGTGGATTACGAATTATGTGGCATTTCTTTCCCATCCAAATTCTCTGTGTTTTTTTCTACCTGCCCAAAATGCTACTGGCAGCTCAAGGGAGAGGGAGTAAGACTCTGAGAACAAGCAGGAGAGGACAGATAAAAATGGCTTTCCTTAGCATCTAGGGAGTAGCTTTGTGCTGGAGAAAACTGTTTCCTCACAGATGTGCTACTCCTGCTAATTATTTTGTTTTCTTTAATTTCTGCTTTGCATTTACATTCAAGGCACGCTGGGAAGATGAACTTTCCTGTTAATGGAGAGATACAATAAAGCATCTTTTTTCCTATATATATAAACCAGAGGCATGTGGAAATGAGAGACATGGAGCAAGAAGGCCTTGTGACACTATTCCCATGACAAGCCTCTGCTTATCAAACTGAGAAATATTGCACATGTTGTGGTAATTTGCAATAAAAATTTCTACAGATGGTGTTAGTTAGTGTTTGTGTAGTTTACAGGATTAGTATTTGGCTGCAGATCTATCTCCACATGTTTCTGTGATACCAAAAAAGAGTGCAGAGACAGAAAAGCCCAAATAAACACCATTTTTTCTTAGAAGAGGTTTTGTCGCAAATGAATTTCACTGTAACCTCTGTAGCAGTGTGGTGACCAGAAACAGTGAGCTATCTAAATTTAGCTCTAATTTCTACTCTAAAAGTAATCCTAATCCTAATGAAATTTCTCTTGGTGAGCATTTTTCTTCCCACATGCTGCTAATCTGTGTAAGGGATCTCTTTCAAAACAGTATAAGAAAGAGATAGCACCCTTTTGACTAGCAGCTCCTTTGCTTTCTTCTAACACCCATCTCTTTGTTGAACTGATCTTACCCCCAGTCTCACAGTATTATCTGTGTCCACCTTATCAGACTCTACCTGTCTGTATTCACCTTATCCTAAATGCAGAGAAATGTGTAAGCAAATAAATGCTAAACCTCCTGCGTTACAAGACTAAGGCAGAAAATTAGTGCAAGGCATTCTTTCTAGATTATTTGGGTATACTGTGCCTAAAGTCAGACCTAAACTTCGAGTTTAACCAAGCATGGTACACTGTAAACACAGGGTTAGGTGAGGGGTAGCACAGAGCTCAGCTTGTCGAAGCAACCTGATGAACACATATACAGTTCACAGTCATGCAATAAGCACAGGTAGCTAGGGGTGCCAGATGATGTTTGAAGGACCAGGGCATAACAGCCTGTACTGGGAACCTGCCTTCAGACCAGGCAACACTGTCCTCGTTTGTGTGTTGGGTGAAGCTGAAGCTAGGGGTGCTCTACTATAAATTCAGATTGGACATGTGGTGCCTCAGGTGCCTCAGGACACCGTAGCTCTGAAGAACCCATGCTCTGCACTTGTCACTTCAATTGTTTCTTTCCCAAATAAATTGGGAAAGGAATGATTCTTAATCTTCATGTCATTTTTTTTTCATGTGGGGTGATGTAGTTCCTCCTCAATATTCTGAGAAAGGGGCCACCAAGCATCCACACTGTGTGCAACTGTTGATGGTTCACAAAACATTTTCCAAGGCTTTCCCTGTTCCTTCTGGCTCTGCTCCTACCCACCTCCACCAAGCTATCCCTGTCAATGCTTCACATTATTTTCATTTCCTACCCACTACTTTGCTACCAAGTCTTTATTAATCCCCTTTGATTTTTTTTCAGACCCTATTTTAATTTTCAGCCTTCTTTTCTACAAAATCTCTTCTGACTTACTTGAAGAGAGCCCACAGAAGAAGGGTAGAGAGCAAGAAAGAAGGTCAGATTTTCAGAACTCCACACACCAATGCAACTGTCCTTTGTACCTCAGAAGCAGTAAGCTACCCAAGGAAAACTGAAGTCTACACATCCAGATGGGTTTAACTCCTCATGTTTTGATCCACTGTAGTCAGAAGTCAGAGGTTTGAGACAAGCAGGACGTCTCTATAAAGCTATGCTGCCCATTAACCCCATTTCTTGTGAGCTTTGTGACAGGGGAAGGATGCTTACTACACCTTATTTTGAGTAGGATGTAAGCGAATGCTACAAGGCATACATGACAAACACACCGTGTAACTCTGATTTATTCAGGTCACTGCTACACAAAAACCTTGGGAATAGAGCAGTGTGTTTGGAGGGCTCCCAGGGGTGTACAGGGGGAGTCCATGCCCTGCACAATGCTACTGCTCTTGATAATGCTACAGTCACAGCTACTTGGAAGCCAGCTGGGATACTGCTGCCCCTGCTACATTCACATCTCCCCTTGCAGGGGCAGCCCCAGCAACACCTGACTTCCATAAAGCTTGCCTCAAACATAAGCAAAGCAGAGGGTTGAAAGAAGAGGTGAAAGAATAGCTCACAGCTCTATTTTCTTTTATTCTCCGCAGCAGCCTGTCTAGCCTAGAAAGGTGTGAATCTTCACAACCATGGCTGAGAAAAGAGTAGTTTCCTGTTTACCCCAGAAAGCTATTCTTCTGCGCGCTTAAACCCCGCACAGATTCTATAGCAGACACTGCCACAACACTCGTGCCAAAATGTGCCACTCCGAAAACGGCCTTTCACGCTCCTCCTGCAGCAAACTTTGTCTCTCACACAACTGCAAATGCTTATGGTGAGCTCTGCTCTGATAAGGACATGGACACATCCCTTTAATGGAACTAATCTTTTCTAGCTGAGGAACCATTATAATTTCACCTGGATCGACCCACCAGGCACATGTTACTGAATCATGCAGACCAAATATTTCTTTCGACCCCTTCAAAAAAGCACCTTGCGGGCTAACCCTTGTTTCCCCAGCTCTTTGCTAAACAATTGCAAATGAGAAACATTCAAAAAATTACAGCTTGTTTATGCATAAATTGTATGCTCACAGTAGAAAGGGCTGTGTATCTCGGCTAAATCATTTGCAATGAATAATTCCACCACTCAGTACAGATGCAGGGTATTGGAAGTTACAGAGCATTATGGAAATGTATCTTCCGTCCTCAGGAGATGGGAGAATTTTAATTCCTGGCACTGAAGTCAGGCTTGAATGAGAATATGATTAAACTTTTATAACTGCTTGATGTTTTCTTGGCTCAATCAATATTCTTTTCAATAAGCCCTTGGCCCGTTTCAGAAGCACTGCCAATATTTGTTGTTGAGTAAATGTGGTTTTATTTTTCACTCCCGCTGATCTGATCAACAGAATGACATTGCTCACAATGAGTTCTGTGTTCAAACATTTTAAAACAATTTAATCTTCTCATGCAGGACAAAGGTTAGGTAGCCATGCTGATTACAGCACATCTTACAGTGACCTGTTACAGATGAACATGCTTTGATATCATCTCCAATGTATCTGACTGCAATGGCTCATTTCTGCAAGCTGGCAAGACGGGATAGGGTCATGCAGACTGGTTGCATCCTATCCTTCAAAGGAAGACCTAAGGGGACATGGCAGGTAGTTGTGCATTCCTCAGGAGGACAAGCATATTGAGAAGAGACCCTGAGCCTTCCATCCAGCTGTATGTGAAAGCACTCGAGGGAACTGGCTACAATTATTTTGATGTTAATACTGTCAAGCAGAGGGATGCTAGACTAGAATTTAGGATGTGCCCACAACTTCTTCACCAATCTGCCAAAGGCGTGTGCACAACCTTGGGCAAATCACTTAGTTCTGTGCCTTTGGTTTTTCTGTCTATCAAGCAATGTTAGTAACTCTTACTATGTTTTATGAAGCAGATTGATGTCTATGCAAGGGAGGTGTGATGTGACTGTTGTGACATTCATTCAGCACAATGGTGACACTCAGTTCTTTGCCAATCCAGGCAGGAGCTACTTCTACATAATGCCAGAGAGAGCGAAGGCTTTGGAGCAAAAGTAAATCCAGTTTCTGATGATGCTGAGAAACTAGGGAAAGTGAACAGTGAAAGGGACAAGAACTGCTCATTCATTTTCAAGGACATTTTCATTCTGTCTGTACTGTTGGAGACTGTTTGCAGGAGCCCCAGATGGCTGAAGCCCCAGAGGAAGCCAGGATTTATTAGGAGTCTGCCTCGGTAGATGAGGACTGGGTCAGGGACCAGTTAAGCCATCTGGACATCCATAACTCCATGGGTCCTGACGGGATGCACCCAAGGGTGCTGAGGGAGCTGGCGGAAGCCATTGCTAGGCCCCTGTCCATCATCTTTGGTAAGTCCTGGGAAACAGGAGAGGTGCCTGAGGACTGGAGGAAAGCAAATGTCACTCCAGGCTTCAAACAGGGCAAGAAGGAGGACCTGGGTAACTACAGACCGGTCAGCCTCACTTCCGTCCCAGGAAAGGTGATGGAACAACTTATCCTTGGTGCTGTCTCCAGGCACATCAAGGATAAGAGGGCTGTTAGGAGCAGTCAGCATGGTTTTTACCAAGGGGAGGTCATGTCTGACTGACCTAATAGCCTTTTACGAGGATATAATCAGGTGGGGCGATGATGGTAGGGCAGTGGATGTGGTTTTCCTTGACTTCAGTAAGGCATTTGACACTGTCTCCCACAGCATCCTGGTGGGCAGAGGAAGTGTGGCCTGGAGGGTAGTGAGGTGGATTGAGACCTGGTTGAAGGGAAGAAGCCAGAGAGTTGTCATTAATGGGACAGAGTCTGGCTGGAGGCCTGTAACTAGTGGAGTGCCTCAAGGGTTGGTACTGGGATCAGTACTGTTCAGTGTATTCATTGCTGACCTGGATGAGGGAATAGAGTGCCCAGTCAGCAAGTTTGTTGATGGCACAAAGCTGGGAGGGGTGGTTGACACACCAGAAGGTTGTGCTGGCATTCAACAAGATTTAGACAGGCTGGAGAGCTGGGCAGGGAGAAACTGAATGAGATTTTAAAAGGGCCAGTGTAGGGTCTTGCATCTGGGGAGGAACAACCCCAGGTACCAGTATAGATTGAGGTCTGGCCTGTTGGAGAGCAGTGCAGGTGAGAGGGACCTGGTGGTCCTGGTAGACAGCAGGATGACCATGAGCCAACAGTGTGTCCTCATGGCCAAGAACATAGTAAGTTCCATGTGAATGTAAGGAAAAAGCTTTTCACAGTGAGGGTGACAGAGCACCAGAAGAGGCTGCCCAGAGAGATTGTGGAGTCTCCTTCTCTGGAGACATTCAAGACCAATCTGGATGCATTCTTGTGTGATTTAATCTAGGTGATCCTGCTCAGGCAGGGGTGTTGGACTAGATGATCTTTTGAGGTCCCTGCCAACTCCTAACATTCTGTGTTTTTGTGAATCTGTGATTCTTTGCTTCAATAGTAGTATAACCTACTAGGTCTGACCTCTAAGCTTTGTGCCCTGAGTCCTCAATGATAAAAAGTGACTTTTCTTCTCATTTCTCCATTTCTGTATGTGATAGAAGATTGATCATTTCAAGGTAATGGCTGTCCTAGTAATTTGTTGTCCCTCTATTCACAGACACGATAGCTGACCTTGGGATCTGCCTTTAGAAACGAGTTTACTATTGGACATATTGTAGTGATTGGAAGGCTTCAGAAGTAACCAGGTGCTGTGAGTTGAGCCTCACCAGCAGCCAAGCAGCCACAGGTGGATGCAAATGCAAGAAAGCTTTTGAGTCAAGATAGAGACAGTTGAGCAAGGGAGGGGAAGGGGTTGGGAAAAACTGTGATGAAAGACAGCAACTTGGTGCCTTCTATTAATACAGATTTTCTAGCAGCAGCCAACATGGATGGAAAAAAACCCTCTTCTTCATCTACCTCTCCCAGAGCTTTTATTGCTGAGCTTGACATTGTATGGTATGGAATAGTCTTTTGGTCAATTTGGGTCAGCTGTCCTGCTGTGTCTCCTCACAACTAGGTGCACAGCCCCAGCCTACTCATGCTTACTGGTGGGGTGGGGAGGCAGGCAGCAGAGTGGGAGGAAAAAAGAGGAAGTCTTGTGCTTGCAGGCATGGTTCAGCAATAGCCACATAACTAATGGACTGCTAACACTGTTTTAGCTGCAAATCCAAAACACAGCATCACAGGGCTGTTATGAAGAAAGTACCTGATGCTGGACAGACACAGTACATCAGGAAAGAAATGAAAATAGCAAAGTCTCACTCTGGCAGAGGACTGATTAGACTGGAACTGATTAAATTACTCCCCCACAAAATTAAATCTGTGCTCTTGAGCAACTGAGGGCAGTAAAAACCTTCAGAGAATGGTGAACCAGCAGGGACAGCCTCAGAGCCTGCTCTGATTCTGTTCCAGCAGACCGACACACGATACTCGGAAGTAGGGAGCTAAATAATGTTACTCAGCCTGGTGCTGCGTTTGGGAGCTTGGCAAAGGATTTGGCTTGATGGGTGAGATTTTTGATGGCTTCCTGATGGCCATCTGTGGCTGTGTTGTTTTTTGTTGCTTTTATGTAAGCAGAGTTACAGAGAGGTTGGGTGTGTTTAATTATGATAATGTTTGGAAATAGTTGTCTGTTTAATAGATCCTCATGCAGGAACTGCCTTCAGTGAACAAACAAATTTGTGTCTTTGCACAGAATTATGAGTAAGGAGGAGTAAGATTGCTTTTTCTGTCCTACCTGTAGGAAAACAGGGAAGGCAGGGCTCCTTGCAGAGGCTCTGGTACACAGTACAGGTTGCAGCACCTGGCCTGTGCTGGCTGGCTGATTTACTGCCATGTTTTCCTGGGATGCTCACACTCCCTTTTCCACAAGCAGCCAGCTCTTCTGTGTGCCTACAACTACTCCTCCCTCCACACTTTATCGGTGTCTTTTCACAGCCTCTGAATCTCTAATTATATTCACCGACTTGACACAAGCTGAGCTGTGCAAGGGTTTCTGAAAAAGAGCAGTTATTTAATGCTTTCATACTCCCTTGTAAAAAGAGTGAGAGCAGCATGCAATCCAGAAGAAATATACTTAAGAGAGATGAGTTTGTCATTTCAATAGTCAATGTGATGTTTTGGCTGTATCCGAAGATCAACATTTACAGAAAATAGATGTGTAAATCGCTTTTTATATGGCTCTTCAGAGGCTGCTTTCAGAAAATGATTTACTGCTCCAGATGCCTACGTACTCAAAGATATTGACGGACTGGAGACAGTTCAGAGCAGAATAATAAAAATTATCATTTAGTGCAGATGTTTTGTTTTATAATAAAGTGATAAAAAGATTAAAGGTATAAAAATGCAGCTTGAGGCTGGGCTAACTGATGAGCTGAAGGACACAGCTCTCTCCAAATATAAATAAACACCATGCATAAAGCAATTACATGTGGCAGTGTACCACAGGGTAAGCAAGGGCACACACAAATCAGTCCCACAAATTACTCTTCTACAAGCCAAACTAATCAGAGAGAAGTTGGGGTTAAATCTGCCAAACATTTCTGCACAGACATACCAAACAGAATTTCAGAAGTTGTGGAGCTTAGGCACAACAGAGGATGAACTTCTAGCACTACGCTGGCAGCAAAGAAGTTTTCTTCTTGAAATGTTGGTATTTCTGCATTGTATTAATTAGCAATATTCTCTTTCATAGCAAAAAAAAATGGTATAATGTTCACTGTCTATTTAATCAAAAGATTAAAATTATGCTGTCAGCCTTCATACACTGATGTCAGCAAGAAATTTCCTGTGGTAACCTTTCCCAGTGGCAGAGCAAGAGTGACAACCTACCCAAGCGTCTGGCCATGTACTGATTGCAGGACCAGGACTTTTTCAGCTCTCTGTTGGCACTGTCCAGGGCCTTACGGCACATAGCACAGCTACACCTTTACAAGCCTGCCACCCCCACTGAAATGAGGACTGCAAACCACTCCTTCGCAATACTCAGCTTTTTTGTGACTAAAGAAATAGATTTAATGATTTGTTAAGTACCTTCATTGGAGTAGAGCCTAAAACAAGAAAGGACTTTGTTATGCTGGGTGCTGGATAAACACAAGACAAATGGGCAGCCCCTGTTAATTTACAGTCTCAATAACTAGGCAAGGGACAGCAAGCAAAAGACAAAAAAAAAAAAAAAAAAGGTACAGAAGAGCACTAAGAAACGACAGGCTATTGTCTGGGCACACAAGATGAATGACAGCTGCTGTTTCCTATAGGGATTTTAACATAAAGGTTTTAACATTCTGTTTTTTCCCTGCTTCCTTTCTTTTGCTTGTTTACAGTTTGATGCACTACCTTGCTTTGCAGCCTACATAAATGCACCCTCTAGGGTAAAGCACTAGTTAACATTTGTTGACTTTGTGATCCAAAGGTCACAGAGTTTGAAATTTTTGCTTACACCTTATTGAATATACCAGTTACTACCGCTATAGGACAGTTTGCATGCACAACTGCTGAATGCTGCTCTGATATTATCACCCAGCTGGTAGAAGAAATTCTTTGCAATTGAGTGCTCCTGTCACTCCAGTGAAGTGTAACATGAATTCAAAACAGCCAAAAGTAACTATTGGATAGACTGGCCGAAAGACTTGTTTTCTATCATGAAGACTGAAATAACAAGAACATAAATTTTTTTTCCTAGGTTTGCAATTACCTCAAATATAAAACAAGTATGGGGCTATTTCCATTATTCCTAATGTAAAATTACATACTAAGAAATTTGAAAGGTTCAAGAGAATGTCAGAGGAAAGTAATTAATCTCATCCTATGCAATTTTTTTTTCCAGCAGCATTTTTTGCCATAGGAATAGCGCTTTATTGAAGGAATTCATATATCCAATACTTCCTTTTATCCTTACTTAAGTGTGAATTTTCAGGTCTTATTTACTACACATCAGCTAAAGCTTTCCCCAAACACACTTACTTTTTATAAACTTCCTAATATTCTGATTTGTCCCATTATTTGACCATGTTAGAAATATCACATAATTTATTTTTCCTATTCAGGGGATTTTTTTTCCCATTCAGGGGAGCAAAAGTCACATTGTTATTCCTCTTTTACCTATGGGAAAGGCACATTTACAGGGATTTTCTGTGCCCACCAATTTTGTCAACTTACTTCCTAAGAAGCTTAGATAAGCTTTTATATATTCAAAGCATACCTTCCATCAGTGTGAACAGCAAGAGAAAGTGCTGAGAGCTTCTGCAAATCTACTCCCAGGTGGGTATCTAGAAAATAAAGAATACGCAGCTAGGTGATCATCAGTGAGATTATGGGTTTTAGATGATTTGTCTTGCACTCATCCCAGTGAGAGTGACAAACGTAGGGGCAGGATCTAGTTTATCAGCTCATCCTTTGTCTTCCTACTACTGCAAATTAACTGTCTTATAACTGGCTTGCTCACCATACACATCTGATACTCTTTTCTGGGTAAAAAAACTGTCGAGATGGCTGGACCCAAAGAGTTTTGGTGACTGGAGTTAAATCCAGTTGGCAGCCATGCACAGGTGTTTCCCTGGGTTCAGTATTGGGGCCATACAAAGATGGGTCATGAAGATGGAGAAGGCTTTAGAGCACAAGCCTTAGGAGGGGCAGCTGGGGGAACTGGGGCTGAGGGGAGGACACCTGCTTGCACTCCACAGCTCCCTGAAAAAGAGGCTCTAGCTGGATGGGTGTTGGTTTTTCCTCCCAAGTCAGGTGCAAAAGGATGGCACGAAATAGTGTCTGGTGGCACCAGGGAGATTGAGCTTGGATATGAGGAAGAGTTTCTTGCTTCTTGCTGAAAGGGTTGTGGCCAAGCTCTATCACAGGTTGCCCAGGGATATGGTTGCGTCCCAAGTGCCAGAGGCATTGAAGAGACCCACAGAGGTGGCAGCACATAGAGACCTGGCCTAGTGGTGAGTTTGGCAGTGTCACGTGTGCAGTTGGGCTCCATAATCTTAAATAAAGGTCTTTTCCAACCTAAACAATTCCGTGACTGTGTGATTTAACCACTGAGCACAGGGGTTCACATGGTGGTGGCAGAAAAAGGGGTAAGGCCTTAATGCAGAGCCAAGGAAAGGGCAAGGCCTGCTGAGAAACAGGGTAAGGCCTCAATGTAGAACTTGTCAGCTGGGGAAACTTCACAACCAGGTAATAGTAAGAATGCTTGAAAACGGATAAAACTGTGGTTTTAATTCTTCCATTTAAAAAATAAGATTTATTGCAACCAAGCTCATTTACAGTAAGCAGATAAATACAAATCAGCTTGAGACAAGAAGCCATTGTGAAAAATGTATCCCTGTCTTTAAGTTGGGAAACTGGCAAGTGTGTTTTAATAGGAGGTTCCAGGGAACCTGATGTGTTGATAGCAATGTTATTTTGTAAAAAATCTTTACTTTTAGAAAAGGAATGGTTGCTTGACGACCACCAGAGAGGTACGGGATGCTTTCTAAATGTCGGCCTGCCAGCGGTCTCAGGCCGGCAACCCTGCAGGGCCAGCTGGGAGAACGGCTGCCAAGGGCAGGCCTCACGACAGCCATTTGCCATCAAGCCTCCAGCCCCTACTCCAGTTTCTGTGGAATCCATCAGCAGGGTTACATCCCCTACAGCACTGCCTGGAGTTCTCTGGCCTACGCTGCTCCCCGGGGCAGGGGAATAGATCGGAGCAGCGCCTGCAGCCCCCGGTAACCTCAGCCCAGGGGAGCCTTGGCAAAGCCCCAAAACCCCCGAAGGGAAGAAAGAAAAGGCG
Source organism: Heliornis fulica (assembly GCA_013399135.1). Classification (NCBI taxonomy): domain Eukaryota; kingdom Metazoa; phylum Chordata; class Aves; order Gruiformes; family Heliornithidae; genus Heliornis; species Heliornis fulica. The sequence goes on along the minus strand of VXBZ01010913.1, from coordinate 215,165 downwards.
CCCGTTTCGCGTGAAGTGGCTCGTATGTCATGCCGTGGGCGCTGGCTTGCTGCCCAGGCCGGGACAGCGCCCCGCAGGACGAGCGGCGCCCCCGTACACTCGGTTCCCGGAGCTGCCTTCACGCATACACTCCGCGTCGCGCTCCAGCGAACAGAACTCTTCCCACTGCTCCCAGCCCCGCAAGCGCCGAGCTCGGAGAGCTGCTGACGCAGCGGCCAACGGGAGCTCAAAGCGGGCTGCGGCTGCTGCCCCGTAGCCAATGGGAGCACTGAGAGCAGGTTTGATGGGGGGG
>VXBZ01010913.1:111518-214524 GCA_013399135.1 Heliornis fulica | reverse complement strand
GGGTGAGAGCGGCGGGGCGGCTGGTGAAACCGTCGTGGCCGCCCTCCCTGAGGCGAGGAAGCTCTGTCCCCTGCGCGGCTGCGCTCCGCGGGGCTTCCGGGCAGCCCTGCCTGTCCGCCTCGGGAGCGCGGTCCGCTTACGGTTTCTCTGGCCGCGATGGCGTGGCGTGGTGTGGGTTGGCCAGGCCGCCCGTGTACCCGGTGCCTCTGGCCGGCTCTGGAAGGCAGCGCGGCCCTCTCCCACCGCGGCAGCGCTCGGCTGTCCTTCCCGGCCCCCCTTAAGTGCTGGTGCGTCACCGCTGATAGGCTCGGTGAGCGCTAATTTGCGGTCATTGACGCCGAGCTCTCTCCGTGAGTTAATTACGTGTGGTGTCGCCAGCCCCTATTTTCCCTGGCTCCCAAGAGCGGGTTGTCAGCCGGGTCCTCACGCAGCTCTGCAGCTCGTACTGGGCCATGAACTCCCGTGCCTTGCCCTACTTAAGTGAAGAGCCAGGCCCTTCCGTCCATAAAGCTGTCCGGGGGTTCATGTGTTTCTTCAGGTGTGTGGCTTTGCGTGGCGGGGTCCTGGTGGAGGAGGGGTTGGGGGGGCTGCAGGGTTGTCTCTTCTTCAAGAAGCAGCAAGAAGCTTCCCCTAGGCCCAACGCCCTAAGACTCGCTGCTGATAAGGCCGAGCCTGCCCGCGATGGTCACAGCGCCTCAGTGAATCATATTTAAGGAGAAAAATAAACAAGTTCTGCTTTATGCCACCAGAGAAGGGTGTGAGAAGACATAAGAAACTGCAGACACCAAGGTCAGTAAAAAAGGGTGATGGGGAGGAGGCACTCCAGGTGCTGGAGAGTGATTCCCCTGCAGCCCGTGGTGGAGTAGGTTGTCCCCCCGCAGCCCATGGATGATGATGGGGAGCAGAGATCCTGCTTGCAGCCTGTGGAGAGACCCCACGCTGGAGTGGGTGGTGACATATGGAAAATGCTGTGACCTGCACTCTACTGCAAGCTACTGGAAGAACCTGTAGCCCATGGAGAGAGGGGCCCACACTGGAGCAGGTTTGCTGGGGGAGCTTGGGAGGAACCGAGCTGGAGTGCAGCCTGGGCTTGAGAGACTGGATCCTAGAGAAGTGACCCTCACTGGGGCAGTTGGTGAAACGCTGAAGCCACATGGGAAAGGACTTACTTTGGAGAAGTTCGTGGAGGACTCCACTCACACTAAAGCAGGGAAGAGTGTGAGGAATACCACCTCCCCCTCCTCCCCTAAAAGAAAAACAAATCATGAGGAACTGATTGAAACCTCCATTGCTGTCTCCCCCCATGTGACACCTGTGGAGGAGGAAGGGAGAGAAATCATGAATAAAATTGAGCCCATGAAGAAGGGAATCAAAGAATCACGGACTGGTCTTCGTTGGAAAGAACCCTGAAGATCATCAAACTCCAACACCCCTGCCACAGGCAGGGCCATCAACCTCCAGGCCTGCATCTAGACAAGGTTGCGCAGGACACTGTCCAAACTGGCCTTGAACAAGAAGGGAAGGGTGGGAGGAGTTGGTTTTAGTGTAGTGTAATTAATTAGATGGTTTTCTTTTTTTATTCTGTGTTGAATCTCTCTGTCCTTATCTCAACTCCTCAGCCTTTCAATATATATTTTCTCCCCTGTCCAGCAAAGAGGGGAGTGATAGGGCGGCTTTGGTGGGAGTCTGGCCTCCAGCCAGGGTCAAACATCAGGGAAGTGTTTTGTGCTAATTTTATTAGTTTTTGTGCTAATGTCTAGGTACTGGCATATGGCTAAGTCTGGTTCTAGGCTGTTTTTCTCATTTTTCTATTATGAGATGTAGGTCTAAGCTAAGTAGCTACTTCCAGTTACTACAGAAAAAAGTGTAGAAGAAGCTAGTAATTTAACTACATTTTGATACTCTCTGAAGCCTTATTATGTCTGGGTCTGGCTTACACCTTGAAATTAAAATACGTTTTCTCTAGGAATTGATATTACCAGAATGCTAACTTCTAACTTAAGCAAATAAAATACTGATGATGTTATGTTTTGGTCAAAACAAAATTGTACAAAACCAAAACTTAAAAAACATCGCTTATATAATTTATTCTTTAATGGCCTTTTTTTTTTCTTTAGTATAATCATCCTTTTGAAGATGATATACTTATTTCCATGTCAACTCTCACCTACGGTACAACTGAAGGTAAGAACTTACTCAAACTTCAATGTTTACTTGCTGTACATTTAGACTTTGTGAAGCACGCAACTATTGGCAGTTAGAACACTTAATTGCAACAGTTAAGTGAACAGAACTCAGGTATGCCATTCTGTATGTGAAGTGATACACATGTATAGAACTTAAAATTTATTTGTTTGCAACAGTTTAGTCTATTGCATGCTGTTATAGACTACAGAAAAGGGCAAAGTTCAGGACAGCAATGGCTAATAGGACATCTTGTAAGACAAAGAGTCAAAATGGAGAAGACTGGGAGGAAACAGAGGTGTGGAGGTATTACCAAGAAGTTGACATGCATGGATTGATTATGTAGTTTCATCTTTGCTTGGTGTTCTGAAGGCTGCTCTGATAAATTTCTGTTATATGTCAAGGCATATTGCAAAGATAGCTTCTTTAACTTTTCCTTGAATGCTCGTATGGTTAGTGTAAATCTACAACATTATGCCATGTCATGTTTTTCCAGTGTTACTTATTATAACTGCCAACCCATTATGGAGTTGATGATGCTTATGGAGACCTTACTGTGGAGGACACCCCCCTCCACCCCCCACCACTTGTTCTAAAATACACTGTTTGGGATAGCGGGACATGTGACTTAGTATCTTGGTGGCTTTACTGGGACATGTTCTGCCAGATTTTGTCATCAATGAAGTGAGGATTATGATACATACTTCGCTGTATCAATTTTTATAAAGAAGAGCTTACACGTGAAGTGTTTATGTTAGAATTATATTTGGTATAGATGTTGTTATAAGGAAAGCTATGTTTTTATTGGTATCTTGTTATTTCTAGGACCAAAACCATGGACAGAAGTGTCAACTAAAACGCTTAATAAATGGAAGAAAGCACTTGAGGTATCTAATAATATAGTCCTACTATATAGTCACAGTGTAGCAATGTTTATTTTTTAAATATTTTATATATATATATATATATGAACACATCCTAATCTTGCTGTGCCATATGGTATTTGCAAGAGGTACTAATCAAGTCAGTCAACATGTGCTTTAAAATAGGGTTTTAAGGTGGGTTGGCTAAGAATGCTCTCTGCATAACAACCAGTACAACTGGTTGTTGAAAAGGCAACAGGCAATAGTAGTAGGGTACTGTTTCCTGAGAGGTAGTCACCCATGTCCTGACCTGACACACTCTCCAGAGGGATATGCTGCTTACTGGGGGCTGGCATCTGAGATGTCATCCAGAGACTGCCAAGCCTCCTACCATCCACTGGCTATTGTCTGATGAATGTTGATTGACATGGGCAGCAGTGATAACAGCAGACAAAGGAGCATCAAGGATTGAAAAGCCCAGGGAGTGGTGGTAAAGGACTCAAGTGCGGGTAGATTTTTCATTAGAGCTCCCAGTCACAGGGAAGGACTTAGAAAGGGACAGTTGAATCTGGAAAATCAACAGGTTGTTACAGGACTGGTTATGCAGCCAGGGGTTTAGCTTCTTAGACTATGGAACTCACTCTAGAGAAACCTGGTCTGTTAGGGACTGATGGTGTCCATCTGTCAGAGAAGGGGAAGAGCATCTTCAGTCATAGGCTTGCCAAACTGGTGAAGAGGGCTTTAAAGCTTCTGGGGGAGGGGAACCTCAGTCCATCCCACTCTTACTAGCTTGATATCAGTGCCAGCAGTAAATGAGAAGAGCCTGCAGAAGTATCAACAGTCAGTAGGAGAGCACCTGAGGTGCAGCACAAAGGTGTTTCAGCTACTCCAGTCAGCTTCATTGGAGGCCGAACTTAATTACCTCTATGCAACTTGATTGTCAGAATTGCTACATTGTGCCTTGATAGTTAATACAGAAGCTTTTCTGTACTCCAACGACTGAGGGGTTGGGGAGTGAAATTCAGTCTTGGGGAACAAGAATGGATTTGATGGAGACAGAAAAGAGGCTTTATTTCACTTTCCTTTTCCATTCCTGTAAATACCTTATGCTTTACATACTAAGCATTACTGCACAACTTTACAGACTAAATCCATAAGGACTGTAAGAGTTTTCTGTTGTAACCCCTTATGTGGAACAAGGTAGCTATAGCTTATGTTCCTCTGATTTTTTTAATTTTTTTTTTAATGGTAGCGCTATGTCAAGAAGTGAGTGATCAGGTAAGTTTTACCACTTAGCTGTGGTTTGTCTGGTCAGTTTGGGGGAAACCTGAAGGAAGTGTGTGGTTCTGAGATAACCAATGCCTTTATTTATTTTGGTATAAGATAACTGTAATATTCTTTTGACACTTTTTTTCCTTATTTTTAATTGCAGCATAATAGAGGAAGCCAACAGAGTGCAGGTAAAGTGCTATAAATCTTATTCTAAGAGTCTTGTCTTAATAGAAGATGTCCTGGTTTTATGCTAAGCTCTTTAGAATACTCTAGGTTTTTGTCGGGTGGAAGCACACCAAAAAATCCCAACAATGCTTATACTCATAAGGATTCAAAAATGTAGTTTAAGATGAACAAATACATTATAATTGATGTTGATACAATCACAAGTTGATTAGAATTTTCTCCCCTTATCAATTAAACAGTAAGTTTCTTGTTGTACATCAGTTTTATCGGATGTTCACTGAAACTAAAAATTCCAACCCTAACTTATATGAATGTACAAGTGGAGAAATGTAGAAGTTTCCCTAGCTTTTTTAAAATGACTAGATAAGCTTATTAAGATATGTATTAAAAGAGTCTCATCAAGTTGCATGATTCTATGATCAAACATTTAGTAGATTATTCTGTATACCGAATGAATCAAGCTATCTGCAGGAGAAAGTAATGTATAGTTATTTCATTAGAGATAAGTATCATGATGGAATTCAAATCAAGGCTGCACATAGAAGTGTAATTCTGGTACTACTTAGGGAAATTTATGACACCTGAACATCTTTTATGTGTCCTGAAAAGGAACTATTTGTTTCAATAAAATGCATGTTTTTACTGGGATAAATGATGGGGGTGGAAATTGTGTAGTACAGCAATGTTGAGTTTTTTTTTTCGCTCGAGGTTTTGAGGTGGGTGGTTTTTTGGTGTTACTTATTTTGACATCTAACAGACAAACTTTTAGCTGAACACCTGAGGGCAAAGCACCAACCTAGTGCTTCTTTCCTTTTACGGTCCTACTAAAAAGACTTGGCCATACAGCCCTCTGGTACGAACTTTGAGTAGGCCTATGAAATTAAAATACTGAGCTAGGAAATAAAGGTCTGGTGCAAAAAGATTCAGATGTTCCCCAGACCTTTGCCCCTCACGTTTGGAAAATACATGCTGGTGGGTCTGAACAATACAAAAAATGGCTACAATCAGCAGTAAAACTTGGAAAGAAAGAGTATCTAGCAGTTGTTGGTTGTAGTTTGCATTTTTTTAAGCAGATACACAATTTGAAGTCTTTTAGAAGTAACTTTTTGTTAATCTTTGTTTTTTATTTAAGAAATTTACTCGGAGTTTCTTGGCCAACAATATTATGTTCAACAAGGCCAAATGCTGGGTCCTGCACTTTGGATATTTCAAGTATCTATCTGAATGATAAAATAATTTCTACAAATTTAGAAAATGTGACTTCATTTTATTCTCAACCTGCACGTTGAAATACATGAAAAATATTTCAGTGGCATCTCTAGTTTATCTTCTGCTAGTGTCCTCTGTGTCTTTTGCACTCAGGGATAAACGAATGATGCAGTTCCAGCTCTGGTATCTTCATAGCAGCATACAATAATATGATTGTCCACTACTCCTCTTGTGAATGTTCTAGAAAGAGACATTGCCATCTTGTGTTGATTTTTCTTACCAACAAACACTCCCAAGTCCTTCTCAGGGCAGCATTTGGTCCGGCCTGCAGTTGTGTTTGGGATTGTGCCAACACGTGTGTATGACCTTGCACTTGGCCTTGTTGAACTTCCTGCGGTTTGCATGGGCCCATCTCTCCAGCCTGTCCAGGTTCCTCTGGATGGCATCCCTTCCCTCTGGCGTGTTATTTAGTATTTATCTTCAAATTGTAGGTGAAGAAAGTGATGCTGACATAGTTTCAGTAAGGAGACAATTTGAAGACATTCACTTTGAGGTAAAAATTTCTGATTTCTAATGTAGTGGAATAATTCTGCGTTCAATAGAAAGTATTTAACTATTGGAATAGTTTTCACATGCCCAGTGAGTTGATGCAGTGCTAGCAGAAAACTGTAGTCTGCATCTTAAAGCATGATTTTAGTAAGTATAGCAAACGAGCAGCTCAATAGATCATGTCATGTGTGCTAATATGAAGTAATATTATGTCTTGGTATTACTGTACCAGAGAAAGCTATACAGTGTATTGTATAGAATGGGCAACGCTAAGAGAGGCTACTACATTCTGGAAAAAGAATAACCAGGTGAATCACAAAGTGAAAACACTTACGAAAATGGGGTTGTTCACCTGAGATTCCTGCATGAACAGGTTAACATGATTTTCAATTAGAATTAAAATCGAAATGTAATACAAAGTTTTAGTGTACAAAGATGTTTTCTAAAAGAAAACTAGTTTAGTCAATAAGTTATACAGTGTGTGTTTAAAAACATTTTGTTTCGCTTTTGAGTTCAGCTAGATTTTTAAAATCAGACTGGAGTTTTCTGCTGTTGTTTCCCCAACTAGTTTATAGGTATCATAACTACCCAGAGTAGTTACATTGATGAAGAAAAACATAATACACTGTGTGTGAAACTATTTTAATCCTGTGTTCTGCTTGCTCAAATACATCTAACAAAAAATTAATGTAATTTTCTTACTTGTTAAGTGTAGTGCTAGGCATTGATGTGTCTCTGGCAACACTTAATACGGTGTCAGAAATTTATAGTTTCGCTAATGAAAACATTCAGTATTTATCACCAAACGCTTCTAGATTTTACACAGGGGTGCTTTACAGAGTAGGCCTTAATTTGTATGTGAACTCTTGTGGTGTTAATAATACATATAAGAGATTTACAGCCATAATTACCAGTGCTTTGTAACCTAAAAGGACTTTGTTTTCTCTTTTTAATCAGTGTGTCTTCTGAGGCAGTGTGTGCTTTTCCCTGCATCAATAAACTGTTTACCTCTGTTTGGGGTTGGTTTTTTTGTTAATATATCTTCATATACAAAGTTACTTCTGAGGTTTTTTTTATATAAAATGTATATGCTAAAATAAGTTTATGCTGATTGAATAGCCTCATCTGAAGATACTATTTAGAAACAAATATAAGTAATATATTTGGATTTTTCAGTGTCAATAACATATATGTGTTTTAATTTCATTGTTTTTTTTCTCTCTAAGAATCCATGTATAGATGATAGGAAAATTCAAGAGGGAGAAAAAGTTCGAGTGGATGTGATAGTACAGGACTATGCTAGGAAAATTCCCAAGTGGATTACGGTAACATACTTCTTCTCTTCTAAGTTATTAGGTAGTTCGAATAAAATAAAGGCTATCTAAATATAGTGCAATGAATTCTAATATAGCTTCTCTGTTGCTACACTGCTGTTGCTCTACTGCTTGCTGTCTATGTAAATATCACAGTGTCTCAGTCTCTGACAGCAATGATTTGTAAGAAACAGAGCACAAGGTTTGTTTGTTGTTTTGTTTTTTTTTTTCAAAATATGCTTATACTTTGTTCTTTGAACTCTGTTGTGCAAATTGATCTTCACTTCAGTAAGTTTTCTGAGAAGACTGAATTTGATATGTATAGATGGCGGGAAACCAGTTTTAACTTTATTTTGGTATTGGTGGTGAATGATTGTTTAGGATGTACAGCTTCTGTTTTGTACTAGAGTTGCCAGAGATAAGTTACTAGAGTTACCAACTATATATGTCCATGTACAAAATATCTTTTTTTTTTTTTTTTGGAAAGAGATTAAAATATATATAATGTCGAAGTGGCAGAGATAAATAGCTTTTTACGATTAGATTGGTAACTCTTAAAAGTTTTAATTGAAGTCTTAGACTAGACATTTTCTCCTTGTCTGAAATTTATGAAGCCCCTTAAGATAGCTGTGTTCAAGGACCTACTATAGTAAGGAGAGAGTAGGAGGAGTCACAAATAAGTTACCCTTAGTATGAATAAAATTTAATCATTGGGTTATTAGATTATTTGTCTTTTTGTTTTTCAGATAGCACCTCAAGGTCCATCAAACGGTAATTATCTTTGCCAGTTCAAAAACTGATGGGTAAAACTAAATCTTTTGAATGTTGGTCAGGTATATTAGTTACTAAACGTGTTTTTATTAAAATTAGTTACAAATAAATTTACTGAAAATAGAGGCACAATTTATCCAACAGAAAAGTCCAACAGATTAGATTCTTTAAGTTCGACATGATTTTGTTTATTGCAAAATGTATTTGAAAAATAGAAAATAAATAACTTGTATACATCTTTTCTTAAATAGCCCTAGGAAAATAATGCATAGCTCCAAAATTCAGCAGCATTAATTAAGCTCATCCATGCTCAAAGCATTTTTCTTTCTTTTTTGTTTTGGCTCTTATTTTAAACTCAAGGAATGTAATGAATGACTTTGAGATGTGCTGGTAACTGATACTCAAAGTAGTACTTCACTAGTAAACTAACTTTTTTCAGAAGCTCTCCAGACTTGATGAAGACCGAAGATACAATTTTGGTTTAAGCATTTCAAGCCTAGCAATTACAAACCAAAAGCATTATCATCATCATGCTTTAAAGCAAGCAAAGCTGCACTGGTGCTAGCCAAGTACACGGCTTTCATGTAATACAGAGGCAGGAGTAACAGCCTGCCAGGCTCTTCTTCCAGGACAGAAATCACAGAGCTGTCTACAATGAAAATATTTTATAACTATATATTAAGCTATTTTAAATTGGTTTTTTTTCCAACACATTTCATTCAGTATGGTTAGGAAAAACCTCTTTTTTTTTGTTTTGTTTTTTTGTAATGGATGGTATGTTAATTATCCACTTAGCCTGGCAAAAAAGCTTAATGAAATATGCTATTACAGTAAGACTCTGAACCGCATGCAATTGTTATTAATTCATATAATCCATTGCTGGAAGTCCCCTGATAGGTTTGGAGTGTGGTTTGGGTTTTTTCTGACTTTTTGTGATTCTTCTGAGTTTTGTTTTTTTAATAGGCAACCAAGCTGCTATTTGCAGAAATAAAGTAAAGTTGTCAAATGAATGTTCTTCATCCACACCTCTACAGTTACAAATTTCACCAAATGCAATAACCAAATGCAGTAATCAACCTTCTCCAGAACTGAATGATACTTCCTGTGATGGTATCTTGGGAAACGACCAGTCTTCAAATGACGGATGCTCCTGGGCTGAAACCACTCTCATGGATTTGTATCCAGAATTGGTAGAAAGGCTTGGAACATTCATGACAAAGATGTCTCAGAGAAAAGAGTTAAAATACATATCTGGATACTTAAGGCACAAAAGATTTCATTCTAGAAGACTAAAGCTCAGTATCTTTTTAGACAAAAGAAGAGAGTTGAAGCCTCTTAAACTGAAGCAAGGACAACTCAGCATACGCAGTAGTAGAAGTGAGGACAAACAGAATCAAACATTTAGAAGTGAGAACATTCAACTTCATGATGATAGCTGTTCCATTGAGAATTTATCTGGACTGGAACCTTGTTCTTACATTGACAAAAATGAAATCAGTATGGACTACTCTGATTCAAGTATAGAACATGACTTATCATCCGGAAAGGTCCAGAAAGTTTACAAACAGACTGTTTTCCCTAATGTTATAGCTAGAATGGAAGAGACATTTCTAGTTGAAGATGAGTTGCAGCCCACTGTCTCACTGAAGAATTCAAAATGGAAAGGAAGTGAAATATTGGCTTCCAAATGTTCCTCGGAGTACAGTTTCATAACCTCTAATACCAGTTCAGCCTCAACAGCACTTGATATGTTCAAAGCTCAAAAACCTGACTTTCCTCGTAGTAATACCCCAAGGTTGAGTTTGTACCGCAACAGTAACACTTGTACACAGGTGGCAACCTGTTCCATTGCACCTGTAACAAATACTTCACTTTCAAATCCCCAAAACAATTTTTTTGAAAGTCAGCCTTCTTTCCAGGGCAAATACTCATTTTCCTCATTGTATACGAGTCCTTCAAAGATGCCTCAGAAATATGAAGATCCATTTGATGAACTTTACAACAGACTGTGTTGCCAAGAAATCCAAAGGCCTTTGACAAAACCTCTTCTAAATTCCCAGAACCTTAAAGAGAGAGGAAGATTAGTAAAGAGTAATTTAAATTATTCTGTGAAGTCTGAAATAGATTATGACAGAGAGTTTGACAGGATCTATGACCAACTATGTAGTGAGCCTGTTCCAAAACTTCCTGTGTTTCAGAGAGCTTCAAATTTAAGAAAATATGAAGGAATGCAAATGTCTGAAACTGTAAATGCTCTTGTTAACTCACCTGTTCGATCTTTACGTGCATCTCCCAGCGTTAAAAGACTAGGAAGCTTTCAAAACGACTTTCTTTCTTCACCAGTAAAGCGACTGAAAAATATACCAGAACAGTATTTTCTTTCACCAAAATGTCAACAGACTTCTTGCAGAAAAAATGTTAATCTTCAGACAGTTGGTGTGGGGCTTTTGAGCACTTACAGTGGCAGTAGCTCCAGATTTTTTGGCAGTCACAGCTGTCGGAATCAGGTATTTAAGGACTTTGTAAAAAAAAAAAAAAACCAAAAAACATTGTGTACTCTGCTGATATTTGGAGAAGAGCTTAAAAATGGGCTAGAGTTGGAAGCTGTTTAGTGACAGCATGCTTCTGGTGCTGTTTGGTCAGTAGGGTTGTCTATGGGTTTTGGACTTTTTTTATTTGCCAAGACATAAGCTGTATCAAGTGTCTAGTGATCGTATGAGGAAGCTTACTATATTTAATAACCTTGAAAATTGTTGTAAAATGCTCAGTACAAGATTATGTTACACTTTACTAGACAGTGTCACCAGTTAAAATAATCTCAAACTGTGACCCTGTTAACTCAGGCGTTGTCCTTCTGAAATGATGACTTTCTATTTATTTTATAGAAAGACAAGGCGAGACAAATTAAAACTTTTCTGCATTCCACTGGAATTGTTAGACTTGTTGGTTTAAATATTAAATCAGGCCCTTATGTCTGGGTTCTCAGTCACTTTGTCTGAGGCAAGCTGTGAAATCATACATGAGCGGTTTTTTCCATTGATGTAATCTCTTAATGCTCTATTTTCAGGACTCTGGATTTCATGCTGCTGCAAATGAAAATACTCTTGCTATTCCTGGTACTTCTTCGAAAGGTTAGTTTCAGAGAAATTAGCAATCTTAAGCCCTTCTTCAACGGGTAAATAGATCAGTGCCTAGGTGACAGCTTTTTTTCCTCTGCAATAATTAAGTGTTCCTTTAAATAAGGAATCTATACATAAAAAAGGTTTCCTGAGTTGCACGTTAACAGCTATTTAAGAAGCTTTTCTTAACATTAACTAGACTTTTTTCCTAAGGTGTTGTTTATTATCCACAAGCTTTCTCTCTTCCTTGTTGATAGTTTGCTGCTACTTTTCTGTATCTAAATACTCAGCAGGAAGTGCTTAGTTTGTTAATCCCGCATTCCAATAACTAATGCTTTTGTTTGTAATCTTCAGCTTTACAAAAACTGACTGCTGAGTTCATGCATTGCTGATGTTAGTATTAATCTGGACAACAAAACCCGAACATTTTTCTGCTAAGTAAAGTCACCAACATGTATTTTCCATTTTTATGAACCTTCTAATCAAGATAACAAGTAACATATAAAGGAAAGTATTGAAGGTGACTTGGAACGTTTTCAACTGGTACACAAGAAGTAAATGGCAGGAAAAAATACACTTATTAGCATGTTTCTTGACCTTTTACATTTTCATTATTGATTAATTGTAGAGAATTTGTTATTTGAGGTGTATTTTTTTCTATCTTATTATGGCCTCCTTAGATTTTATATTATACTATGTTTTTTTTCTGTTCAACAGTTTGTTCTACTTTTTTTTTCTAACCATGGTAAGCTAAAAACATTTTGAAGAAATGTAGTTTATACTTACGTTTTGCACACTAAATATATTTATTTGAAATGTAGTTTTGCCCGGAAACCTTTACATTAGAATACTTTCATAAATAAATTGTCTCATTCAAGTATGCCAATGAAATATTATCTATGTCTGAGTAGGCTGATGTTGTAACAACATACTGTAGTGGCCACACTATTCTGCTTTGTTCTTACACTTACTGTTTTTCATCACCAGAATCTGGGATTTCAAGTCCCCGCTCTGGTTTGCCTCTGAAAATGAAGAATTACAGCTCTCCTGGAAATGCATGGAACTGTCACCAAAGGTAAATGCCTTTTGAGAAAATAAATTTCAAAAGAAATATTTGCTGCTCCACACTTATGTTTAAGTTGTGGAGGCTGTCACTTACATGTGTACTTATAGCGTGGATGCTTGAGAGAGCTCGAGCTAATCAAACGTCCTAACTTGAACGCTCGGAGGCAAGTGTCTGTGGACAAAATTAGCCAGAATCCAGCAGAGATACCTGTGAACATACTCTGTTAGACCACCTTACTAGCTTAGCTACTCTAGTCCTTCATCTGTGTTAATGATAGTAATTTGTTAGTTTAGATAAAAAAGAAGCTGCATGACTTGAAAGAAAAACATTCAGTTTAAGCAAAGATGGTCTTGAAACTTAGACACTTGAATTACAATCTTTATCAATGTTACTATAAGTTTGTATTTAGGTTATTTTTGATATAATGGAAGACTGGAGGCAAGTTGATGAGTATACGAGGATACTTCTGTGATGTTGATTATGCCCTTTTAGCTAAGTTTCTGCTCAGTTCTTGGATTCCTGCTTTTTTCCTCACTTTCTTCCTGACTCCATACAAAATAGCCTTCCCTAAGATGTGTAATTGGTCTGAAGGAAAAGGTTTCCCTTTCATTGATGTGCTCAAGTAGGGAAGTTTGAGAAAGAGGTGGAAGTCAGTATTTCACAGAGTCCTTTCTTGTAAATCCATATAGAATAAAGTCTTTCTTTGTTCCTTAATTACACAAATGTGTGTTTCTTGATTTGTAGCCAAAATGGACTGTCAGCTGACAAGCTTCCTGAGGCCTGTGGTGTGATATTCTCAGCAGTTTATGGCTCCCAGGAGTGAAGTTGCTCTTGAATGGCTTCAGACCCCTCAATCTTCATGCTTAACTGTTTTGGTTTTGTGTGGTGGGGCTCTGGTGTAGAGGGGAGGCTGCTGCAGGGGTGGCTTCTGCAAGAGGCAGCTAGAAGCTTTCCCTAGGCCTGACAGTAATTCCCAGCCAGGCTCAAGGCCGGACACTGCTGCTGACCAAGGCTGAGCCCATCAGCAATGGCTGTAGTGCCTCTGTGATTCACATCTAAGAGAAAACCTCTGTTTTCTCCCAGAAAAGGGAGTGAGAAAATGTAAGAAACTCTTCAGACACCATGGTCAGTGAAGGAGAGGGAGAAGAACACAGTCCAGGTGCCATTCTGTGATTCCCCTTCAGCCTGTGTCCATGGTGGAGCACACTGTACCCCTGCAGCCCATAGAAGATGATAGGGAGCAGCGATCCCACCTGTGGGCTTCACATTGGATCAGGTGGGGACCTATGGAAGATGCTGTGACCCACGTTGGAGCAAGCCCCTGGCAGCACTTCCCATGGAGACAGAAAAGGAGACTGAGTGGAGACCATTGCTCTCTACAACTACCTGAGTGTGGTTGTAGTGAGGTGGGACTCAGTCTCTTCTCCCTGGTAGCTAGTGACAGGACAAAGGAAACAGCTTGAAGTTGTACTTCAGGGGAAGTTGAGGTTGGATATTAGGAAAAGCTTCTTTACTGAAAAGGTTGTCAGGCTGCTGTGTGAGGTTTGCCCTGGAGGCTTTTAAAAGAAGAGTAGATGTTGTCCTTGGTGACGTAGTCTAGTGTTGGACCTAGTGGGGCTGGATAGATGGTTGGACTTGATGATCTTGAAGGTCTTTTCTGACTGAAACAATTCCAGGATTCTCATTATCCAACTCTGGTTTCTCTGTGTCTAGTGTAATAAATTAGGTGGCTTGCTTTCCTTTTTTCTGTGCCGAGTCTGTTTTGCCCATGATGCTGATTGCAGAATGGTCTCTCCCTGTCCTTGTCTCGACTCCAAAGCCTTTCAATAGATTTTTTTTTTTCCCTGTCCAGCTGAAGAGGGGAGTGACAGAGTGACTTTGAGAGTCTGGCCACCAGCCAGGGTCAAATCACTACACTAATCACATGAAAAAATGCTGTACATTGTTGAGGAAACAAAAAGAATATTGTCTTCCTGTCTGGAACTTGATTGCCTTTATCTAGATGATTATGAAAGAGATATTTCAGAAAAGGAAGCATTTGTAACTTATAAACTTCAGTTCTTTGTGAATGCAGTTCCAAAGCTATACTTATACTGCTGCACTTGTCAGATGTAAACCATGGTAGTTTAAAATAGATGTTAAGAAAGAGGAGATAATTGCATTCTCACTTTGTGTCCTTCCTTTTTAAGTTCTTGTGAATAAATTCAAAGATAACATCTCGGTTTAATAGATATCTATATAATTCAGTTTAATGTAGCATTACTGAGACATTAAAATTATGTAGGATCAAAAGTTTATTCTGCAGCTGAAAGTGTGTAGGAATGCAAGTAGGGACTCCAGCTTGTTTCACAGTCGGAATGTTCAGGTATCTTGCTTTGGTGATGTCTTTCAATTTCATTCTGTTCATCAGAGTTTCAGCAAGCATAGTGTTTTTGTCTGCTTTGCTTTATCATCTAAATGTTTCTTTTCTATAGGGTATCCAGAAAACTAAGTTACACTGATGGGAAAGATTAAAACCCTGGCTAAATCTTGGACTTCCCAGTCACAACTTGTGAGAGACCATTCACGAACAGCTACAGAGGAAACACTGTTTTATAAAGCTTTGTTTTGTTTCATATTCTTTCTTCTTGTTGTATTATATATATATATTAAAAAAAAAAAGAATTAATCCTTACTTGTACACCTCTGTAATATAAATCTTCAGGTCTGACTGGGATGAACTGCTGCTTTCTTCATTTGGCTTCATCAAGTATTGCAGAGGATCAGGTTCCATTCTATAGCAAAGTTTAAATGATGTTTTTGGAGGTGTTTGTAATATGACCTGTATTATCGTTTTATGGTTTGTGAAGCATTGATAATGAGTAACAAGCTCTTCGTGTGGAATTCCTGCCTAATCATACTATATAGAAGTGTCAATACTAAAGGAACGAAAAAAATCTAAATTGGACTAGATGATCCAAATACAGTATTATATGCTGTGATGTTTATGCAATTTTCATGTTCAACTTCAAACTATATAGAAAATGTTACTCTTCAATTTAAATTTTATAGTTTTTAGTGGGTTTGATAGTTAATTGTGTGTTCTGACACAATGCATGTTCTAAATAAATGTTATTTTTTCTGAACAAATACCTGCTTTCAACATTTTTTTCAGGTGTGCAAATTCTCAGGAGGAGTTTGTATACCGACAGCAAATACACGAGAATGATGGGGTTTGGTCCCACAGGTTTTCACTATTGTGTACTTTCTTGGCAAGGAGATTGTTTTAGTGGTATGTGTCAGGTCAAGTACACCCTGTTTTATCAGCGTTGCCCCTTGACAGTGTTTTGAGCTCCAGAAAAGGAAAAACTCATTCTCCTTTGGTTTTACTTCACTTCTGGGCACACAGGAGTGTTTTTGCAAAATTTTAGCTCTTAAAACCAAGATCTTCTTGTCTTAAGTGCTGTTCTTAAATGGAACAAGTGAGTTTTACTCTGAGATAAGAACTTCTGCAATAGACACACACACATATTCTATCCCTCATCATTTATATATTATGTTTCCTTCAACAACAGCAACAAAAGATCATCTTTGAGCTTCCGTGGCTCATTTTTCTTCCTGTTCCAGACCTGAATAAACTTTATGAACTACCTTCCCCTTGGACTGTTAAGGTAATTTTTTTCCTGGTATTTCTCAGTACACCAGTACTGAAGGACTATGTAACTCCATTAATGTTTTCTGTTCTTAGAGGTCCAAACCCCAATTCCAGTTTACATTTTCTGACTAGATATTACAACATGGCAACTTGAATGCAGGCTTACCCAGGTAGGAAGGTAAGCTTAGTTAGGCAACATAGCACTAGTTTGTTGTTGCCATGATAATTATTTTGAAGGATTTTTGAAAGGTAGTTCTTTAAAAACTCAGAGGTGTTGGAAGATAAGCTCACCCCAGTGCCACCTTTTTGATGCTAGTAGTAGCAAAGAAAGAAAAGGGAGAAAGCTCTGCAGTTGCATTCCGAGTTTGGTTCTCCAGCATCCGGTTCAGTTGGTAGACTCTTAAAACTATGATATAACCAAGTGTTTCCACTAAAAGTACTGTTTAAACAACAGATGTGTCTACAGTGACTGTCCGATTCTGTAATGATTGCTGGAATATAGCTGTCCTAAGCTTACAAAGATTTCTTAGTGCTATTTAGTGTCTCTTGTAGTTTGAGCACAGGTCTTCTCTCCCAGTTTTGCTGCTTCTACCATGTTTCCTCTTGTTTACTCTTTCTTCACTCTTACATTGAACTGATACTTGAATGCTAAACAGACTGTTAATAAAAACACCTTCACGGCTTTCTTCTGCTTCAGGACAGTTGTAATGAAGACTGGAAAAATAGGTTAGGTTGCTGGGGCAGTGTAAAGGTGGACCTAGCAACTCCTTTTCCTATTTTATTGTAATTAGTTGAAGTTTTCGTTATGCATAAATAATTTAACTTATATATGAGAGTTTATGTAGGTCTTTCTCCAGTAACTTGAAGATGGCGCAATACAGGACATGCTTTTTTATGTAAGAATTCAGTAGTCAATTGAAAACTATCCCAAAAAGTCATTAAATAGATTAGGTCATTTGGTTGCTTATTTAAGTAGGCACAGGGTAAAGAGTTGGAGGAATAAAGGTAAATCTGAACTGTGGAAGCATTAGAAGTGCCTTGAAAGCGTTGATAGGCCATTAAAGATGATCCTGAAGTGGAGTCTGAGAGAGCAGCAGTAAATAATTTAATGGGAGTAGTGATTAAATGGAGAAAGGAAGCATATATTGTAGAAAAATATTTATAGAAGTTCCAAGCTTTTTTAGTGAGCTATGTTTAGTGAGCTGCTGAAAATTGGCAGAAATAAATAGCTGAACTAAACAATGAAGTCTGAGAATACAAAGGAAGGTAGATGTATGAAGATGACTATGACCCTATGAAGATGACTTACTATGTGTACATTCAATGAGTGAAGTGCATGCTTTATTTCCATTATATTAATTAACAGCCTGAAATGATGGGTTGAATTTTGGTAAATCAGAAGTTCTTTGATTTTGGAATTTGACTTTGGATGAGGGGAGGTGCCATGCTGGACCTTGTTCTCACCAACAGGGAGGGGCTCGTAGGGGACTTGAAGATCAAGGGCAGTCTTGGATGCAGTGACCATGAAATGGTGGAGTTCCGGATCCTCAGGGCAGAGAGGAGGGTGCACCACAAGCTTACTTTAGGAGAGCAGGGAACTTCTGGGTAGAGTGCAATGGGACAAAGCCCTGGAGGGAAGAGGAGCCCAAGATGGCTGGCTAATGTTCAAGGGTCACCTTTTCCAAGCCTGGGGTGATGCATCCCAGCAGAGGAAATTAGGCAAAAATACCTGGAGGCAGCCTGCATGGCTGAACAAGGAGCTCCTGGACAAACTCAAATAAGAAAGTAAGTGTCCTGAGGATGGAAGGAAGGGCAGGTACCCTAGGAGGAACACAGGAAAACTGTCCAAGCTCAGTTTAGAAAAACTCTATCAGGGCTTGATAGAACTAAATCTGCCTGGGGATGTAAAGGATAACAAGAAAGGTTTTACGGGTGTATCAATGGGAAAGGGGCAATGAGAGAAAATGTGGGTCTGCTCTGGAAGGGAACAGGTGACCTGGTTACCCAGGGTATGGACAAGGCTGAGGTACTCAATGATTTGGGTTTTTTTTTGTTTTGTTTTGTTTTTTCCCCCAGTCTTCACTGGCAAGAGCTCTAGCCACACTCCCCTAGTCATGGAGAGCAAAGGCAGGGCCCTCTATAGGAGAAGATCCAGTTTGAGAACGCCTTAGGAACCTGAAGGTGCACATGTATCCATGGGACCCGATGAGGTGCATCCACATATCCTGAAAGAACTGATGGATGAAATGGCCAAGCCACTCTCCATATTTTTGAAAGGTCCTGGCAGTCTGGTGAAGTCCCCACTGACTGGAAAAGGGGAAACAACCCCCGTTTTTAAAATGGAAAAAGGAAGTGCCAGGGAACTGCAGGCCAATAGTAGTGAGGGCAGCGAAGATAATCACAGGGCTGGAGCAAGTCTCCTATGAAGACAGGCTGAGAGATTTGGGCTAGATAATCTTTGAGGTCCCTTCCAACCCAAAGGATTCTGTAGTTCATGTGCTGATATCTTGATGTTTAGCTTTGGATCTTTGGCTTTGTCTTTCTTCTTTCCCCCTGTAGGCTCTTAGTCAGGATCGTTATTTAACGTGGTTCTCCATTAAAGTGTTTTTTGTCAGTTCTTCAGCAGTATTTATTTTTTGCTTATCCAATGGTAGTTCATCTAAGACCATGTTAACAGTCACTTTAATTACAAGTGGTTACAAGTCTGCCTTTTTTCTGGGATGTAACAGCCAAACATACGCAGACTTGATTTCTGCACGCAGAAGCAGTTGGTACCACAAGACAGGAAGTAACTCTGGGCAGGTGTGGCTGCAGGGGTTGTCCCCTTCCTTTTGGACTAGCATAAAAGTTAAGGCATGTTGAAGAGGCTCATTAAGTATGAGCTAAACTAAACATGAACCAGGCCGTCAAAGAGCTGTTTCTTTTACATTGGCTTGTTTGGGTTTTTTTCTTCATCAGTTTGTCTCATTTCTGGACATGTCCATTCACTTCTTTTCATTTGTTTTGTAACTGGACTATCTCCTTCAGGACCCAAAACACTTGCAGGGCTCTCTATATGCTTCAAAGTGTCAAGGTCCTTGATGCTGTGCTCGGCGTGGATTTTAAAGGTGCTAATACTGGTTTTTTGTTTTGGGGTTTTTTTTTTGAGAAAGCAGAAGTCTCTGACACCTGGAGGTAAGATGTTTTAGATCAGTATGCCTAACTGTTCCCTACTACTACTACTTAAAGTCTCCCAGAATATTTTAAAAACACCCCAAACAACTCTACAAATGCTGACTATCTGATGAGTTTAAAGTCCTCAGATGAATGTGCATGCAGTGTGTGAATTATTTGGGGAAATAAAAAGCTCTTTCTACTTTTGTGAAATAGTTGGTAACAATGGCAGTGTAAAACCCAATAGGAATTTAAATATCACATAGAAGGAAAAATCCTCCTCAGGAGGTTTATTGTCACAGATCTTTTGCCAATTTCTTTGTGGACTCTTGAATATGGCTGGATACAACATTATGTTAATAGAGGAGTTGAGATTTGAGACGTATTCTGATATTGCTCGCAGAAGGAAGCAAAAGATATATAAAGATATCATTAAATCTTGTGAGATGTGCAATTACTACTTTAAACTGTTAAATTGCCCTCTAATTAACTTCAGATATATTGTGTTATTACCATGGACCAGTCACAGTGAGAATGTACAGAATGTTGAACAGTAGATCAGTTTTTAATTGAGAAAACAACTCAATCATTAAGTGTGCAAGTATGAAACACAACTTCCAAAAGAACTCTTAAAACCTATATAGAGCAATAGTTGTACTCTGCTAGAGGTCACAGACAACAGTGTGTGTCTTTTAGGACTGTTTAAAAGTTGAAGTTTTTGTTAATCAACAATTAGTTTTTACAGGAATCAATACCATGTGAATGCTGAGATACCAGCTTCTGCAACTCCCTTTCAAAACATCTTCAGAAGGGCAGATCCTTCAAAGCAGCACTTTGGATCTCTTTTCTTGCTTAGGTCCTGAATGTGCTTGGAAGACACTTTGGAACATGTAGCTTGCCTGTTTTATATCATTGTTTGGTATGTCAGTTTGCCAGGATATTACCTCTAATTGTTCACTGTTCCACCAGAACGAACAAGCAGATCTCACGATTATGTATTTAGTTCGTGAGCCACTTCAAATATTCTCTCCTCTTGTAGTACGAGGTAAACCTGTTTATCTGATGGGATCATCATGAATTTTTTCTATGTTTTCGGCAGCCAGCTGCTCACAATTGAGGTAAATGCTAACTTTGGAAGCCATCATGGTGGGGTTAGATGAACTTTCTTCTTCATTCTCCTCTAATGAAGGGTGTTTCTTTCTCCTTGGTTTTCTGCGTTTTCCCTTGATGCTGTGATCAAGTGAGGCATAGCACATCTGATTGGTAGGCTCCACC
This sequence comes from Heliornis fulica, assembly GCA_013399135.1. Taxonomy (NCBI): domain Eukaryota; kingdom Metazoa; phylum Chordata; class Aves; order Gruiformes; family Heliornithidae; genus Heliornis; species Heliornis fulica. Next base: position 193,930 of record VXBZ01010913.1, on the reverse strand, counting down.
TGGAAGGAAATTCACTGTGTATTTAACATTCAAAGGAAATTCACTGTGTGTTTAACATTCATTAGTTAACGCTTACTTTAAAATTATGTCTAAGACTTCAAGTGTGTCTAAATAGTAATTGTAATAGCAGCTGAAGTTTACCCAAAGTAGATGTAAATAAATTCATTAAAATTACAAACAATTACGCTGTGGCAGCACAGAAGACAGACCTACATAACCTAATGGCCAAGGACTCATGTGCTTAGGACAATGGCGGTAAGGGAAAATTCATCAAGGTATTACAAAGGTTCTCTGTGTTATTAAGGGTAGCTTATACGCAGTCCAAGTTTTGTGATGCAAGACATTATTTGTTCTGGTTTTCTTCCCCATTTTTAAGTTTTTATTAGAATCCAGTTATTAACAACAACATTTTTCACAGGCTTTGTGCAGAAAAATAAAGGTGGGTCATTCTTGTCTATCTATCATCTTATTTCCAGTGCAAAATGTGTGCTTTGTCTGTCTTTTCCCTAACTTGCTGTATTTTTCAAGTCACAATTCTCACACGAGAGACTGGAAATTAGTCCTTATGAAATACCTAGAAATCAACTCAGGTAATTGATGCTTCAATTATAGACAAATTTCAGATAAAGCCTGCACGCTTTTAGGCATCCAAGTATCTCAACATAATACAAAACAATAGAGAACCAGTCATCTTTCATTTGTCAAGGCATAGAGATTTTGTGCTGGGTAGGAAAGAGTCAAACGTCTGGTTGTCATGTGATGCAACTTGTGTTTTCACTTGGTTGACGTCCAAAATAAATAAAATTAATTCTTTACATAAGCCATAGCAGTAGATGCAGGCTTGAAGCAGCCTGATCTGCATGCCGGTGGCTGAGCTTTATTGTGCCATATGGATGTAAATGAGCTGTCTATACTTCTCCTGCTCCCTCATTAATGACCCAGATTGAACAAAGGGTCAAGTCTGTGCTTAAATTCCTTGATGAATAGAGACACTAATGCGTGGTAATTTGTGATGAGCAGTGTGAAGATTTTTGTTATGTATTTTCACGGCCTAAATGCAGGAACTCTGAGACAGACCACATTACCCTAATTCACAAATCCAGAATGAAAATTAAAGATACCTGTAGTTGGTTAACTGGCCTTTGAGGCTGGGACTTCATCTGCTCGTAACAACATTCCTCTGTAACTTATCAAAGGAGAAAAATATTTCAGTTAAGACATGCTGCTAGGTTAAAAGATTAGCTCAAGAGATCCTCCTTGTCACAGAATTAGCACCCCCCCAGTTTGTTTTGGAAGAATGTTGTGTTTCGGAATCACACACAGATCTCCCCGTCTTCATAGAGGGGCAAACAGCGAAGACATTCACACACACATACTGTGAAAATGAAAATAATTTTCTGTTCATATGGAAGCTTCTCGTTATTCACTAAGTGAGCATCCTTTTAGACTGCTAGGAGGACATCTTGCAATTCAGGAGTAACAATGTATGGATGTATTTTTCATCACTGTTAGACTTGGCTTTGGCTGGGAAAGATGCCGTGAGTTGCAGCAGCTGGTGATTAAATTCTATTCCTGATTCTGCTTTCATTTTTCTGTAAACTTGGTGCAAGTTTTTTTTTCATTTTAGTAAAAGAGATTACTTCTTACAGTTTTCAGGCTTTTGTAGAGTTAGTGCATTTGAGTGTGGGCTTAGTTAAATTTATGCAAACCCTCTGTGACAAGGTTGGGTTTGTTGGTTGGGTTTTTTTCCCTGCAGTTCAAGTACTTTAGTTTTCCTTAACCCGAAATAAGGCTAGCAAAATACATGGGTTTTTTTATGCTACTTAAATAAAGCCTTAACACCATAAGGGCTTTGAGAAACATATCCTCAGCGTATCTAGCTGTAGCTGCCATTATGTGATGTTACTGCCTTTAAGGTGGTATTTCTCTGCCAAGGGTTATTAACTTCAGCCCAGTAGAGCAGACACAAAGCTATGTCTACCCACCATTTAGCCACTTGGCTTGTTTCAGCATATTTGTCAGCATCACTGCTAATCTGTGGATCAGATCTCTCACAGCAGAGAAATGGTTTGTGTTTGTTTCTGCAGCTTCTCTGGGAGCATTGACTTTGGGCAAGGAGTAATATGTGTCTTAGATTGCTTTAATATGCACAGATAAAGCTTTTCCTTCCACTGGTACAGCTTTACATTTAGAAAAGCTGTTGGTTTTGAGATATTTGGCTGAACGGAACCATTTGTACTGTAAAAAATCAAAGTGTGAGATCTGGTCTTACAAATAGTAATATAGACAGTATGATGGATTGCAGTTCTACCTCAAGTAGGTATTAATACAGTGAGTGCAAAGGGTTAGATACTCAAGTCTGCTATTCGAGAAACACTGAAAGCATATGCCAGTCAGCTTTTAGCCATACATTTATTATAGCCTCTGAACGGATACGTGTTCCCAAAGTGAGGCTTACCAAAAATATCTTGATTGAGGTTGCCATAAACTGGGTCGTCTTCTGTGCAATAGTCATTATAGCTAGAAGAGGGATGGAAAAGTACTTTTAATTCACAGAATATACTTTGATTAAGACACCACTATTCACATCTGAACATTTTGCACACATACATCAGAATCAGATTGTACGTGATCTGAAAAACAACACCAAAAATAAACCTGAGTTCTGAAGAGAGGTTTGATATCTAGCCAAGTATTGAACTGCCTTTCCTGTAATTTAGGTAACTATAAAGCTTATTGCAAACCTACTAAACTACTGTTTGATACAGTTCTGGAAACATTAATAATCATTGAAAGGAACCCAGTCGGTGTCCTCAAGACTACTTTGCAATGCAAACTAACACACTAAATGAGTCGTCTGGGGCTGTGTTCTTAAAGCCCACGCTTGGTTCAACTGAAGTACTTAGGGCGAGACAACTAGAGAAGACCAAAGCAAAGTTCAGCTTTGGATATTTAATGGTTTTCTGTGGTTTATTACCTGGTGTTGCTTGAAAACTTTTTTAAACTAGAACATGTATTAAGATGGGAACTGTTATTGGGAAGCACGGCTTAACCTTGTTCCTGTTGCATCCCTGTCTTGTGTTCCATCATGGGAATAATGAAATGCAACCCAAAACCACATTTTCAGTGATGTTTTTCAGTTGAACAGGTAGTAAAAGGCAGAGAGACTTCCCTACTGCAAGTAAATTTGTAAATGAGGATTGGTTTGTGGAAACAAGTGGAGGATTTTGTATTTGTTTTTTAAGGGCCTTTTATATGTGGATTGAGAAGAGACCCTTTCCATGTCTGTTTTCTAAAGGTTCATTGGGGTTTTATTTGTTTAGTTTGTTATATGTAACAGGCTTGTAACACATGCTGAGCTAACCAGCAGCTGTAAGCAGGCTCTGTTTTATTATTTTTGAATATAATGTATAAAAGAAGGGTATGAAATGTAATTATGTATAAATTATTGCTCCACAAGTTTTAAATATATAATTTATTATTTGCTGTTTTTAAGTATTACATATTTATTGAGTCTGAGTGATAGTAAATAGTATTTTAGCTCTCAGTCTTGTACTTCCTTCAGTATATAAAATTATATTGGCATGTGATTATTTGATTGTTGCTAAAATGACTGGAGTGCCATCCTTTCAAAGCCATCTGTCATTATTTAAAGCTTATTTCACCCTTAAGAGAAAAAAAAATTACCTTGGACTGGTATCTTCATAGTCTTTATACACTTTATCTGGAAAATTTGTTAAAATAAAGGTATGTAATAATAAACAGTAAAGTGGAAAGAAATCAAACATGCTATTCTAGAACAATTCAGATAATTGGTTTAACTGACATACTTTTATTTCACTGTAGGGAGTAAAGTTGAAAGCTCTTGGCTCTCAGGACCATCAGTTGTCCCCCTTCTCAAATCCTTTTGACTAATACAAGAAGTGCTTGTGTTATGACTTTCTGTGGTGGCTTCAAGGTCTATGCTAGTTTATAAGATCCTAAAAATACGTTGCAATACATGAGATTTAATTCCTTATTTCATCCTTCTGCTTGTTCCCCATCTTCTTCTTTGCCTAGGGAGGTGCATCATGTGTTTATATTACAAGGTGCAAGCTTAATTTATTTTACTAGTTCTGTTGCTAGTATCTCTGAAAGAGGGAGATCCTGTGATCCACACAAATGAAGAAACTGAAGCAGATGAGGGAATGGCTACAAAGAGATTTTTTGCTAGACCTTGATTAATAACTAAGGAGTGCTTGACTTTCTATCCTCCGCTCCAGGATTCCAGAATTTTCCATGAACAATGAAGCATCAGCAGCTCTGACTGAAAGTTAGTTTTGTGAATGTTTGTGATTTTTTATCATAGAAGTATCTAGCACTAAAAGATAAAATCAACCAAAAATGTACCCCCTCCATTCCACACAGGCCCTCTGTTTATGTACATTGCGTATGTATATGTGTTTAACATGGTTGAATCCACCAGCATTTGTCTGCCTACCCACACATGTATAGCATAGGTACAGTTTTCCCTGTATAAAGGCTGTTTTTCTGTGCATGGGAGTGGTGAGGATTGTTCAACTTAATAACTATAATTGTGTGCATAACAGAAGTTGCACTGGGATGATGAATTCTGTTAAAGTCATAGTTCATTTTAACCAAAGTCAGAGTATCGCGTAGTCACCCGCAACATAAATAAATCAAATGTGACTGGCATATTTTTTGAAAATAAACTGATTAAGCATAAAATGTGTATATAAAATCTGAAATTTAAAGAAGTGTTCAAGAATTTTTGGAGGAGAACATTTCCTCAAACATATTTTGTGTTAGTACAGCTACCTAAATTATTTTTTAATTAAAGTACAAATGTTAAGCAGTTACATGAAAAGTACACTAAAAAAAAAGGAAATTACAGCTATTAAAAATCTGTTTTAAAATAAATTTCACCCTGTACTTGTTCTGTGGTTTTGTCTTTAGAGAAAGGATTTAGGAAGTTTTTAGCAGCGGATTGGGCAGGTAGCAATTATTTGTAATCATACCTGCCTGTCCTAAAATTTTAAGAGTTGCATATTCTCGATGAGAATCATTCTTGGCAAAAAATATCTTTAAGATTAAAAACAATCAATTTGTTGGCCTGAAATCTCTCAGTAGTGACGGTTTCCTGTACAGCCACTTTAAACATGCAAAGTCAATTCCTTACAGACAGACATGACTTACCTTGCTTCTTCTTCATATAGTGTGAAATATTCAGTATCAAGGAAACAACCAGAGCCAAACTCAGAAAGGCCAAAACTCCCCAGACAGAAAGGTGGCACTCCATTTCTGTAACTGGAATAAAAGAGTTTTATAGTTCGTGTTGTGTAACACTTTTGCTGTAATCTTTATTGGTTGAATTTTTTTTTTAGCTTGCTGTAATTCAAGCTGCTGATTTGTTGTTTACTCTGTGATAACCATTGCTATACAACCTAAATAATTAATGTTAAAGACAGATGTTAAATAATAAGAAAGCAACACCACTGATCTTAATACAGCCACTGCTTCATAGAATTTTGGTGAAAGGATGACTATTGGTTTGCTTGTAAAGTGCAGAAATAAATCAGAAAGAAAAATTACTTTGTCTTTAACTTATTATTTGCAGTAAATTTTTGGCTAAATCCTAGAGTTCATGAATATAGTTCTGATGGTGAATTCAGTTAAAACAGCTGAGCTCACTGGAAATGTCTGTGAATAATAGCTAAGACCATCAGATTATAACAATCCCCACAACAAATTTCAAAGGTTGGTTATTTGTTTTCTTGCACCTGCAATTAAAATTACTTGATTTACTCATATCCTTGCTCTCCTTCCTGAGGAAAAAAGGGGTGTAAGTAGCAAAGGATGAGCAGTAGCTGTGAACTGGTGAATCCCCCTAGACTGACTGCCAAGGAAAAAGTGAGCAGCTCCTGAAGAAACCCTTGGTAAAAGGTAGGTCAGCCTAATCAAACAAATCCTCCCTTTGCCCCAAACTTGCCTCTGAAGTTTGGAGTGTCTGAAACAGGGCCTCGTGCAGAAAACTAGTGAACTCCTTTAATACTGCACCAAAGATTCTCGCTGGAGCAAAGCAGTCAAGGGGATAGATTGGACGATGCTGTCAGCAAGTCTAACGCTCTCATTTGGATTCAGTGTGGCAGGATTCCTTCAAGAGGCTGACATTTTGCTTCCTTCTTAAAGCTGAGGTAAAGGGGTACAGCAATAAACATTCTCACGTGGCTGGCCAGGGATGGTGGGGGGAGATGCATTTGCTCCTGTGGAGAAGAGAGTTTACTGGCTGGCTGGCTCCAGCCCAACTTAGGAACTGTCACTAATGAGTTTTGTTCCCTAATTATGCTGGTGTTGCAAAAGCTCTTTTAGGTTGCTTTTTTTTTATTCCAAGCCCCAGATGTTTTTATGATGATGAAACAAGATAAAATGATCCTTGGCAGCGAAAAATAAATCAAAAATCACATGACTTTCTGCGATGCTGTTTTCCTTCCTGATCAGAACTCTTAAAAGGAACAAACCGGCAAATAAGCTGTAAGTTTCTGACAGAAAGGGTTTTTTAAACTGTTTTTTTCACGTGGCACTTCCATAGGCCATTTATCCTTCCATTTAAATTAAACATCCAATTTCCATCCCTTTCTTTTCTCCTACCTGAGTTTCTCCCAAAGGTGTTTGAGGGTTCTGCATCACTGCGGTACTAATTTTCATGTTGAGAGGCGCTTTCTTTTGCAGTGAGATACAGACATTGATGAGGAGAGACAACAGCTTCCATATTAGCTATATATCATTCCAATTTTTCGGAGGAATCAAAAGAAGGACATCTCGCCTCGAAGGTTCTGTTAGGCAACATCGGGAACCACCGGTGTTTGGAACCTGGTTACTCTACAATTAGTCACTCAAATTTGCATGCTACACAGTCTGTCCAAAACTACAGGAAGTCTGTGTCAAAATCAAGAAGTCTGAATGTAGTGCCTGAAAAGTTGGACTCATTCTTTCTTCTTCTCCTGTCCTTTTATCTTTTCTGAAGTGATTATTTTCACTTTTTTGTTATATTTATTTATTTCATAATTATTTTTGTACAAATTCTAACCTTTTTTTTTTTTCCCCGGGGAGTAAAACCAGTATTGTGGCATAAGAGAAAGGAAGCACAGATAACTGTAATGGAAACTACAGACCTGTGATTCCTTAAAATAAAAACAGTGAGTAGATTGCTCAAGTACAGCTGGCACCTAAGTTTGTACCTTTATCTTGATACTGAATACTGTTACTTATCTTTCTGATTCAGCTGTGCTATTTTTCCCTGGTGTTTCCAGAGGAGGAGAACTCTTAGCTTTAAATTTTAAATTTTCAGCCCTTAAGGTAAGTGGAGGAAGCAACCAAATTTTTGAAGTCTCATGGCTTAAGCCTAGATGGCAAATAAACACCACACAGCCACTCACTCATTTATCCCTGGTGTGATGGGGGAGAGAATTGGAAGGGTAAAAGTGAAGAAATTTCACTTGGGGATAAAGACAGTTTAAGAGATAAAGTAAAAGCTGTGTGTGCAAGCAAAGCAAACCCAGAAACTCATTCAGCACTCCTCATGGGCAGGCAGGGGTTCAGACATCCCCAGGAAAGATGGGCTCCACCACGCATAATGGTTACTTCAAAACACAAGCGCCACCACTCTGAACATGTCCCCCTTCCTTTTCCTTCCTCCAGCTTTATATGCTGAGCATGATGCCACATGGTATGGAATATCCCTTTGGTCAATCAGGGTCAGCTGTCTCCGTGACTCCTCCCAACTCCTTGTGCACTCCCAGTCTATTCGGTTTTTCTAGCTGAACACCAAACCAGGGCCCAAACTAGCTATTGTGAAGAAAATACTCTACACCAGCCCAAACCAGAAGAGATAACACTTTGTGTGTGTGTGTTTGTATTCCAGCTTCTGATTTAAATCGAACTTATCATCTGGAAAAATGTAAAAGCTGAAAAAAAGTTTTTTCCATTTTCAATTTCAAGAATATCTTCTATGGCATTTGAATAATCCTATTTTTTACAATTAAAAGAAATATTCTAGCAAAGCAAAAGACAATTATCTTGGATTTCTAAAAAAAAAAAAGGATCTTTTGTTTTAAACCTTACAATCTACAGCTTTCTCAAGCACGGTTTAGAAAACTGTATGGGTGTGAGGAGATTGGGAAAACAACATTTAAATTTATTCCTAGCTGAATGCTACTTAGTTTGTTTTTAAATTCATCTTTAAGGTCTTAAAGATCTGCTTCTACTTCAGAAGAATATATACAAACCTACATGTGATTTCCCTATATTTTTTTTCTCTTTTTTTTTTTTGTCTTTGTGATATGAGTTGTCAAACACTGCTTGTATTTCAGCAGTACCAGCAGTTTTCATTTACACCATAAAACCATAGTGAAGGCCTTGATCAGAGAGATACAAGTGCTGCTCTGGGTGCTCTACGCTTTTCTAAGGCCACTTTCATGTCAGTCTTTCTGTCCAAGTACCAAATATGAGAGGGTTTGACTTTTGTATCTCAGCTTTACAGACACACACCTCCTGGCTCTTCCCCAGGTGTTTTTGTGCTGCCTTAGGAGTTGCTGCCAATACGCTATTTGCATTTATAACAGCACTATTTAAATATTTACTGCTTGAAAACAGCAGCAGTAGAAAGAAAGCTGGATACCTGTGTGAAGAACAATTTTTTCTCCTTGGATAACTACACTGCTGCCTCTATACATATAATAGCAGATGCCACCTGTGACAGCTAACTGGTTGTGTAAAGACAGAAAAACAGTAAGATGGCTGTGGAGAGAGAGTGAGAACTAAACATTCAAGAGGAGACTATTGGACTAATCATATTTTTTTTCTGAAATACTGTGTTTTATTCTATTGTCTAATTTTAATTGTAATCCAAGTGATCTACTGTCAAATGTAGCAAAATCAGATTTTTTTTTTATATGTGTTGCATATTTGTTCCAAAGAACATGTAGCCCTGTGTTCAGGAGAATTCCTACTCACTTGCTGGCAAAGTCAGTATTTTAAAACGTTTTGTTGTATCTTTTGGGAGGGAAAAAAAAGAAGGTCTTCATGAAAAATTAACCCCCCAGGAATAGTATGTTGTGATTGTAATAAGATAAGCTCAAATTTCATCAGGGCTTTCTGCAACAGTCTATCTTTGATGGGGAAAAACCTAAGGGCGACAGTAGTTTGTTCAAAGGAAATCACATCTGAAAGTAATGTGCTCCCCTGTGACAGAAAAGAGTTCATTGCATAGCCAAAGGTTTCATGAGCAGGACAACAATTCTTGTTTTATTTTTAGAATAAGTTGGGATGTGTGAGATCGGGAAGTTCTGTATTTCACCATTATAAAGACAACAACATTTTGAACACCTAATACCATTCTTATTCTGCTGTTCTTTCATTTCTGTTTAGAAACAGGGTTGCACTTGGAGTTGCATCCAAGTAAAACATCTACCTTAGGTAATTTACTCCATCTGGATAAAGTTATTTTTACTTTTTTGACTTTAGGGATGGGGTTACTCACTTCCTCTTTGTAGATTTTGCAGTGCTGTAAACTAAAGGTGCTACGTTCAGTGAACAAAATACAAGCAAACAAAACACTTTCTAAAGACATAGTTGATTAAAAAATTGACAAAGAGAATGCTTTTCTCTCTTTTTAAAATCTATTAGCAATTTTCCCACCAAAAGAGGCAAGAGATGGGAATAAATAGAATTTTAGTCATTTGTTCTAAGGTTTCCTCTCTGCAGAATTCATTAAACCATAATTGGAGGAGGAGGTAGAATGGGGAGAAGCGAGTAAAATAATAACAGAAGCCCCCAAAACGTTCTAATCTTCCATGGATGGATTTCTGCAGTTCAGTGTTATTGCAGCTCAAAGGGGTGGTGAGTCACATACTTACCTTTGGGGAGGGTGGACAGATTTCACAATCCAGAGCAGGTCTTTGTCCTAGAAGAAGCATAAGAATAAGCAGCAGAAGTACTAGATTTCATTCCTTCTTGTTCTTAATGTATTTTGTTTCAGGATTCGAATACAAAGGAGAACAAGACAATACTGTACTGCTATCAGTTTTTCCTACTGAAAAGTAACGAGGCAGGGAGTACAGATACCTGTCCAGTGAGAACTGGACGTGTCATCTATGCCATGAAGTCATCATTCATAGAAGCAAGCTAATTACTTTGATCACTGCCAGATTTAAAATGAAGATCTGGAGCACAGATAGCAGGGTTTTTTTTGTGTTGTTTCTGCCTGCAAATATATCAAAGCTGAGACAAAATTGGCTCCCACTTCCCATTAAATGTTGAGATAAATAATATTCTGTACTAATGATCCATAGAAAGTGAAACCTGTTAAGAGACTTATGAATGTTAAATTAACATTAAAGATGCTTCCACCTGTGTGAGTTTTTAAGAGAGGATTAATTGTCCAGAAAGGATTCCTTAAACCGCAAGTAATTAGTGCACAACTAATTGCTTTGTGAGATATCAGACTTCAGAAGGGAAGCAGCACATCGTAAAAAATAAGACGATCTCAGCGCATTGTTCTAAGTGCAGAAAACTAACACGAGTGTTTAGTCTTCATTAACAAACCTTAATTAATGAAGGTTATTAAGCTATTGATGATGACTCATCACCATCATGATTATTATTAATAATTTGACTTCAGCTCTGCAAGCAACCCCCTTGAAAAATGGGCAACCTACTACTGTACGCTTTGACTGCTCCTATGTTTAAAAGTTTGTAATACTGAAAAGATAAGACTTACCTGGCTTTGTCGTTTCTAGGAATACTCCCCACCCCTTTATCCAACAGAAAATCAAGTTATGTTGGAAGACCTGGGATGCTATTCTGTTCTGGACCTGGCAGCATGAATCTATCTCTAGAGATGTCGTCAGTCTTAAAGGTCTCCAGGTTTTTTTCTTTCTTTCTTTCTTCTCATCTGCCTTCTTACAAACAGGAAATGTGGTTCAGGCTTTTACAACCTCAGTGACAGTCTCCTTCATTGTTTGCCTCCAAGAGAGGAATAGAATATTTATGAGTGCACTTGCCTTTATTACCCACCTGTCTTCCCACAGAAGAGTGCGTGCAGGAGTTATTAGTTCCTTCTGATGCAAACCTGCTTTTGTAATGTTCATGAGACATCCATACTCAAGTCTTCCTGATTGTGATGTTATGTTGAATTCAGTGAAAGTATTTAGGTACTTAGACTAAATCTCTGAATTATTTTACCTAGGAATTCTATTAGACTCTTCATCTCTTGAGGTTTCTAAATCAAGTCTGCGAGTCCATTGCTGAGAGAGCTTCCAGGTTACCTGAAACGGGATTCAGAGGTGTGATGCAGACACTACACTGTTGCCAGCTCCAGAAGGTCAGGTTAGGATACCATAATATGCTTCCTCCATAGTTTCAAAGTCTATGAATCCAAGCTCACAATCCAGAACTTTTTTGGAAAGACAGGGTAAATCAGTGTGTGGCTTGCTGTGTGAATTTATCTTTAAAATGTAATGAAATGTGACTGCGCTTGGATAGCGGAGCCATTTTAGTCTCAGAATAGGAGTAGCTTCCTCAAGAGGAAACCTGCACTCTGAACAGAGTCAAAGAAGCTTTCTGTTAGCTTCTGAGGGTTTGGGGCTATGTGTTTTGGAGATTTTTTTTTTTATTTTTTTTCTTACTTCTTGTTTCAGAACAAATGGTTCTATTTCCAGTCATGTGTAACACAGAAGTGGGAAGGTTTGTTTATGAGAAAAAGTGAATCACATTACTACATATATCCTTTTGGGATGCACACCTTGAAATGGCCTTCAACGTAAAAAACATTGTTCTTTGAGAAAGTGCTCCTGTGTGAGAAAATGTCCTTTGCCATATGTATTTATTTGATATGGTATTATTTTGCAATATTATTTGTCTATTAATTACCTTAGATCAATGTTTAAGAAATACTGTACAGGGTTAGCAACTTATTTGAACATGAAGGAGCAAGTTTGTCTTGATTAATATGCTATACCCTTCCATTTGAGTTTGAAGTAAAATAGACTCTTAACCCCTCAGAGATTTATCATAATGAAGTGAATTGATTAGAAGAAATTAATTCAATAATACTAAAAATTTTGGGAATTCTTACACTTTATATTGTTTTTGAGGCTGTAATTATATTTATATCAATTGCATTAAACCTACCAGTATCTCAAAGTGGACACAGCTTTGGGGCTTGCCAGCAACTGAGTTCAGACCTTCATAAATATGGGTAGAATAAAATCTTCTCATTGTTAAACCGAAAAGCATGGATCCATGGCATTTCACTGAAAACCAGGATAGAGAACTAGAGCTCCTTTCACTGAGTACTGCACTCTGTGGTCTGTAGTCTAAGCTGTGGCTTTAAGCAGGGAAGGGGCCCCATTCTGTGGACACTGTAGTCCATATGTCTGAAAGTGAAGGGTTTGTCAGGAGCTGTAGGAAGAAGTCTTGACCAGTTAGTTTGGGGTGTCCCTGCTTTTTGCAGGGGGGTTGGACTAGATGACCTCTGGGAGTCGCTTCCAACTCTAATCATTCTATGATTCTATGATTCTATGATTCTATGATTCTATGACTGGGTTTAGCAGTTCTCTGTTGCAGGCTCCAGTGAACAGAAGAGTCCAGGGCTATCTGATGAGAGTGCACATCTTGAGAGGAAGCCTCTTGTTAAGGAGACAAAGATCCCAAACTGAAGAGTGTGGATATGTATTGTAAAAATGAAGACGGTTGCTTAGTTTCTCGGGTAAGAGCACGAGGAGTAAATCTGAGATCTGCAGAGGATTCAGAAGGAAACACTTATCAGCCTGAGCAAGGAGCTTACAAGGAATAAACTTCTTTGGAGATAATTAGGGGCATAACAGAAAGGTGAACACTGAGAATGCAGCAGGGGATTTCTGGGTTTGTAGTCCTAGTGGTGTGTTAATAAATCTGCTCTCCAAGAGCACATCTTTGTTGTACAGCATCAGCTCTGACTGGCTGCAGAAGCAAAGTCTATTGGATTAGACATGAGCTCGGTGTGCTATTTTGGGCAGCCTGCAACAGACCAAATGCTGTGTTAGATAGCAAGGAATTATTTGCTGCAGGCTTTATAATCTATTGTGAATATAAAAGACTTCTTACTTTTCTTTATGTCCTTTATATCAGTGCTCCGTTAAAAAAAAAAAAAAAAAAAAAAAAGAGGCAAACACTCATCTGCTTGAAGTGCTGTTATTTGGGATGATAAAGACAAGGACAAATCATGCCTAATTTTAGAAAGACAAGATGTAAGGTAACGTTACTCCATTCACGTCTATTGTGTACTAAGACATTTCCTGCTCTTTTGAAAGTCCCTGAGCAATAAACTGGGTGCATATTCTGGGGAAGTATCTCTGACTGCTTAGCTACTAACCTGATCTTTGTTAAATGTGTGCTGCCAATGTCTCCAAGATAAGAATCTGTGTCAGATGGACATGTGACTTGTCTGGGAACTGCTCTTGCTATCTGAGCTCTTAGAGAGGGTAAATAGGGTACTTTCAAATAGTGATGTGCACAGATGTATGCAAAGGAGTAAGTCTGGGAGTCAAACTACTCTTTGGTGAAAGAATTGTATGATGAGGTGAAGCTGACAGAGTGATAAGTTTGAAGTGAAGTGAAAAAAAAACCAAAGAACTTTTAGTGTTTGTTTGTATAGTTTTGTTTGTTGTTTTGGGGAAAGGCAGCAGAAGAATCCTAAGAAAGAAATGAAAGACAGCTTTGGAAGGGAAGATGTACTTGGGAAGGGAGAGAGAGTGTGAATATTTTTTTTTCTTTGGACTTATCTGAGTCTTTCCAAGCTTGATATTCATGTAGAGGAAAGAAAACAAAAAAATGTAAGGAGTACATTATGCATATTAGGGGGCTTTTTAATCTCAGTGCATGGTGTTACCTACAGAATGGAATAATTAGAAATCCTAGAAGTGCCTATGTTAAGTACTTATCATCTAGGAAATGGTAAATCACACTTACCATGAAGTTCCTTAAACTTGTAGGTTTATGCATCTGTGGTATACATGGAAGAGGAAGGTTTGCACACATTTTTGAGGACGGAGGTAAGTGGCAGCAGCCAGACGTGTTAGATGTCTATATCTAATTGCTGTGGGGAGATAGCAAACTGTTGCTGCAGAGCACGGACCTAAAACAGTGGCTGGCCAAGGGAAGGTTATAATATTGCTGAGATCCCAACAGAGGAAGTCCCAAGAAATCAGGCCATTACTGGAATTTTTATATGTAAAATTCTTTTCTGTTTCTGGATGAACCTTGGCAGGATGTAACGCTTTACTTTGGTTGCTGAAAAAGGTGACAGTCCTTAGCAGCTCTCAGCAATCTCTTCCAAGGTTGGAATTTGCTGTGCATGCATGGAAACATCAAGAGAGAAGAATTTTCAGCCTTATTGACCTGAAAGCCACTTCAGAGTTTGTACTTTCCCTTTCCTCCACCCTAAGAAATCAAAAAGCCCTCTTGAATCTTCCTCTTTGTCTTCAGACAAGAAAGTCTTAGCCACACCACTAAAAGAAGACTTCTGGGGACTGCCTTAACTGTTTCTTAGAAAATGGTTATCAAAACTAAATGCTACATATTTTTTCATTTGTAGTTGGAGAAAGTGCAAACTTAACAGGCAGTTGGCAGAAGACTCCAGTACATTTGACTTGATTAACCTGCATCCTGTAATTGCTTGAGAAGTCAATTAGTTGGGTATGTTTTTGCAACGTGTGCCTGTTGCCAGCAAGCTGTACTTTTCTAAGACTGCAGAATGTGTGTATATTCTAGCTTCCTGATGGGGTAATAAGTTGCGCAGCTGACAACAGAATCAGGACTCAGATGCCTGCTTTCTCTATCACTACTCAAATTACAACCTTTCTTTGAAAAATGATGTAATTTTCAATGCTAAGTGGTGTGTTGGAAATCCCCTTGCAGAGAGTGAAAGAGAGACTGTAGTAAAAGTCTTGAAAGGTGCAGGTATTCTGGCAAGATGTAAATGACGTTTCTGTTTGAAATGGGAATGTATTTTAAAATCATGAATCTTCTAGGATTTTCTGGGGAAGTAACTACAGCAGAATTACTTTGAGGGGAGCTTATGCTGAAGCAGAGTCTGCTATGGTTCTAATCTCACAAACATACATGGAGAGGTAGAGCAATTGTTCTTTTGAGCTCATCACATGGCTCCCTGCTTAGATTACAGGTGCAGACCTGGTGCTCCTTGTCTAGCGAACATAAATGAGTAACAATGCTACAGAAGAGAGGTTGGTGTAAAATAGCTGCCAGAGAGCATGAGTCCATTCCAGCCAGCCCCAAATGCTGCAGAGACTTCTTCTGACTCCTACAGTGAATCTTGAAGGTGGTGATAAAATTTAAAAAAAAAACAAGCCCAATCAGTATCATTCATGTATTGTAGACATAGTCCTGCATTCCACTGTTTTATTTAAACTGCTGTTAAGCATAATGCTTACCTCATTAACTGCCCCTGAAATTATGGCTGCTATTACAAGCATTATCGTGGGTTTCCTGTGGGGAAACCACAGGGTTTTTTTCCGAATGCTACAAAACCTTATTATAAAGAGAAATCGTCTTTTCTTGGTAATTCTGCACTGTCAAACTTTCCATTGGAAGCTAACGCTGCATACTTGTGCATGTTTGGGTGGGTTTTTTGTGTTGCATGCTGAGAGATAGCTGAGCAGTTCCTGTGTGACTAGCAAATAGAAAATGGAAGAGATGCCTTTTCATCCAAAACCTGTTGAAGTATCATCTTTCCACTGACTTCAGTGGATTTTATTTTCTGTTCAGACGGATGCTGTATCCTGAGAGAGATGTAATCTCTAGTGGTATTTCTTTCAATAACCACAAGGAGAATGAATTTTCCTGTTAAAGTTGCTATAATCTACTTACCTGGTTTTAGGACTTCCATAATTCCCCCTTGACACACTTATACAAAGACTGTGGACAAATAGTATCCCCTGAGCAGCTAAAAACCCAATCTTTCAACTCTTCTTCAGGTGAGACACCTTAGTGAACCCAAGGGCCCCCACCCTGTGCTTGGCAGTAAGTTTACAATTCTTAGGAACCTTGTTCAACAAAAGTGTGACAAGAACTTGTGAGCAAGGTAGGGTCCTTAAAATACTGAGCTTGTGCTTTTAAGAGTTGCTTGGGACTCCCATGAGCGTGTCTACATGTCTCAGTTGAAGCTAGTGTAGAAAACCCAATCTCATGTCTACATAGCCTGGGGCCTTGTGGAGAATCTCCACAAACTGCTTGTTGCTACAGCAAGAAAGCTGATTCTAAATTTCTAGTGCATCCTTTAACCAGTTTAGTCTTCACAACGGGCCTTCTCATCCGTTGCTTCTAGCTGAATATTTGGCTAGGAGAATGCGAGAAGCTTATCCTCTCTGTTGCAATGAGGTAAATAAATTTGCTCTGCTTTGAGTGATGTATTCCCACATACAGTTTTGAATGAACATGACCCTTGCTTTGAGCAAAACAACACCTCCGCTCAAGTGAGTGACTGGCATGCAGCTAATGAACTGTAGTAACTTGGGCTTCTGTTTCTTCATTTGCAGTCTAAGTCCCTGCCACTTCTCCAAGCCTGTGTTATCACAGCACTGTCCATGTCAGCTCTTACCTGGACTTTAGCCTACCCCTCTTTGGGACACGAGAGAAGTTCTGAGCTCCAGAGACCCAGGCTAGGCTGTCTGGTTGGCGTTCCTCTTAGAAATCAGACTCTGCCATATGTGTCCATGCCCACCTCCCTTTGCCATGCCAATGCAGGTAAAGAACATTTGAGCTACTTTCTTTCCTCCTCTAACATCCTTCCTGTATTTTTTCCCTGAGGGACACTGTTCCCCTAACGTGGCACAGATGCAGAGGGCAGCGCTGGGAGTTAAGGGATGTGTTCACGCACGCATCTGCAAAGCAACAGCGACAAAGAAATAAAGAAATGGATGTGCCTGCCTCGAGCCTTGTGATTGCTTATATTTACCAATAGGCCACAGTATCTCCGCAGTGCAGCTGAATGACCATGGAGATCTAATTAGTGTGTGTGTAGATTAAGATGAAGGTTTGAAATCATGACTTGGAGCTCACCCTTGAATAGTGGTCCATGATGCATCGGAGTCGTGAATTTGAATCACTCAACTACTGAGCCTTTCAGCTTAAGAGTTGTGGTTGCATCTCTATTTAAAGAAATATCTGGTAAGCAGATAAAAGTCCTCATCTCGCCGCATTCACAGCTGTTAAAATAGTGTTTTCTTACTTCCTGTTGAGCAGCGTGTTTGGGCACGGCACCGTGCGCGCTGGTTTCCTTGTAGTGTAAACTGTCAGTGGCTTGGTAGCATTTGCAGAAAGAGCGAGCGCAGGTGCATGGAGAATGGCTGGCTCAGCCCACAAATGGTTGTCAGGCTATAAAAGTGAATGTGCTGCACCGACGTGTGTGTTTTGGCACTTCTCAGAGGCCAAAATAAATATTATACATGCTGAAGGTGTTGGGACATGGCAGCCTTGGTCTGAGTTTTCTGCATGGACAAGGAAGGACACAGACTGAACTTCTGTCTCCATGTGATAGCTGAAAAATGTGGTCATGGGCCCTGTTTAGTGTCACGGGAGGCTTTACTCCGTCATGCACAAAAGCTGCATCCTCAGTGAGAGGAGGTTTTCCCAACAAAAGTGTCTTGACACGTTTCTCCAAGGTTCCTGGCTAATTAGCTCATGTTCTTTCAGAATTATGGCGTTGCTGAAAAACTGATCAGGTCAAGCCCAGTTGTTGCATAAGTCTTCTGACTTATGAACTAGAGGAATAATCCCTTTTTTTATTGGCTTCTAATTTAGGATACTGTGGTCTTTCTATTCACAATATGTGCTTAATAACTCTTATTTTGAGTCTACTTAAGAATTATGAAAATATGCCACACTGGTCTTTTGGGTTGTCTCTTTTGTGAGCATGCTGCTCCCACTTCCATAGTTGATGCCAAGGAAAGAGTTACTCTAGATGCTATTATTGGTGCCAATAAATTCTTGCTGTGCTGCTTAGTCAGTACTTTATTTGTGGCGATGTCCAGGGATGCAGAAATACTTGCACGAGTGGCTTTTCTCCTTTTACAATCTAAAGATCAAAATTGCAAAGTATTTAAGGATGATTATGTGATTTGGTTGCTATTTAGACATTTCTGTTCAGATGCTGATTTAACTGACGCATAAAATATGCACATCCATCTACAACACCACCGATGCACATGTGCATGTAGGTTCAGCCCTCGTGTCAGATATAACCAGGGGTAGCAAAGACCTTGTGACTGGGATGGGAGTTGAATGACACCAAAGCAGCCAGCAGCACTACCCCTCCATGTGAGCACTGCAGAAACAGATGGCATTTCTGTCCTGAAAACTGATTACTGTTTTAGCAGAAAGTGTGTGAAAACTACATAGTGTGTAGAGTGCTCATTAGGCTGGACTCCGCAGCTGCTGAGAAGAAAAGTTTTGCTCAATGACCTTCAGAAACTTGATAGCATTCCCTTCAAGTGAAGGAGGCAGGTGGAACAAGACATTTTCCAACCTTAACCTACACCTCCCCAATAGAGAGGTGGCATGTTGTTGAGTACTATAGGGGGGTAAAGAGGTGGATTATATACTGTACCCACACCTTAGTGGGGTGGGAGGATGGAGGGGGACACAAACCAACCAAAAAAAAAATATCAGCACCCCCTGAAGCTTGAACATGAAGCAAGGTAAGCAAAGGAATAGTGTGTTACTACTTGATCTTCGTGCACTGGCCTTTATTTTTTTCTCAGCGCATGACTAAACACATGCTTAAAACTGTTCATCTTTGCTGTGAGCTAAGAACATCCTGGTTAAAGCATCATTCTTATACCTTACTCTACCTTTTACTAGAAGTGAAACTTTACTTTAGGAGTTATAGTGCTGTGTTGAAACAGAGAAAAGAGTGTAAATTATTTTCTGTCAGTCTTGAAAACAATTCTCCATTTTAGCTGAGCAGTCACAACATGGGTATTGCAGCTACCTGGGGAGAAAAAAAAATTGTGGTAAAGGCTGACCATTCTGGTTTGTGGCTTTCTCCTGAATGCTTTTATTCTGTGTTTGAAGCTCACACAGGAAGACTTTACATCATGGGACAGTTCACAGAGGGTCATTTAATCCCTGGCAAGAGATGGCAAGTTCTGGTATGTCCTGCACCAGTTTTCCTGGAGTTGTGCTACAGCAAAACTGTGGAGTGTAAGGAAAACCTGGAATTTTCTCCATGTGTATATAGGACTTTTCTTTCAAGCATTATTAACTACCTTCCAGTACAGATGAAAAGTTTTTACCAGTAACACTTGTAAACAAATGTGCACTGTTGACTTGTAAAGCCTAGAGTTTCTTTCTCCGCAGCTAGAGGCTAAGGAGGTTCTTTGAAAGAAGTGGTTGATAGATTTGGTATTTTAATTGAGAGAAATAAACTCTGACTGAGGCCATTTTTTCTATTTCACTGGTTAAACATGTATAATTGGATGCATGATTCGTAAGCTAATGCTGTGACTTGTAGATAATTTTTCCCCTGCTACCATATAACAGAATTCTGTATTTTAATGTGCCCAACCACTCAGCTTAGGCAATGCTGAAATCCAGAGACTAGCTCTACAGAAACCAATCTGTACTGAAGTGCTTTTTAAGGCTTGATATAAAAGACTTCCTTACAGCACTATCTATCCTTGAAACATATCAAAACACTTTTTATAAAGCAAAGTCAAAAAAAGCTGTGCATCGTACACAGCATGATTGCACACCCAACATCGAACTGCAGCCAGTTCTGATATAGAATACACTTCTTACCCAGCAGCAGCAGCTCTGTGAGACTGTTTAAAGCCGTGCTAGAAGGACGCCATCAAATGAGAAATGTGGGTTGGCTTCTCCTGAGTCGAGGTAGTAGTAACACGCCTTTTCCTCTCTTCACCAGAGTAACTTTTTTCTCTTCTCTTTGTGCAAACAGATTTCTGGTACATATGCAGGAATGAGTTTCCCTTGAGCATTATTATATTTGCAAGCTCAGACCTCCAATGACTTGCTGAGAGCACTAATTCACATCTAATTTAACACAGGGGAAATCTGGAGATTTAATGCATTCAAAGCTAAATGTGTCCAGGTTTTTAGGAAAGGCATTATACTCATACTTCTAAAATTCCTGGAGTGAGGGCGTTTCTAGCCTACCTAGAAGGCTTGTGTTTTACAACATGCCTTAGTATTATTTCTATGTGGTTGGAGAGTGCCTCACAAAGTAACTATGAAATACTGCCTGTATTTCTCGTTTTGATGCCAGTGTTTTTAAAGATGTAGCATTGATGACTTAGATGGTTAAATTTTAAGTTTGGAGAAGCAAAGGAGGGGAGCAGAGCACTCTTATGGGGAATTTCACTAGTATGTCACTAGCAGTATATACAGTACCATCACAATACTTTGGGCTAGAAACAACCTTAAAGATTATCTAGTTCCAACACTGCCACCCCACCCCTCTCACCATCCTTGATCCTTTTATGACTCTGCTTTCTGGATGTTACGCCTGCTGCTTTGACCATTCTGGTCTTGAGGGTGGGTGAGAGACCCCTGCGCTGGGCTGCAGAGTTACTGGTTTGCTATGGATAGGCTACATTTGAGCACTGTCTTTCCTGACATGACCTACCTCCTTGGCTGAAGCACCAACTCTCGCTCATGCATGGATTCACATGGTAAAGCTCTAATGCCTGTGTAGCATGGGATAGGAGACAACTGGGCAAGGTTGTCTTACCCCACAGACCTGACAGCAGTAGCAGGAGGAGGCTTGTCTGCACACACGAGCCTCTAGCAGCGTGTCACTGATGCCTCCCGTTAGGAGGCAGAGGGGAGGGCACACAAATCTTTAAAGCTTAGGAAATGCTGGCCAAGGGGTGAGATGTCACCTATGCAATTGGCACTTCTTAGAATGGACTAGTTTCTCTAGCAGTCAGAGAGACCCTGTATGACTGTACTGTGGGGTTGTTTTGCACTGACCAGCTGTACCCCTCCCTCCTCTCACCAGCCCACTGGGCTGCCAGGTAATTGGCAGCTGCCTCGCTGGAGCTCAGAGATGAAGATGTTTATTATCCTGGAGTGGGATCAATAACTGTTCTGCTTTACAGCCAATGTCTGTGATTTCAGGCAAACAAAAGGACTTTTCTTCTATCTTAACCCAAACTACAATTTAATTAGAGGTTTTTAAAATGGTCAATACATTCTTCTGTCATGTGCAAAGACTTTCTGATGAAGATAAGCTGAGCAGCCAGAACTTCAGGTCCTTCCAGCAGACACCTGTATTCGTTTGCAGAGATTTTCACACTCCTCCCTTTCAAGCCAGCTCTGCCCTGTTTTGTTCTCATCTTTCTCCTTTAAGCAAAGAGACAGTCTGGTACCCTCAACAGGAGCTAGAGTCTTTCCCCAGTGCCAATGAATTGTCTCATCCTCCTTTGTTTCCATGTCTTCCTCCACCTGTGCTCAAACAGCAGCTTATCTTGAGAGAGCAGAGCACAAAGTGAAAACAAACCAATATATAGGCACAGTAAATGTCAGGTCAAGATACATAATTCAGTTTAGTGCAGCATGATGGCACTTTAGAGACAGACGTTTAAGGTACAGAAAGGGATTTTCTGGGTTATCAGATACATGGCTTCTGTTAGGAGAAACGTACTGGGGTTTGCGGTTCTTCATTAGAATGACAAATGAAAAAGTCGAGTTCACTGTGTGCCAAAGCCATATTTGTCTTCATGCCATATTCAGTGCTTGCTCGAGGTGGATGTTCCAGCATGGAAAGAAGCTGTGAAAATGCAAACGGAGGCTGTGAGCTCCGAAGTTTCTGCACATGCTTTTCAGTGGCATGTTTTGAAGTCGAATGCCTTTGCTCTCAGGAAATTCCTCGGGTTATGGGTGCTTGAGTTTAACGATGAGCCTGTTACATCAAAGCTTGAAAGGGAGCATATGCCTTGCTGCAAAGGGCAGCTGGGGAATTCCGCAGGGAAAAGAGAGGCCAGGTTTAAGATGAGGAAGAGTTAAGGAATATAGAAAGAGATTTGGGAGAAAGACACAGAGCAGAACTTGAATCGTTTCATCAAGCGAAACAGGTTCCCATGATGCAGGCCATGCCTCATTAAAATAGCTAGAGGTACCAAACCTTGGAAGGTAGAATTCACATGTCCTTGAAATCTTTGGGAGGCCTGCTGCAAGAGCAAAACCAAGTCCGTGCATGAGGACTGGACAGGGGCAGGAGGCTAGAAACAGGTAATGGGCATATATAAACCTTATCCATTTATGTGGAAAAACCCATGGAGACATTGGATCATGCTGCTTGAGAGAGACTGATTTTCCAGCTACTTGCTTCTTGCCCTCACTTGCTCTGGGGAGCAGCTCCTGCCGAGGGCTCACGGCAGGCCCTGTACGCAAGGGCCAAAGACCAACAACTAACTAAAAAAATAAAAATTGGAGAAGCTTTTCTAGGTTTAAAAAAGGAGCAGCTCCGGAGGAGCTAATTCTTGAGGAAGTCTTAGTTCTCTCTACATGGTTTGTTGTGTTTCACCTTCGCTGCCAACCATTAAAAGCCTCAGTCTCAGACCTCTGAAGAATAACACCTCAGCCGGGTTTGCTATGGAATTAAGGTAGCAATATATGTAACAGATATCTCCTTGGAGTTTGAGGGCAATTTTTGGGTTTGCTTTGTTTGGTTGTTTTTTGTCCTCTGGTGGGAAAGCTGATTGACAAGCATTGCAGTGTATTGCTACCTCAGTGGTGTCAGTGCCACAGTTTGTGGTTTGTGGTCTTACTGTCGTGGGCTGGAGGCATTTTGTGGTATAGCTTAATTCTTTTTCAATAAATGCAGGTCACCTCATACAACACATTGTCTTTAAAGTAACTTCTAGTTCCAGACTCGGTAGGAAGCCATGAAAAAAACAAATGCCAGTAGTGGAAGGCTTCAAAGGAAACTAGGAAAGGACAAAGAGTCCTGCACAGCACTGCGTCATTTATAGCACTTTTATGTAAGCGTGCCAACTTGCTTGATTTATCTGTGTGTATATTTGGGCTTATTTTCCTCCCATTATCCCAGAAATTGATTCTGTTTCGTCATGCCTCCAAGGCTATTTAAAGACTGCATGATATTCCTTCACCTGCTTGAGTTAGTGAGTACACTGGAACAAATGCCCAGATGCTCCATTTCCAGAGGTCAAGGGCATCTGTGCCTGCTTGCAGAGATGAGGACAGCTGGTTCTGCTGCTGGCTGGACCATGAATGCCTCTCTTCTGAGGATCAGAAAAGGGGCTGGTATGCAGGTGGGTTTCAGAGGATGTGTCCCTTCCTCATGCTGCACTTGGATATTTTATCTGAATGTGGTGATTTGGGGTGTTTGGCATTCTGGTAGTGTAATAGGAATAAGCAATGTTACAGGAGCTTGCAGGTTGGTTTTGATGTGTCTCTGATGTGTCATATTTATATGCTGGCTTTAAGTGCTGCGTACTGGGGGAATGGATTTAAGCTAGAAGGGGAAAGGTTTAGGTTAGATATCAGGGGGAGGTTCTTTATGGAAAGAGTGGTGAGGTGCTGAACAGGCTGCCTGGAGAGATGGTGGATGCCCCAACCCTGGAGGTGTTCAAGGCCAGGTTGGATGGGGCCCTGGGCAACCTTGTCTAGATGTAGGCCTGAAGGTTGGTGGCCCTGCCTGTGGCAGGAGGGTTGGAACTCAATAAGCCTTTGGGTCCCTTCCAACCCAGACCATTCTGTGATTCTGTACCCATGATCACTGTTGTCTGGGCGTTTTCAGAACTGGTGTCACTCTGCCACTCAGCAAATTCTTGCCAGGGCAACCACATATAGGCACATGCAGAGATGCCTCCAGCAGCACTTACAAAAAGGAAGGACCACATTAATATTTAGTGAGTGCTAGACTTCCAGAAGGGCACAGAACTCCTACATATTCCCTGACTTCTTTAGTTATTTACCATGGCAGATTAATCTGAAGTTCCTGGTTGAACCCACTGAGCACTAACATGATTGTTGTCCAGCCACTTTAGAGGGAAGAAGGTCTGGCAATTTAAGGAGATTTAGAGGAGTCCAAGGAAAAAGATTGCACCCCTGGACATGCAAGTGCTATTTCTTGGAAGTAACCTACAACAGAATATAAAGAGCACCATCTACTGATGAAGAAGAAAATGAACCATTTGTATGGAAAGCTTTTTATTTTCTTTTCCTTCTCCTTAGTCAAGATATTGGCGGCTTTCCAAATGCAGACTTTAATCTGGACTTCAGTTGTCAGCAGCAAGGTATTTTAACTATTGACTCCCCTTGCTAATGGTGCTGATAGAGAAGATGGAGCATTATATCATTATTATTATATCATTATACATGTTCTGCTCCATCCCTCAACAATCTCTGCAAAGAAGGGGCCTAGTTATGCACAGGTATGCCTGATGAATGTATAAGCTGCCTGCCTAATCCTTTTTGTAGTGGCAGTTTCTTTCAGTATCAGCTTCAAAAAGCATGTTGGGCTTCCATAGACTGTCATTGTCTCTTTCCAGTGCCAGCTTCTCTCAGCCTCCTGTCTGAAAGCTGAGTGATTTGTGACAACCTCACCCGACATCTTTATGTGCTCCATGCTGGAAACACTCCACAAACTTCAGGGACTTTGTACTGACATAGTTTATTGTGTGTGGGAGTGGGTCACAAGGGCCCTCTCGCTATCACCTCCTAGGTGCTGTGTTCACCTTAGAAATTTGGCATTATCTTATAATGAGAAAAGTGTTTCTGGAGTACTATCCCAGCCAGTCTGACCTGCCCCACTCTGCTGTGAAGGGGTATTTGTTTTTTCAATTTTGTGTCCATATCACTGACTGTTTCTCTATCACTGTGGCATCTTGTCCAGTGCCAGAGTGGGCATGAAGTTGAATCTTTCAGAATGCCTAACTCTGAAACTGAAAGCATTTGCCTGAATACACTCTCTGGAGAGGAGGGTGAGTGCATTACCCTTGATCTAAACCATGTTCATATTCAAAGATGTAATATTTCTTAATCTATCTGGTTGAAAAGTTTGCCTTAAGTGACCTCTGACAGGAACAATAAGTCCTTCACAGACAGCTGGGTCACCTATGTTGTACTATCTCTATCCTGTTAGTGCCTGAGGATACGTGAAGAAGGAGCATGGCCTTGCTTCCTATTTTACAGAAGCACAGGGCTGCCTCTTGTTGTACACCAGCACCACTTAGTGCTGAGATGTTCTAGACAGAGGTCACTAATGGAAAAATAAGTGTATACGTGGTGGTATTCTGTTGTTAAGTGAAGCCCAAGTTCATGGGCTATAGGATAAGGTATAGGTAAGTTTGTGGGAGCACCTAACTATGTTTTGTTCTGTCTTTGCTCTCTCTTCCTTCCCCACCCCATTTGAGAGAGTTTGCAGCATCTTCTCCTACTGTTAGCAGTACATCAGTCAAGTACACAGTTGATTCACTGGAATCTAAGGTTCTTGGGCCACCCTTTGCCAGTCATTTCCAAAGCTATAAATCCAGCAAACGTTGCAGTTACACATGTAAAGATTCTGGAGGTTCTCCACCTAAGTTTCTGTGACCTCTAATGGATAAGGACAGATTGAATGAAGTCAGAACATAAACAAGGGAGAGAAATCTTAGACTGGTTATGGTGGTCGGGGAAAAAAACTGAAAGTGAACTTCTGGATAAGGAAGTGCTGCCAGCTTGGGGGGTTTTTTCCCCACTGTTAATCATCTGGTTTAGTTTGAGGGATTTTCTACTTACCAACCTTGTTTTACAGAAACAGAACCCACTGTTGGGCTCATGATTAGAGAGGCAGAATAGGGGTGGGAGTTTGTTTTCCTGCTTATATCTATTATCTCTAAACTAGGGAAAAATTTGGATCTAGAACCAGAGTAATATTAAGTACATCCTTTCCTGGGAGGAAAGGAGGAGGAGGAGACATGTAAAACTGCTCTCAACCATTCAACTATTCTGAACATGTTCCTGATTTGAATGAAACTGTGGCTGCTTTACCTCGCTCTGACTCATAAACAACTGCGAGCAAAAGGAAACACGTGACACATATCACAAGCTTGTATCATAAGCTTGCATCGTAAGCTTAGAACAGCTGGCATTTCTGGATTTAAATATTACCCTTTGAATACAAACACAAATTGTTTCATAGATGATTAGTTCTGTCACTGTTGTAGATAACATTTGATGGCCACTTCTTGACCAAGTGCAGATCGGCTAATTCTTCTTTGTAAACAGTAGACCCCAAAGCAAGACTGGAAGAGCTGGGTGACACAGGTCACCCAAAAAGAAGAGGTACCCTCTATAGTGCTGGGGAATGGGAAGTGCTAATTGTGGTTCTAAACGTTTGGGCAATGTCAAAATATTTTGACTGCGATCATTTATTTATTTATTTATCTGCTTGTTTGTTTGTTCATTTGTGCTAATAATCTTCACTGTCCCCTCCAAAACCTCTCTGTCCTGGTACCCCTGAGTAGTAGCAGAGCACAGAGGTGGCAGCTGCAAAAAGACTGCAAGATCTTCAGGATCAGAGTATAGGGGAAATGGAGACTCCTCTCCTTCAACCCTCAGAGCAGCCATACATGAGAGAGACTAGGGCCTGCATACCTTCAGCAGGTACAAAAATCTATCAAGCTGATGAGAACACTGCCTCTTCTTATTTCAGTGTGAAGGGAAGGATTGTCAATACTTCATATCTTAATATAGAGCTTAACTTCAATACTCAATAACTTATTATGGAACAGCCCTTATAATTAAATTACTCTTTCTTTAGACCTGTTTTTGAGTATCAGTCTACCCTTCGATTTTCATCCAAGTGTGGAAGTAGAACTGTGTAATGTTTCCAAGTTTTTCACAGGTATCTGACAAATATCTGCCAAAGCCTGCCAGGCATAGGTGTCATTTGTTTGCTGTATGTCCTATTTAGGTGGTTTACTTATGTCATTGTAAGACTTTGTTGCAGCTTTCTGTCCACTCAGAAAATGAGTCGAAAGAAGACTTTCTTACTTCTTTTTACCTGTACTAAATAATTCAGTTGGAGTAACTGTAGAGGAAATAAAACGTGGAATCAGTGAGAGATTCCATTGCTAGAGAAGTTCAAAGTTGCACTACAAAATGTAGGAACTGTTCTCTACATTGGGTAGAAAAGTAATCCATATTGGTTTTTTTTGCAATGAGTAATGCAGCTATTGTATCTTTGCATATGGACTGGCAGTAAATAATGATATAGTTTAATTTTTAAAAACTGTTTCATTTTCCTAAAAAATGTGGGTAGGTTGTGTGGGGTTTTTTTTAAATGAAACAAACCAGCACATATTTGTTTGAGAGTTTGGGCTTTGTATTTGAACTCTGTGTGTCTTTCTTTAGGCGTGAAGCTCCAGCGGGTCTCACGTCAGAGGTCATGCGTTAGGCACACCAGTGTGCAATACTTTACTTCGTGACACATTTTGTGTGGTAGGATTTGGGGGTTTGGACATGTATATGGACAACACTCTAACATAGTAAAGCTAATCAGAAACGTGAAAGTGTTCTAGCTGAGTATTTGTCATTTGCTCCATGACGGTGAGTCCATAAGACTCAAGTTTTGGGGTTTATTGAAACTTGAGTTTTTTCTAGGAAATACTTTTCTTGAAATTCTAGTTCTGGGAAGTTTTTGAACATGTAGGTTAGTGAGACTTGACATGTTGTCTGGGTTTCAAAGCTGTTTGTTTAGTGGTAATTCTAATAATTTTAATGTACATTTTCAAGTGTATTTAAAGCCCCAGAGCCATCCAGATAAGATGAGCCCTGTCTCAAAGAATTCCTGGTACCTTCCATGTATGGAGCTTGTGGAAGACTAATTCTTTGTCTTAGCCCCTGCGCTGCCCATGCAGGCACAGAGGTGGGAGGGGGGACAATGGCAGAAGTAGTAAAGATGAAATCTCTGCTTCTGAAGTCCACAGCTGATCATCAGCAGCATGGGGAAGGCAGGACCCCAGTGCTTGTTTTCCATGAACGCTGGTACCCTGTATAATCCACTGGGACTGAACAACTGCCAGCTCCTTCCCTACTGCAGTGGTGACACATCCTTGATCTGTGACACGTGTATCCCAGTGGGGACAGTCTGACCTCCTCATGGGGGCCTGATTTCCTCTGACAGCCCCAGCCAGAGTCCTGTGGCCACATCCAGAGCATGCTGACAGCACGGGTGTGGCAGGTGACACAGCCAAGCTCTGCCTGGGTGGAGATGTTGGTGCCCTGCAGACAGTTCTCGTTTTTGCAGGTCCCCCACAGCCTTTGATGGAATGCAATGGCAGTAACAGCTCATCTCCTGGATGGCAGAACCAAAGCAGAGCCATTTGCATCTCATGTCTAGCACAAATGACATTTATAGATGTGTGTGCCCACAATAATGACATTCTTTTGTCATGTCAAATTTTATATTTGCCAATTTAATTTACAAAAGGTAATATTTGAGTAGCTTGCCTAAAAACACTCATAATTAGAGTTGGTAGCAACATCTACAGTTAAAATTTTCTACCGAAAGGTCACTTCAAACAAGATATAATATTTTCATTAAAAATTGATGTTTCATTTTGGAAAAGCTTGAGTAAGTATTTCTTCAAGTATTTCTTCAAATATTTCAATCTGTTTCAGCATCACTTCACAATATATTTCTTCCCTTAGCAATTGTGAACAGATCCAACTTGCTTTTCGGAGTCTCATTTTAAATGCTTCACTTTTTGTCCCCTTTGGGGTCAATGCTTTTAGAAACCTTGAACTTCTCTAAAGGACATAATGTCTCGTCACTACAACTAGTCAGACTAATGTGCCCTCATAGGGCTTAGCACAATAGCTGTCTCGTTCCAGTGGCATCTTCTGGCTGGTACTGCAACAAGTGCATCATCTCTTTTTAGCAAAAGGACTTGGGAAGAAAAAGTCATATGTTCTTCTGAGTTTATTATCAAAACAAGTATTTCTTACTTAGAGTGTGTCTGCAGGGGAAAATGAGAACAATAAACGGAACAAGGACTGAAGAGATGGGAGGCTATGAAATGAAAATAATACATAAATGTAAGGAATTTCTAAGGAAATGTAGAAAAATAGGTGGCAAGGAGCTGTAATTAGGGCAACAAAAGACATTTAGCCAACAATGAATAGCACCAAAGTTACCTGGATGAAAGGGGATGCCTGTGTAAAATAAAAAAGAGTGCCCAGATGTAAAAGGAAAGAAGGATTTGTATTTCTGTCAAAATGAGATGTGAGGAGATACAGGGAAAGAGAAGTATGGTGAATTGAATAGGAGAGGAAAGTGAGTGAAAGAAGAGGAGAAAGCTTTTGGTGCTTTAAGCAGGCTCGGACAAGCTCTCCAGGGTCTGGAATATTTCCTTTTCTTACCTGTAGCAGGCAGCTAGCATGTACTTCAACTGGTTAACCCCTGTATGATTAGTGATAGTATGATGAGATGGTAAGTGACTTGCTGAAGGCTTCAGTGAGCTGGTGCCAGCTGCCTCTCGCTGTTCAAAATGCTGCCTGCCTCTGCATGGTAATACATCTCAAAGAGCCTGAGAGCACCCTGGTGAAAGGTGCTTTGGTGGGGAGAGAGCATTAAGTAATGTGCTGAGCAGTCAGCTTCTAGAGAATGTCTCTGGGACTCACAGGGGGCAAGAACAGCATCTCAGAAATCACGCAGGGATTTGTGAGGTCAGATTCTATGCAACATGTTGAACATAGCTAGGCAATTTAGAGGACTTGGATAACAGTTAAGAAGGTAAATGCCAGAGGTATGAGAAAAGATCATTGACCTTTGATGATACTCAACCCTTCTTCTTAGTGCTGCTGCATGCTGAACATTCTAGTTTCTTCATCTTGTTTTCCCGACTGTCTGATAAACACATTTAAATGTAATTCAAGCTGATACAATTCACCAGACCCTCTTCAAATCTTAATTCCATCGTCCTATCCCTTATTTCAGCTCTGTTAGAAACCAGTGAGGCTAGAACCTGTGTTCAAGTTTCCTGAACAAATGAAAGCCTAGCTAACAGACTGTGCAGACACCACTTGATAGCAAAAGGAGTGTCTGGCTGGAGATGTAGCCTGGAAAATGAGTTTCTTCCTGAGGGTCTTGGCTGCATGGCTTCTATGGGGACAGGCCCCACATTAATACCTCTCAGCCATTATCTTGTACCTTATTATTTCTCCTTTTAATTCCTAAGAGTAATTTGGGTCAGGGAAGAGAGTGAGAAATCAGGATTTTGAAGCTCAGGAAGAAAACAACTGTTCAGACCTCCAAGTAAAGCCACCTTGGACTCATTAACCAGGAGCTGCACAAAAGCTATAGGGAATTTGGTGGGTAAATAAACTGCTGGAGGAGACACCAGCAACATCCCTGCTGAGAAGGATTAATGTGGCAATTCGAGGCTAAAAAGGGACAACAGTTCAAGTCCTTCACTACTGGGGGTCCTGAAAACATATGAAACCTGCTTCATCCTTCACTCACACTTCCAATTTGAAGGACAGTCTCTAATGAAGTAGTAAACTGGCTTGTGGTGAACTAATAGCAAACATCCATCTAGTAGCTGACCTGCATGGTAGGTCTAAAAATAAAGATGCGCCGCTCTGAGAAGTGCCCACTGGATCAGCTGGGTGCTGAGTGAAGAATGCCAACAATATGTGCACCCTTACTGCTTGAGGTGTTCAGCTTGGGATGTTATTATTTTGGTTGGAAAATAAAAGACCTATGACGGCTTGTTAAGATAACAAGCATTAGTTGATGCCAAAGAGCAAAACCTACTCTGAAATCTACAAAATACTTCTAAAGAGGTTAACATTTACAATAAAATAAGCAGTCCCTTTATATCCATAAGACTTGGGGACCACCTTAATACCAGAGAACTGAAGTATCCTGGTGGTTCTGAGCCTGGCTTGCAAGTTGCTATGCAAAATTCATTTCTAAGGCTGCTAGAAAAGAAACCAAGTGAGGCTTATGCTACTTGTATGCAGTGCTAAATCAGTAGGTTTTCTGCACTGTGTCTAACTTAACTGGCAAGGTGCAGGAAGAATAGCAGTAGAATATAATTATTTTCTTGGTTAAGGGTCATTCATCTTTCACTCTTGGTACTCAGACTTCTAATATTCATGTCCCCATATACCAAGGAATCTCTTGATGGCTGTGAATGTAATCTAGCAGATGGAGATTTTCTTTGAAGCTGGAAAGAACATAAAGGAAACATTAAATTATTTAATGCATTATTTTGTACTTGCAGTGGTAAAGGCACTTTTAAAAAGACTTGGGGATAGATTTTTCTTGTAACTAATTTATTAGAACCCAACCTTAGGCAAAGATGTTAAAGTTCCTGGGATGCTAGAAAGGGGGGGGGCTGTTTCAAAACCTAGATGCTGTACATAAGTTACCCTTAGTATTACATTGCTTGTCAGATGTTACTGAGAAAACATGAAAAAGAGAATTAAAGGACATTTTTAAAAATATAAATATTGCACGGTCTACCAATGGGACTATTTTGCACTTAGTGTTCTGGACTAAGGTATTTGCATATATACATATGTATACACACCTAGGCATTTCCTAATGTTCTAGTTCTCAGTGACGGGCTCTCAGGGTGACTCAGATGTTCACAGGCACAACCACTACAATATTTACATAAAATCTTGTCACTGTTACCGTTTTCTGCTTTTTCCTGTGCAGTAGTCTCCTTTCTCCGAAGGCAGGAAGCATCCTGGAGGAAGGACTATGTGTGGTTGCAATATGTCAGACACACAGCAGGTCGAGCTGAGGATGAGCTGGTAATAGAGAAGTCCTTTGTATGTACTGTCACCTATTCTAAGTAAAGGTTCTGGGTTCAGGGTGATGATAGACAACATCTAGTAAGCTATTTCCAAGTGCTCTTCTTTTGTGAAAGCATTAAGCTGAAGTATCTTCCATTTCCCTTTATTTTCTTCCCTTTGTAGCACAGGTACGAAGCCCACAAATGGAGCCTTTTTCCCCCTTCATGTTTAAACATTTCCTAAAATTTGAATCCACTAATGTCCAAACCTGTTCACTTAAGGTGATGTTCCCTCTCCAGCATTTAGAATGCAAATGTTGTGAAATAGAAAATTAGAAAGTGCTAATTAGCTGAACACGTAGCACTAAAATGAAGAGTGTGGGAAGGTTATCTCTACCAAAGTACTGGATTTTTCCCAATATCTTTCTCATTGATTTAGAAAATACATCTTGTAGTCTTTCATGGCTATTGAATGAGTCCTACAATAGTGCAACAATATGAAAATCCTCCATGCTTAGCAGATCTCTAAATGGCCACTTGAAGTTATTTAAATCTTATGGCTGCTTTTCTTAGATAATATCTTCTCACAATACAAAAACTCTAAGCATATTGAAAGCCTATCATTCTTCTTTTTGAATATAAAAGAGATAAAAACACAGTATTTAATGGGAACATGGTAAAAGCTGAAATTATAGAAAGTTAATAAATCAGAGATTGCAACAGGCTCGGAGGGGAGCGTGCTGAGTTGCATAGTCGCCAGTGAGACCCTCCCTGCTTTGGTGATAGGAAGGGAAAGCCTCACATCAAAAGGGAACCTGTTCCCCGATTTTCACCATCAGCAGTCAGTAGACAACATTCCCATTTGGATATTTAAGGATTTGAGATGGACCCAGAGCTTTTCAAGCATTTTCCTAAACCTGTCTTAAAACACTACTTCACGTTTTGGTGGAACATTAGAATAACAGAGAAAGTTGAGTCATACAGAAACTTGAAGCAGTCAGGTTCAACAGTTTGGGGTTGAGTGGTTTATAATGATAAACTGCCTGAACATTCTTCCAGTTTCCCAGACCAGAATAACACTGCAAAACAATTTTTTCACCCTGAAGTTTTAAGACACAACTTTAATTATGTAGCATGCTTCACAGAATCACAGAATGTTAGTGGTTAGACAGGACCTCGAAAGATCATCTAATCCAATACCCCTGCCTGAGCAGGATCACCTAGATTAGGTTGCACAGGAACATGTCCAGGTGGGCTTTGAATGTCTCCAAAGAAGACATGTCTTCCTTTCTTCAATGTCTTCCTTTGCATTTAGGTAACAAGGACAGCAAGGGAGAGCACAGCATGAAGTCCAGCTTGAACACTCCTGGAGTGTCTTTTTGTTCAGATAATCAGGATTTTGTCAAAGAAACAGGACAGAAAATGTGACCAAGTCCAAAGAGAAAAGGGACCTGTAGCAAGAACTGGAGCAATACAGAGTTTGAGTTAATTAATCAAATCTGGCATTCTTGCAAGTGGTCACATCCATGCTTTCAATCAAATTTTCCTTAATTTACACCTGGGAGATGCACATAAAAACATTTAGAAACACATTTTAGGGAAGAACATGAAAAAAAAATCAGCTGCTACTTAGTAATATCTGACTTGTGTGGGAAAATAATGGAAGATTGGCGAGGATGATGGTAAACACGCTCAAGTGACTGGCAGCTGGGGTGTGGAAAAGCACATATAGTATACTAATCATTGTTTAGGCTTGTGTGCTTGACAAGCAGAACATCTGTGTTTAGATAACATAGTCCTGTGATAGATTCAGACACCCCATCGAATACGCTTCGCTGCTGTGTAAAGACCAAAGTACATTGGAAAAAAGTGCCTGTGTGTATCCCTGATACACAGGTGAAAGCAGCAGGTTCCAGAATTTCTCTAGCAAGGACCAAGCTCCGTGGAGCTGAGACCCTGCTTGTGTGCCTCTGCCCAGGTGCCGCTTCAGAGATGCCCTGGCTGGCAAGGTAACGAAAATTCATTTCCTCTTTGCATTTTGTCTGTGGTTTTCGCGGTTGTTCCTACATCTTGCCTGTATCAGCACACAACTTGTTTTCTTTAGCTTAAAAAAGTTTCTTCAGGTCTACCAAGAGGGTTCAGAAATACTTTGTTGAAGTCTCTATCTCAACCTTTATTGTTGAGCTATTTTGGCCCCAAGTAGGGAGCGTGTGCTTGGTCCTGACTCAGAACAGCTGCCACAGGTGCTGGGCATCAGAATTTGAGGGATCTCCTGTAGGTTATAGCATGCAAAAGAAATTGCTCAGGAAATTAAGCTACATATGTCCATATGCAAAAAAGCCATTGCTCAAATTTAATCGGTAGGATCGCAAGCAAAAAACGGCCTTCATTAGCATAATGCTATTTTCAGGGTACTGTTAGGGATTAGGAGTTTCTCCAGAGAACTTGCAGACCACATTCATCAACAGAAAGCAACAGCAAGAAATACTGATTTACATAACTAGCCTTGACTCATGTTGCAGGTTTTATAAATGACTTCGTCAATCTAAAAGATGCTTGCTATTCAAATTATGAAGCCTTTGTGAGTATGGGCCCATTATTCTGAGTAGAGGGGCCATAAAAACATCAGTGGCTCTGACATAGAACTGATGTATTATGTAATAATGTTTCACGTAGAACTTGGAGCTTCATTTATCAGCAATGACTGTAGCTGGGTTTTGTACAGGTTATGAATGAAGCTGGGAATGCTTCAGTCATGCCACAGATGCTGACGAAATTTACGGCATAATAGAGAGGATGAGTGAGATGGATTTGGGATGTAGTGACTCTCATAAGCCAAATGCCCCCAAAGGTGAGTGGAGGAGGATGGATGGGAATCTCTACAATGGTGCCAAGCTGCTTCCTACTGATAGCAAATTGAGTCTGCTGCAAGACCTGCTGAAGTAAATAGGTGAAAGGTGGGTTTCTTACCTGTCAGCTCATGCTTGAGCTCATTCCAGCAGCTTTGACTTTTCACTAGTTGCTGTTCTTGCCTGTTAAATTACCCTTCACGTAGATCGAAATTATAACTGGGAATGCGAGAAGTTAAAAATCCAGCAGAATATGCACTTGGAAGGAAAGGTGAAAGAGAGTGGAGAGCAGGAAAGGAAGAGTGAAAGAGCCAGGACTCAGAAAAGTTGAAGGAAGACAAATTTAAAACTAAAATGCAAACCAACCCATATAACTAAAAGCTGCTCTGTTTTACAGTGACCTGTGTGTGTGTGTGTATTAACAGATTCAGTGACTCAGAGAGTGAAGAGTTAAGTGTTCTTAACCACAACCTGGAGCTATGAGTCCTCTGACCAAGCACTTGAGGTTTAGTTTCACTTCTTTAAGAGCACTTGGCATGTGCCTGCAGCGTGGGAATAATGCTGTTTCCTGATGGCACTGAATCCTGTCGTGTATGACAGAGAATCCTGCACACAGCAGGTCAAGCCTATTCAGTTGCCAGCCAGTGTGAAAGCCAGCTGAAGGCTGACCACCTTCCTACGTATCACAGAACGGTAGGGGTTGGAAGGGACCTCAAAAGATCATCTAGTTCAACAACTCTTCCCCCCACTAGAACAGGATCACCTAGATTAGGTCACACAGTAACGCATCTAGGCAGGTCTTGAATGTCTCCAGAGATAGAGACTCCACTGCCTCTCTAAGCAGCCTGTTCCAGTGCTCTGTCACCCTCACAGTTTTTCCTTACATTCACATGGCATCTCCTACACTGCAGCTTGAACGCATTGCCCCTTTTGCAAGTAAATGCACTCTGCTGCATGTCTGAAAGCAGCTGGGGCAAAATTAAAGTAACTGATGGCTCCTGTGAAGCACACCTGCTGTTGCCTTTATGTCTCCTTAAATATTCCACTCCCTGCTCCCCCTTTCCTTTTAAAGTCTCTGCTCAGGGAAGGGATGAAGGCTTGCAAGAGCTGTCCATTACACAAATGTGTTCTTTTCTCAAATAGTATCTTGTACCTGTTGTCATTTGGGTTGCAGCCTGTAACAGTGTTATTAGGTAACATATCTTAATTTCTTTACAGAGTTGTGTAGATGGATCTATGGCCTCCTGTGCTGGTATGCTTCTAATTAACTAGAAGGCAGTGGGATTTCTTAATATCTTGCTATTCCACTTGTTAGAAACTTCTTATTAGAATCAAGAGAAGTAGCTACATAAACCACAGAATTCTTGCAAATGTATCTGGTTCCTTTTGAATCATTTCTGAGGCACAATGATGTTACCTGTTGGTTTTACCACTATCTTTCTAAGGGGAAAACTAGTTTTACTTACAGCAGCAATGTAGAAGACCATATAGTTTCATTACTTCTCACACTGAAATCTGAGATTATAGCTAATCCTGTGCTTTTCAGATTTACACTTCTGATTCCTGCAGGACCACAAATCTGCTCCTGAAAGCTTTTCCCTCCCACCTCTCTCATCTAGATCCCACATGCTGCTTTTCAAGGTGACACACAGATCTTCAAACATAAGGGGAGGCAGGAAGGGATGGGAGGAATCATTCCATTATACATTGGTGCAGAATGAAATAAGGCTTTAAAATATTACTTTGGGAGATTAAATGTTTTCTTTGTATTACAGGAGCAGTGTATCCCCACCTTCTGTATCCCCCTAATCCTATTAGGTAACACCAGGAATAAGCAGCTGGCACAATAACAAATGCCAAACAAATGCTTTTGAACTGCATGAGCAAAAAAGAAAACCCCAAAACTTAGAGGGATATAAAGCACTGGGAGCAATGGGAAGAAGTTGGGAGTACTTGGCCTCTACTCTTCTTCA
Source organism: Heliornis fulica (assembly GCA_013399135.1). Taxonomy (NCBI): domain Eukaryota; kingdom Metazoa; phylum Chordata; class Aves; order Gruiformes; family Heliornithidae; genus Heliornis; species Heliornis fulica. The sequence goes on along the minus strand of VXBZ01010913.1, from coordinate 157,276 downwards.
TGATGGCCATCACACAAATGTGTCCAGTTTAGATCAGGAAGATTCTCCCAATGTTATTAAATCCACTGAAGAATTTTTGATCTGGGTATCTTTTTGCATGAAATGTTTTTATAAATTTCTGTGTTCAGTATTTTGATGATATTTCTTTCTCACCTAAATTAAGGCAAGTCTTTATCTGGACTGTGCAATTTCAATATGTTTTCAAGGAATATGATCATCTGAGTGCATATCTCTATTTTTGACGAGTTCTGTAATTCACGAGGTGAGAACAAGGAGGTGGTGAGGTGCTGCTCTCACATGGGTGCCCCTGTTCCTCGGAATGCCCTTTCCAGTAGCAGAATGGTGAGTGCCCTGGTAATTGCTGGGGATTTCTTGTTTTTCTTTCTTAATTCTGAAACTTCTTTATCTTTTTAATCTCTCAATGAAGTTCAAAGTATTTGCATAGATGCAATTTTTGCCTCTCATCCCACTGAGGCAGAGACATTTCAGTGCTATTGAAAATAGCTAAAGATTTCTTCACCAAAAGTCAAGAGCCTACAGAACTGTCTGAGAGGTGACTAATTCAGGTGCCTTGGAAGAATGCACAACCAAGGAAAGGGATCAGAGTCACCGGTTTTGTGGGTTTATAATCCTCACTGTAATGAGTGGAAAGTGTTTTTTAGCTTAGGACCATGGAAAGCAGCTGGCTGGATGTGGAACAGACCTAAGAGCATATTAATACTTCCCCAGAACAGATATAGTTCGATTTGCCCTTTTAACGTTCAGAGCCAAAACAATCACTTCATTGTGCAAGAGGCATTGAAGAAGTAGTAGACGGAAAAAAGATGGAGCATTCTGGCTAACTCACAAGAACTGGTGTTTGAAAGTAAACTCCTGCTTTTGTAATCAATATGGGTATACTTCCTAGGAGGGAAACAAATTTATTTCTTCTGCCCTTTTTAATCAGTACACTTCTCAAAAATCAGGCATAATAATTAAGCTGAAAGCTTTATGGAATAACAAATGCAAACTTTTATGATATAATATTTAATTACAAATGTCATGCTTCCACTTTTTTTTTAAATTGCCTTTTATTTATAAGGTTCTGTGGATCATGTTAATGGCTTTTCAATTATTTTTCAATTAATTGGTTTTGGTTTCCATGCTCTCTTATTATGGATGTCTGCAAATTAGTTTGTGGTTGAGTGTTCCAGAAGGTTCTGCTTCCATTTCTTTTTCTGAAAAACAAGCTGGTGGTGTCAAACGTTCAGCATAAATTAAAAGCTCACACATGAAATATGGTTTGTAACTGTAATTTTAGCTGTTAGAACAGAATTGATGCCCTAGAAACAATATACTTGGTAAGTACTTAAAGTTTATAGAAAAATGCCTTACTGCCAGGGAATGGTTTGAAGTATCAGTGCTTCAGATCTGTCCCAAGAATCCCACCCAGCTCCTGGACTCTTGTGATTAAATTAGAATTGGTTTATCCTCAATATTAGGAAAAAAAAAAAAACAACACCAAAAAACCAAACTCAACCAAAACCCCTCAGAACAAACCTCCACAAAGTTTAGATGGAGTTTTTAAAAGATGAGAATAAACTCGGGTAGAAGTAAACTGCCTACATTTGCTCCATCTGTAAAACAGCTTCCCAGAAAAGGAAGGGCCTGTCAGAGCAGCAAGGACACAGAATGCAGCTATTCAGTAGAAGGTGTTTGTGATGCCACATTGCCTTCTGAACTGCTAAATGAAGTTTTTAATTATGGAAGTACCATGCCTGAAGACAGCCACTGTTCCAAGTGCTGATAAACATTTCCCATGACCCATAAAACCATGGCTTTTCTCTGATATTGCAAACAGCCTGCAAAAGACTTTTAAAAAAGTAAAAAAAAAAAAAAACCCAAAAAACAACCCCAAACCATTTCTTCTCCTTGGTGATGAGAAAGGATCTGCATCCCACTGGCAATCTCTAAACCATTTATTTAGATTAATTCTGGTGTTCCGCTTCCTCCAATGCACTGTGTTAGTCCTACAGGTAATAACAATGAAATCCTGAACTAGAGAACAGTCAATGGCAGGCAGGAAGGAATAGCTGTGCAGCACTCTGCAAAATGTGTATGCAAATCAGCAATAATCTTGCAAGTCATCAAGGTTTTCACTAAGCAGAACCACAAGCAGTGACCTGAAGGAGGCACTCATGCACAAATCAATTTTAAGTATCTACTTCAGAGGGAGACAGCCAAACTGATTATAATTACACAGACCACAAAGGTAACAAGAAGTCTTGTTTTGGCCTGTGAAACTATAGAAGGGTCACCAAATTTTGGATTTCTCTTACAAAATTGAATGTCTGGTTAAGAACATGAGCATTTTGCATGCAACTGGGACAAATGCAGGTGTTCCTCAAGAATTCTGGAAGTGCAAATCTGCCTCACCCTCAGAATGTAAAATGTATCACTAGTGCACTTGATTTTATAAAGAAAGGCCAGTCCTCTCCCTATTATTAACAAGACCTTTTTTAAAATGTATTTTAACCTCTGGTCTGGAGATGGAGAAAGCACAGACTCCTAGCAGTGCAGCAGGAAAACCATGAGGACTCCTTTAAGACCAAAATGCAGTCTCAGGCTAAGTTTGAGGTCATAAGAGGTGGTGGTGTAAACTACAGTCTTTAAGATAGCGGAGGCTAATGCAGAGATTATTTCTGATCCGGATGAGATTGGTTTCTCTAACTTCGTATGCATATTGAGTAGTAAGACAACTAGGGAGGAGTAGAGAGGAAGTAGGAGCAAGTGAAATGTATTCAGTTGAAGACTAATACATCCCACATTTCAGTACATCAAGGAGAAAAAGGAGCAAGCTGGTATGGACTTTGAGCATCGTCTGCCTACAGCAGATGGGCAAGCTGCTCTGGAGAAGCCTTGCATGTTTCATGCTTTGCTTAAGGTACTTTAAATTGCTATGAAAGTATGACATAATTTCTAGAAATGGGACCTGTCCTTGAAATCTGAAAGCGGTGGAGATGGTTCTGAGCCATGTCAGGAACAGCTATTCAGTCTGGTTTGAAAGGACAAATTGCAGTCTATGCGTGTAGCAGGCTATGTCACATGTCCTATGGTTTACACATACCAAGGACTATGGGTTTGGTCTGTTTTCCCTGCAGTATTCAGGTTTTAACGTGCATATATATATACACGATCTTAGGCAAAGAAGACACAGCGCCTCTGCTTTACAGGTAGAAACTGAAATGCAGAATAGGAGATTTTTGCTCGTTCCACCACTAACAAATGTCTCAACCTGCTGTACCTCATACCTCAAATAGCTGCATCTCTGAGTGTGTGAGAAGGTGGGAAGTGGTTTTTATATTTTTCATGAAATATGGCAGAAGTTTCAGATCTTAATTGTGTCAGTGAGATATGAGGGTATGACTGAGGACTGCAGTGTTGAATTAGAGTAATAACAGAATGTAATTCCTGTGTCTAAAGCAATACATGATACATAGTGTGTTCCTCCACTGCAGCCCCCTGAAGATTTGATCTAATAGTTGTGTCCTGGCAGCTACGATTCCCACAGAGCATGTTAACATCTCTTAAATTTAACTAAAGCCTGGTTGATTAAAAATTACTGAGAGATGCTTCTAAACACCACCTGAGTGATGACATAGTGCACAGAAGTGGGAAATGTGCAGCTGGAGGGACTGAATCTGTCTTGCAGTTTTGCAAGTGATTGCACGACAGCCTCGTTGGTCTGGCTGACGGGTGCCTCACCTCACCGGCCGTGTTATGCTGACTGCTGCTGGGCCAGGGAAATGCAGCATGGCTGGACAGACTGCCAAGGGGGTTGTGGAGTCTCCTTCTCTGGAGATATTCAAGACCTATCTGGATGCCTACCTGTGTGACCTGCTCTAGGGAACCTGCTTTGGTGGGTGCGGACTTGATGATCACTTGAGGTCCCTTCCAACCCTGTGATTCTCTGTAAACCAGTGATCACAAAAACAGAAAAAGGTCAGACAGCTGTAAATCCTGCAGCATTTCTGCTCTGCTGGAAAGAGTGCTGCTCCTGCAGGCTGTGGCACTGTCCTCTGTAAGGGACCTTTGGGAGCAACTGTCTTCAGTGGGAATTTAAGGTAAACCTGTAGAGATTTGCAGCAGACCTCTCTGGCTTCCTAAAGAACAAAGATTTCTTTAAATTGGAAAGCCCTTAGGTTTGGTAAATCACACTCTGCACATCTTGTCTCCTCTTCAGTTTCTCTTCTGCCCTCTTTATAATCTTGTTAGGGTTACGAGGTGGACAAGAGACAGGCTGTCTGTATGTGGTTTAGCTCCCTTCAGCAAAGTGCTTGCTTAGTGTCATCTGATCTGTCAGTTCTGATCTGATAATCACCCCTACCCAGCAAAGCAAATGGCCAGTAACTCTTGTATCACTACTGCTATCAGCTCCTGAGACTAGACACATGCTTCCTCCAGCCTCCGTCTGCTTAGTTGACTGTGCCTTGAGCTAATGTCAGCACAGGACACCAGAACGAAACACTCCAGAGTCTGTTTGAGCAACTCCTAAATATCCGTGGTCACTCCAGTCTTGCTGAGTGTATTGGATTGTATTGCATCTGCCTGAGGAGGAGTTAACTGCCCCGCAGCACCCCTCACCGCGCAATGAACACACCGGTGTTTCGGCTGCTGCTGAGCAGCGCTGGCACAGCACCAAGACTGCCTGGCCCTCCCACATCCCCCTCACCAGCAGTCTGGGGGGTGAGCAAGGTCTTCGGAGGGGACACAGCCAGGACAGCTGTCCCCACCTGCTGAACCAAAGGGAGGTTCCAGCAGCTCAGCAAAAGCTGAGAGATGGGAGGGAGGAAGTGGGGGCATTCATTATTTATGACATTTGTCTTCCAGAGCAACCATTATGTGTACTGAAGCCAGTAGCCAGACATCACCTACTGATGGGAAGGTAGAGTGTAATTTTTTATTTTTGTTTTCCTCTTTCCCCCTCTTTGCTTCCACACATGTTTTTTTTCTTTATTAAACTGATTTTGTCTTGACCCACAAGTTTTGTTGAGGGTTTTAAACTTATTTTTCTCCCTTCCCTGCCCTATTGAGGAGGGGAGTGATAGAGCAGCTTGATGGTCACCTGGTGTCCAGCTGGGGTCAACTCACTACAACCTTCAGTGGTCAGCAGTAAAGGCCTTTGATGTGCCATGGGCTGTGCTGGGCCATTCCATGAGCACAGTGTAGCGAAGGGGAATAAACACCTACATAATTTACTTCTGTCCAGCCTCAGAGAAGAAAATTCTCTCTCTAAACTAGGTGGTGTGAAATCCTCTTCTCCACAGAGAAAATATTTTCAGTTAGTGGGGAAATTAACTAGTGTGAATGCTTCAAGGTATCATCTTGTTGATTAACTCCTGGAAGCAGCAGGATTTTTAAAAGTTTATTTCCTGGCTTCTTGGCTGAAAGAACTTGCCCGGAACCAAGCAGTATGCATCCTGTTGCATCTCACTGCTTCATTACACCTTAATTCCCATCTCCCTACACCAAGATACTTCAGACTGCTTCAACAAATAGCTTTGCCTTTTTTTTTTCTTTTTTTTTCTTTTTTTTTTCTTTTTTTGCCTTTCACACCCCCCCCACTTGCACACAATTCTTATACCCAGGAAAATATGAAAGAGAAAATTGGCTGCCGTGACAAGTCATTGCAAAAGCAAGACAAATTAATTCACTGAACCCTAATCACATTTCAGTAAATAAGCAGAAGAAAGGTTTGAGTGTCCCCATAGTAAGTTGTACTCATTTATCAGTTTAACTTCTCTCTTGCCAAAATCTCTAGACCACCCTTAGCCAAGGGAAGAAGGCCACAGGAAAGAACAGGAGGTGTTAATGTACTGGTGGATGGAAATACTTTGTTTTCTTTGCTAAATGCCTTCTTTTCCAAGCTTGTCATGCTGAGAGACCAGAAGACCTTTAAAACCTTTTCTCCAGCTTATGTGCTTTTTTCACTTAGGACTCATGATGGCCACCTCTGTTGGCACAGGAATCTGTATCTGTGGCAGCCCAATTTGAGTAGACCCATGCTTCCTTCTTAATGACACAGTTCAATCAAGCTACCTCTGGTGGGAAGAAAATTCTACAGACAGGATATCTTGGGCTGTGCAGGGATTTTGGGGTATCTCTGCAAAAGCTGCAGGGATTAAGAGCCCAATTTATGCCTTCTCTGATTGCATCTCTACTCCTTCCTGCCTAGAATCTTGCTCAGTCTCTTCCCACCCATCCCAATTGATAATTTTCTCTTCTTCACTTCTGCTAAAGTACAGAAAAGGGAAAGGTTGTAAGCAGTAGACCCTCAGAGTGTGTAAGGTAGTGCAAAGGTATTAGAAAATTGAGGGAGGAAATTTTAGACCAAACAAATCTCTCCTGTTTACTAGACTAATTGCAGAATCTCTGATGATAGCTGTTACCCTACAGCTGAATACGAAAGTGTATCCTGGCTCCCACTGAGACAAGAAAGATGATGGGCAGTGTTTGCACCAATACAAATGGTTGTAAATAGTTGTAATTGCAAAAACACTTCATACCACTGAGGTAGTTGTAATTGTGCTTTTTGCCTGCCATGTTGAGCCTTGAAAAGCACATAAGGTTAAGGTACATCTTAGACTGTAGCCATGGGGATTGATTTGCTATTTATTGAATCTCATGGATCCAGATAAGCTGTTTGTGGGGAATGCACTTGCTCTGGCTGCAGAGAAGGTAATTCATGGGCCTGGCTACATCAAAGGTCTTGCTTTTAACCCCATGCCTTTCACGTGGTACAAAAGATGGAGTTCAGGCTTCTGAATCACTGACCATTTCTATCACCGCTGCACTGGGATAGTCTAAAGCAGGCTGAACAGGTTCCTATCTGCTGTGGCATTCTTTGCAGATTTAAAGTTGTGAATACCAGAAGAAGAAAGAGTAGATATGATTTTTTTAATAGATACTAAAATTAATTCTGTCATAGTTCCAAAATCATATCAGGTCTGTAATAGATGTGCTTATCAAATACATGACTAACTTTTGTCAAGTACAAGAAGATCTCTGCAGAGAAAAAAAAAACAACCCCAAAGTTCAAGTTGGAAAGAACACTACCCAGTTGCATGCAAAAGCCATTTCCTGCCTGGGATTCTTGTTCTAAACAATAAAACCCTGTTTTCTCTCTGAATGTTCCCTAGTGGTGACACGGCCAATGTACAGTCTGTTGAAATTTTAAATTTAGTCTCTTAGACTAAAGTGTCATACTTTTCAGCCTGTAATGGCCTTAAAAGTGATATTCCCATAAATATCAGTAGAAGTATTAAGTGCAATGGAAATAAGTCCTGTGTAATGTAATCCTGCAGGTTTTGTGCACTCCAGTCACGATTCAGCAAAGCACTTTGTGGCATACATTTTGGTCTACATGCATATATGGAACTAAGCAGGGGCATTTGCATTGTCACAGGTAAGGCTGCACTGAGTGCTCTGCTGGGTGAGATTCAGAGACATTCTCACCGGTCAAGGTCCTGTTTGCTGTGAATAACGGCAGATTTTTGCAAGACAGGAACGCTCGGGTCACACTGGAAAGCACTGCTTTGCTCTTCAGAAACCACCAAAGTAAGTGCACACCTATAACCACAGTTCAGTTATCAGTGTTCCTCCCAGGCTATAAATATGTACCTAACAGGCAGGGGAGTGTTTATGCAGAAAAATACCTAATTCTCAGTGTTGAATGATGCTACCAGAAAGATTAATTTCAAGAGAAAGGTTTCTACCTACTGAAATCCCCTTAGTGTTTGAGAACAGAGAGGATTATTGTAAACAAATGCATACATACAATCAGATTTAGACTAGTTCCTTGAGTGCTGTATTAACAGATCACTGTTACCTCAAAAAAGATGTCCCTAGAACCACCCTGCCCCACCTAAACCTTGATAGATTTTTTTTCTCTTAGATGTCACTACTAATTGCTGCATTTCTCATGAAGAATCTGTTCTAGCCTTCTGTTTGTGAATCAGTAAAGTTTGTTTCTAGGTCTTTTATATGTGACTTGCATTCAATTCACAGCAAAGTTTTTCCTTCATTCTAAAATGGTTATGTCCCTGAAAAGAAGTGAAAGAGGAAACAGTTCTCAGACAAAACGTAAGGCAAGTTTTTAATCAATTACTGTAGCAGGCTTTGCTTTGTTCAAATAGCCTATTGACTCTTCCTAATAAACAAACTGGTGAGAATCCTGAAAATCTCCCCTTTCACTATAGACAATGCCCAGCTATTCTTAAAGAAAAGCATGCAAGTTGAGTTTGCCACTACTGGTAGTATTAAAAATATACTAATTATACCTTGTTCTCGATTAGAATAAAAATAATAATGATCAAGTAAAAGTTCAGACAGTGACAACAGCTAAAAATATATACTTGTAACAAATTGTTGTGGTTTTACTCCAGCTGGCAGCTGAGCACCATGCAGCTGCTTGTTCACCCCTCCCCTACAAGAGGATGGGGAGGAGAATAGAAAAAAAAATTGTGGTGTCGAGATAAAGACAGTTAAATAGGATAACAAAGGAAACGAATAATAATGCACTTAATGCAAAAATGCAATTGGTCACCGCAGGAAAAAAGAAAAAAGCCAACCCACTACCTTATCTGATCCACGAAGCAATCCCTCATCCCAGCTCACTTCCCCAGGTTTCTGCCAAGCACGATGCTCTATGGCAGGGAACACCCCTCTGGCCAGCCTGGGCCAGCTGTCCTGGCTGTGCTCTCCCATCTTCTGATGTGCCTGGCAGGGCCTGAGAACAACCAGGATACAAATATAGCAGAACCATACCTTCACATTGGATGTGTAAGTTTTAATGGCAGAAATGTAAAATGATGCAAGGACAGGATGAGAATACATTGCTTTGCCATAGCTGTTAGACAAGGGTCACCTTTCATACGTATAAGAAGTGGAACCTAACCTTTTCCCTCAATTCTGCTGGTAATGCAGAAAGTACACAAGTTTTTCAGTCACTTATGTGTGGCTTTTCAGTGAGAAGAAAAAAAACATGTCAACCACAGAGGAAATGTAAAGCTAGACTGTTCTTACAGAGTCTGGTAGAGGAGGGCAGGGATGGTAGGACTGTAATGAACAACAGCAGAGTAATGAAATAAGCACATGGATATCATCAGTCTGTAGGTAAATAATTTTCAAGCGACCTTTAGCCTTAGGGAGATCATGTTTCATTTAGACACTGAATGAGCTACCTGCATCAGCAGATCCTTCTCCCAGGGGTCACCATTTATTCCTGCCTGAAGCTGAACTCCATTATAGGCTGCAGGCAATGAAAATTACCTATCAAAATTTGTGGGTTTAAAATATTTGCACTGGGGTGATAAACTCCAATGAGCTATATCTGATGCTACTTAGGATAAGGAAATATATGAGCAATACAATGGATTTAGCTGTGTGTGAACCTCTGTGATTTGATCACAGCTTGCTTAGCAATTCTGTCCTTTCTGTTGAAACAGGATTGCACAATCTGGTATAAAACCAAATACCATGCTCTGATCAATCAGGTTTAGTTTGGGTTTTGTGTTTTTTTTTTTCTTCAAGGGATCAGCTAACAGAGCTTCCCCCATTTGTTTCCAGGATTTGGCAACCCAGAAGAGTCACCTGTAAGCAGCAGCTTTGCAATGGGACCTTCAGCATGGCTTCAGTAAGGACAGTGTCTGTTCCAAGGGAAAGCACTGAGGGAGGAAGACACCCTGAACTGGTATGTTAAGCATACAGAAAACTCTACCGTTGAGGGTTCACACACAACCTTTTGCAACCAATACAAGTTAAGAAGAACTCCAAGTGTAAATCATCTAACCCTCATTAATCCCAGACACTGTTTATTTGTTGGAAGCAGTTCCCTCTGAAATGCTTGGAATTACAGTGGATTGGTAAAAGAAATTACAGGCTCACCAAAGGTAAGAGATACCATCTCCAATTTTGTTAATACTGTACATTGTCTCTCTTTAACTTCTTGTTTCTTCTTGGAAAATAAGTTTTGGAATCTGAGCTGTAAAAGCTTTTCCTCATGAGCAGTGTTGAGGGATGCTTTACTTTTGTAGCCCAACTCTGGGATGATTTAGCATTTATGACAGACTCTTTCAGGGTTTAATCTGCTATGTTTGGGCAATAATTGTAATAGTTGTCACAGTGAGTCATAAATCAGGGAATAAAATGAGTTCAAAAAGTCCTGCTTTACTGAAGATACTTTAATGTTCGACTTGTCCATGCTGAATTAAGCTCAAGTAATTAGTCTGGTATATAAACTGCTTCTGTGGTATCTCTGTGCCTAAGGAGAAGGATGTAGTACAATGAAGTAGTAAAAAGTTAGGGAACTGTTTCTAATGTAAAGGGCTGCTGTGTCACCTAGCTCTTCTTTTAACCAATACATATGTATGAAACATAAGCAAATATTCAAGTCTACTCCTGAACGGTCCCAGGAACTTGATGTTTTAGTACTTCAGGTTCCAAAAGAAAAAGTATGGAACCATTCCAAGCCATGCCTGGACACATACCTGTTTATGCTCTTTAGCACATGCCCCAGGATTGGCCTGCATTTATTTATTATCTATTGATTTATTAATATAATTTAACGAGCTTTATTGAAATGCAAGGATAAGGTGTGTAAAGATCTTGAGAACCTGTAACTATTGTGTCATTGTACAAATGGATTTCTGCCATACTGTTCTGCTTTGCTCTACCTGAACTGGAATTTCTTTCTGGGGTCAAAGATTACCTGTAATGGGCAGCTTGATAGGCTACATGAAGAGTAAATGATGCATATCAGACCAGAAAGCACCAGCTCTTCCTTACTGATCTGGAGCACATACTCATAGTCAGCTTATGAAGTCATTCTGGGTAACTGTGGAAAGGGTAAGACACCAATGAGGAATATATTTTCTGAAGCTGGTAGAACAGAATTATTGAGAAAGTGTCACATTAAAACATTGATATAAAGAAGTCTTTTGAAAGGCACTGACTTTGTGCCCCAGGCATGTCTGAGAAATTTCCATGAAGTAGCTGTGCCTGCTTTTACAGTCATTGTTTTGTGTGTATGGTAAGATGTCCCATGTGTAAGGGCAGAATTTATTAACCAGCAAGGCTGGATGAAAGCTTTTGCTTTGTCTCAAAGTACATGATGGTGCTATAATTATAGTACTCAAGACTGACACCTGGAGTTATTTTGACCTTGGTGACATTAGCAAGGTAATGGATGGCAATTCAGGTCTAAGTTCAAAGAACATATCTAAAAGGCTGTGCAGGAGTATGGAGCATTATGAAAGGACATGCTGGCCATATCACAACCTCACCTCAAAATGTAAAATAATGCTTAGCTTGAAAAATTAGGGAAGAGTCCCAGTTTTGGCGTCTTATTTTCAGTCATGCGCTGTTGAATCCTCTGCTTGCAAAACGAAATGAGCACTAAATATTTTGCTGAAGTAGTTAATAACTGTCCAGCTTTTTTAGCCAGCATCCTCAGTTTTAATTCATGTTTCCTCTTCTCTAAAGAAATATAGTGAATTCTTGTAAAAGGTCCCTCTTACAAAACAGGGCTTGATTTGTCTCCTCAGACCAAAGTTCCCTCTGCACATAAAACAATTGTGGTTTTGTCCCCTGAATACTCTATTTAAGACGCTCAGATATGCTGCAAGCTGAACATCCCAGTTAATCAGAGCCTTTGATTTTTGTCCTTACTGCAATTAGAAGCAATACTGTTCCCCAGTTTCTATAATTTGACTCCACAGTAAATATTCTCCAGAAGTAAAGATTTATAATTAAGTGCTACAAAATGTATGGGGTTGACTACCATATAGGTGGCATTCAATTGCAGCTTTCTATTTCAGGCTTGAAAGTATGAAAGATGTTAAATGTAAAATAATAATTACCTTATTATTGCAGAAAATTACAGAGATCAAATGTTTTGGAGCCCGAGTCCATTTATGCCGGTTTGGCTCCGTTACTTTAATCCCTCACATCACCTCCTGACTTGTAGTGGAATAAAAGGAAAATTGAATCCCTCTCTCCATTTGCTCTGACTAACATTATGACTGAACATCTATATTGACGGAGCTCTAATGCCTAAATTAGAGATTGCTAACTTGAGCAATCACGAGAGCTTTCCTCTCTTTGCTGATATGACTGAAGTGAAGATTTCCTCTGCAAGTAACAGAGGTAACAGGCCAGAAAGCAAACAGTGCCTGGCTGCTACTTCATCTGTGCTCCGAGGAGCAGAACACCCTCAGGGGAAACTTGTTCTGAGTGTTCCCCCTTTAGGGGCAGGATATAATGTTATCAGAGAGGATCCCTGTGTGTTTTTGCAAATCTGAAAAGTCTTGAAGTAAAGGCTGGGACCTTCTAAAAGCCCTTTCAAGAGGAAAACAAGTATTTGGGCTGTGTATTAGCTGTGTCTCAGGACATTGTTATTGTCTCTGCCAGAGTGCAAAACAGTTGCTCTAAGTTCAGCTCTGGAAACAAAGAAAAACCTTACGTGCAAATGGCAGGCCAGCTGTAACTGGAGGTTAAAACAAAAATCTACAATTTCCCAGTGTGGGAGCATCCCATCCCTACAGTAGTGAAACCTGACATCTCCAGCTTGCAGACGGGAAAATTTCTGTGAAGAAAGCGATGGCCAGGTGTGCACCAGAACTGCAAGGGAAAGCAAGCTTGGCCATGGCCTGCTTCCAGGCCGCAGTTTGGCGATGCAGCATTGCCCCGCAGGACATCAGGCTCTCCTTGGGGTCCCTCTAACTGAATGGAATTGCCAACAACCAAACTACTGTCTAAACACTTCCAGGACAGGACTTTTTGGGGACTGTGGCCCTTCTGTCTCCCCAGAAACTGTCTGGGACTGAGGAGTGGGGAAGAGGGAAGGAGTAGCAAGCATGCAGGACATGCCATATGCATAGCTCTGTTCCCCACAGGTCTCCTTCCTTTTCCAGTCATGCCTTCCCTGTCTCGGAGCAGTGCCTCAGACACTATCATACCTTCAGGAAGGAAAAATCACTGCTTAAGTTCTGAGACCATCTCTGGCTGTCCCCACCACCCCAGCCCATCAGCGCATCTTGCCTCCTCTCAGCCTTTGTGTTCTGCAGAAGCAGACACCCCACCCAGCTTGTTTGTCCCCTTCCTGCATTCCAGCAAGCCACCAAAGTGTTATTTCCCCATCATGTATCTTGTCTTGCACTTTCCTGAGTCAAGCTCAGGACAATTTCTCAGGAGTGTGTTTTCCTTCCTTGACATCAATTGCAGGCTCCTGTTGACACAAGGCCATGTGCTTGACTGTGCTCTCCACTGTGCAGAGCTGCCCAGCCAGCTCACCCCATCCCTGTCACCATGCTCCTCAAGCCCTCAGCACTGCTGGTCCCGCACAGTGTGTGGGCAGAGGTGCAAGGTACATGCTTGGGTTGGACTAGGCTTGGAGCCCTTTTCTTCTGCTGTGCTTGAGGCTGGGGCCTCACTGCTGTAAGGTTACCACCGAACCTTCAAGGCTGAAACAGCCTGCGAAGAAATCAAGAGCATGCAAGCAGGGAAATGGTGTAGGCGGTGTGTCAGCCTGGAATGCAATAGCCCCCCCTCTTTCAGAGGCTTGAGGGTTTAGTGGTTAGATGTCATGGTCTGTGCCTTACAGTTGGTTTTGCTAAATGTAGTGATAAAGTAGCTGACAGGAATTTGTGCACCCGTCCAACTGTGCAGTGAAGGTTATAATGTTTTATTTTCCTTTATATACTTCTAGAAAGGGAAGGACTTTCCTGAGCCACAGTAGGACAGGGCTGCAAGAAAGGTTTTTAGAACTCTGATCACTCAGTGGGAGATACCTCATCATCTGACCTAAGGCACTGCTTCTTGCTGGGGAAATTGATTACAGAGATGGTACACTTCATTAAACCTCTACCATGACAAAACAAATTGTCACCTACTTCCTCTTAAAGGAGAAAGGATTATTCCTACACCCTACCTGGAGGCTACACCTGGGATGTGATTACTGCATCTGCTAGCTTTAGCCCAGCAGAGCAGCAGGCAGGACTCCTGCAGCCAGCCGGGAGCACATGTATTCAGTGCAGGGAGCAGGAGCCACATGGAGTTTTGGCAAGCCATGTGTGCTCTGGATGTGGCCTTCAGCAGATTGAAGTTCACACCTCTAATACCGGAGCGCAAAGGAGCTGGCAGCATTTGCAACTGCGCTGGAGGTACAGCAAGGCTAAAAAGAACATTTAAGGAACACAATACCAGACAGAGCTCAGACAGCTATTTCAAATTGTACTGGAGAGCAGAGCTGCAGTTTGACACAGCTGGACTTGCATAAGCACATTCTGATCCCGTTTTATGATGTGATGTGACAAACGCCACTATGCTAATGGCTCAGGTGTTTTGTTTTGTTTTTTACAAATGAATGAATCTAAAATCTATATTAAGAAAATAAACAAGCAAAAACAAGCCTTGTTTATTTCGTGAACAGCTGGAAAAGAGACAAAAAGCTTGCTGTAAAATGAAGCACAAGATACAGAACGCATCAGAAGCATGTGAATAACACCGAGGAAGCTGAAGCACCTGCTGAACGAGGTGCAGCAATAGACATTAGTGATTCAATAACACTCATGAAAATAGTCTGTACATTTTTGCTAGTACAGTACCTCTTCCAGATAAACAAGAAAATGCACGGGCAGGAAAAGTAGCAAGAACAATAGCAGAGACTTTCAAGGCATGGAAAATAGGCTGGTCTCCAAGAAAGCACTGCCTTTCAGTAACTACTTGTGCTAAGCTAACCCCTTCCCATCACAAGCAAAGAAATTAAAAATGGAATTTAAGTAAAAGGCAGGAAAAGCCCCAGAGACATTTCCATGTTAAAATTATGAAAGCTTGTAACGAGTCCTTTGATTGTAGATGTTGTACACAGCTTCAGGAAACCTTGGGCTGGAAAAAAGTGTCCTGACAAAATTAGAATAAAATTCAGGGGTTTCTCGTATGAAAAATTTAATACTTTGTATTAATTTATAGCAAATGTTCCATTGTAACAAATCTTGAGAACTTGAATTTGAAAAAAGAAGGAAAATCTTCAGGCCCATTGTTCAGAAGCACAGAAGTGCTTAATTTGCTGCCTGGGACAAACATTACCCCTTGTCCATTGCCAGCTAGGAGGGATAGCTGTACACTACCCAAATGATGACAGCTGGTACACACTAGCTGCTCTCTGTGTGAACTCTCAGTCTCGTTCTGCATGTAGAAAGCTAAGATAACTTTTCCAGGGCACTCTAAGTGCAAATAGGCGTGATTTATAATACCAGGTAGGTATCAGAGAAGCTTTTCGAAGAAGGTATTTAACCATTTCCTCATCACTGTGCCTGGGGTGTATGAGGGGCAGGTGCTCTGGCAGCAGAGTGCACAGATACCTCAACCCTGTGATGTCTGCCAAAAGTTGTGCATCAACAGTGTAAGAACAAAGCGGCTGCACACGGCTTATGCAGGCTGAGGAGCACCAGTCCTGATCAAATAGGTGAGGAACACTGTTGTGCATTCCTGAAGATGGCAGCGTAACAGCCAGTACAGCTGGCACAACCTAAAGCATTTCTGCTTAGCAACATGCTTACCAAAAATTGTCAGCTAGCAAGAAGGACTGTAGTTAAACCATCTGATCCAGAATTAATCCCCAGGATCCTGAAAAAAGGATGACCAAAGCCAGTGCGAGGTCAAAAACATGGCGTAACTCCTCTGTGATGCCAATTCCCATTATGTCCCTCCCCAGATTTTCTAATTATTCCTTCATTTATTTGCCCAGCAAGGTTACAGTGTAACCAGAACTAAGGTCTCTGTTAATTCTGGAGGTTTCATTCTATCATCTACTTAACTGAAGAATTCTTATATCACTTCTCTGCTATTTAACCAGACAATGTTTTTTTTTTCAGTATTTGTTTAATAACAGATTCAAGCAAAGTTTGTTTAACCAAATGGAAGGAAATCACAGTGCAAATCTGAATATTTGAAAAACGGAATTTCCAGCAGGAAAGGGCTAAAATAATCTGATATATTTTACCATGAAGCAGGGCAATGGTTAAAATATTATTGCTTCTCACAGCAAAGTTCTGAAATACTCAAATCACAAATCTTGAAACAAAATAATCTTTTGAAAACTTTGAACTGAAATGAAATATTTCATGTTGATTTCTTTCCCCAATCAGAATCATCAAAGTGAATCAAAATCTGAAGCCTTTTATATAAGTTATTTTGGTTCAAAATCTGAACCCTTTTCAATAGTTAGTTTTAGATCTTCATGGCATAAGTATATTAGAAATAAGGGCTTTTTTCCTCCTCTCAAATTTTTCTCAGTATGACTTATTTTCTATAATGACTTTTTACATTTTCCACTGAGTTGGAAGCCTCATTTGTGAATTGTCTTTCAATGTTACTTCTGCTCTCTAGATAAAACATACTTCCTATCTTGGCAGAGAACAAGCTTGGGTTTTCTTTCCTGTAATGTAGCAACAAGCCATATGTGAATTTTCGTTCTGGAATCAGGAGCGTTAAATTTCAGCTGTAATGCTGACATGAAATCCATAAGTAAATGACATTTGACAAGAAGCAGGTAGACCTTGCTGGCAAGCCATTTGTCGTAGCTTTTTGGTATAAGATACCTCATTAAAACAAATGAATCCTCAGATTTCTGAGGAGCACAGTGTAAGTTGATAAATGAGAGGCAGAATTATTGAAGTGACATTTTTTTACTGTAATGTGCACCACCATTTTTTGTGTCTTGTCTTTGAATGAAGAGGTGGGGGAAGGGAAACTGAGACCAAAAAGCTGCAGCTGCTGTTCCATTAACAAAAGGTACTTTCACTTTTATTTTTCTCTAGTTATGGACTGTAAAACTGTGATCTTAATTTTGCAAAATATTAACTAGATGATAACTTCAGATTAGCTTCTCATTTAATTCAAACTTCTAGGTAGGCATAGTTCAGAACACTGTCTCATCAGCAAGAATCAGGTATAAATGGACTTATTTCTGTAATCCTATGCCTTCAAGCCAGCCAGAAGTGGACACCCTACCAGCATCAACTGTAGCCCTAGCATGTTCCTCTGACAGCAAATGGCCATCACTGCTCCCCACCTTGCACCAGCACCAAGAAATGCTCAAGTGCACTTCTGAGGACAGGGCCCAGATTGTGTTGGGTTTTCTCAGTGTGGAGACATCTCCTAAAGCTCCTTTCCTTGCTATGGAAATTGGTGATTCATCTTGGAGGAAGATTAGGTAGGGAATTAAATGTAGTACCTGAAACCCAACTTTGTTGGGCCATACCGTCCCTGTTGGGTCTCTGGGTCTGTGCGTATGCATGCAGCCTAAAGCCAGTGAAACTTGGCTTTCTGCACAAAAAGGAATGAGAATGGGAACCCCACTGGGGGATATTCTCCTGCTTGTACAAAACGTGTGTGCATATAGGCAAACATCACCATGTCATCTGACAGTCAGCTAAGGCCTATAGGGCTTGCTTTTTAAAAATGTCACTGCTGCTGCTAACATGGTTTAAAGCTTTTTAAGTTTCCTGTCTTAATCTATTCAATTATTTAATGATTATATCTGACAGTTGGTGTGTCCTGTTTTCACACTGAAATCTGAAACAAAACAAACAAAAAGATTTGGCAGTATTTATTTAAGGTATTTATATGGATTATCCTTACTCATTAAGGGGCTCTGGTCCCTCTTGGGTATTGTAAAGAAATTAGCTACATGGGGAGATTTGTCTAGGACTTCAGAAATGTCCAACTCACTTGTGATCAGTATGTCTCCAAGACCTCTTACAATCTTGGGTGATGAGTGTGCTAAGAAATCACTATCACCAAGTCTGAAAACAACCTGCACCCATTCTTTGGGTGACAGAAACTGAACCAACTGACTGCCTTGGGTGTACCATCGTGGGGTTGACTTGGGCTTCTCCCTGGTTTCATAGCACTGATATCAACTTTCTGTCAGATCAGAAACACCTGACTTAAAGTAAGGAAAGATGCACAGCTTCACAGCCCAGGAGGGAATGGCAGAGCATCTTAGGACTCTTTGGTATGTGACCACAAATACTTTGTTACTTTTACTTGATAACTTTATTCCTACTGTTGTGTCTTTGTTATGATATTTTTCCATATCTCCTGTGGAAACATAGTGTATAACGTAATCGTAACACATGTCCCTATTTAAAAGCACCAATTACAAATGAGAAAGGATTATATAATGCACTGGTCTTCCTGGTGGGTTGGAACAGATTAAGATGCTTTGTAGAAAACTCTGCTCTTCTCTCATCTTAATTCTTAAAGCTGATCTCCAACTGCAGCCCAAACACACAGAATAATTATCCAAAATGCTCAGCCTGATCCTTCATCATGACAGCTATCATGCTGCTTTCCATTAAGGAAATAATGTTAGAGGCTTTTATCAATACAAATCAGAGGGTGAGTAAATACCAATCTCTCTGTTATTATAGGAGATGCCTGTGATCATGAACCCGCTTTTGGTTTGTGTGTCACCCACCACCTACCCCAGTCTACGATTCTGACTAATAGTGTAGATTGGAAAGTTGATATTAACATTTTTGTAAGAAGTTCATTTCCACTTGGGAAGCAGGAAAAGATTTTATCTTTACTGATGTAAGACACTGGAGTATGAATCTCTATACCTTTAGCAAAATGATGGCTAGCAGTGAATTCACCAACACTGATTGGTCACACAGATACCCAGCAATTGTGAACAGCCAATTAACCCCTCAGTTAAGAGTTTCCAATCAGACATAACAATCTGGCTATAGATGCTAGAGGGTATAGGGACCAAATGGTAGTCAAGCAACTCAGGCAGGGGGGTTGGTCTAGATGATCTTTCAAGGTCCCTTTCAACTCCTAACGTTCTGTGATTCTGTGACTCCCTAATTAGCTAATTTGCTTTACCTAGGAAAGAACATCTAGCAGCGCCCAGCTGGCTGTATCTGCAGTATTAACTGTGAACAAACTGAAGAGGGTATCTTGTGAAGAAGCACAAGCTTGTGTTGTGACCCAAAAAGTAATTAAGCGCTATAAATACAGCTATTATTGCACGTCTGGTATATAAAGAACTGGCAGCTAGTCACTTGGCAGCTGTGAATTCTTACCCCATTGGCCTTTTTAACAGGGTTGTTCATTTCAGAAAAATGGTTATATAGAGTCACAGTGCCATCTAGAGACGCCATCCAGATTCCGAACAGTGCTGAGATCTGGTTTTAGGGGAGCTGAGAGTCTTTGTTACCCTACTTAGGTTTAATACATTACTGTTTAGGAACGCAGCTTTTGGCTGAGATAATCACTTGCTTTGTGGTTGTTGTTACTCAGTTTTGAACATGGGCCTATCACTTGTCCTTGTGGGGTGGTTTTTTGAAACCTGATCTCAGATAGGAAAATGCAAACAAGAACTGGGGACAAAACTTACCTCACAAGCCAACCCAGCCCCTGAAGTATTCACAACCTCAACTCCAGCTGTGTAAAGACACACCAGAAAGCACTATGCACTCACAAGACAAACCTTGTGAACTTCCAAGTTAGTGCAGGTGGATTGTGCTTTCTCTTGATGTATTTATTGGGGTGGGGGCGGGGTGAGGTTCGTATAGGAAGTCCTTTGCATTTCCAGCCTTCCTGGTAAGGGCTGTGTTGGGAAGCCTCTCTGTTCAGTGCTGGCTATTGTGCTGTTCTCAAGCTTGGGGCTTTGCAGCTCTTACAAGGGAGGGGATGCTGCAGGTGTGGTGGAGTGAGTGTTTGGGGACGGTTGCTTCTGCTCTGCTCCGCTCCGTAACCTGTGGGGAACAAGCACTTGGCAAAAGCCACTTATGACAAGGACTGACTGAGATAAGCGATCTGGTATGAGCAATGAAGAGAAGTAATATTTTTAAATGTTTTCAGTTAAACCCAAGGGATGTAATTAATGTCCTGTAATGACAAGGAGTTGATCTGAATTTTCCTGAGACCCAAAGCATAAGTTCATATCTGCACCTGAATATAATCATCTGTGGCTGTGATGGAAATATGGGGATTCAGGTGGGCCTAGGGTGAAGAGCCAGTGTTGGGAGCTGGGCAAGATGGCTCTGTAGATTTGCCATGGCCATAGTTTGTGTAATTCAGTCAGGCATCCAAAGCTGGTTGGGTTACATCTCTGGAGAAAACACAAACAATTCATGTAAGACCAGAAGGGCAGTCAGGGGCCACAGAGGTGCTGTCATCTGTGTTTACATGTAAGAACTTGGTGCTGTGAAGGAGAAGGGAGAGAAAGTTTTCAGGCCTGGGGAGGGGGCGCTTATAGGTTATGTAGGGAAGACCGGCAGCTCTGCTCTAGTGAAAACCCCAGATTCAGCCCTTCTCAGTGATTGTAAAGCAATTTCAAAGCTGAATGATGGCTACCTCCCAAATGCACTAGATGCTTGAATACATGTCTTCTTTGCATAAACACAAGTTTTGGTTTTTTTTTTTTCCAAGCAGAGTGTAAATGGAGGATGGATGACTGACTGACAATTGTAAAATACTGCGTGGGTTACAGAAAATCACCAGCAAGCAAAGATGGGCCTATCTGGACCCTCATGTCTCCCAAAAGTATGTCTCTACTTCTTGTTGTAGAAATTGCTCTTTTCCTGGCAGAGAGACACTCTGCTTTTTGCTTCTTCGGGGATGGGAGAGTGTCACACCATCATATCCTAATCTGACGATGTTGGTTTCGTCTCATGTAAGGGATTATTCTCTTCTGGAAATGAAGAAAAAATGGTGAGAAAAGCTTGATGACTACCACAACCAATCCTGGATTACCCATTTGCAAGAAGATTGATTGTGCATATCTGCATCCAGGGTTTGCCAGGTGATCACTACACAGATGAAGTCTCAACCCTTCCCGAGACATCTGAGAGTGTCTGTGTTGGGGGCATCTAGGATTTTGGAGCCAAAGGAAGTCCTTGAGAAATGGCACACCACTGCTTTTGGTTTGTACTGTTAGTGGGCAGCCCTGCTCCTCCTGCACCATCACACTGAAGTCTCAGAAGAAACCAGGGTAGCCCCATGTTGAGGTGGGTCTGCACATCTGTGCCTTGCTGCATTCTGGTTTTGTTCTTTAGCATGTATGACTTTTTTTTCACCTTTTTTTTCCAGGAGTGCAATGGATCCACAAAAATAGGACATATTACAATTTGGGCTGGCCTCAACATCCTGTAACAGCCCTCAATCCAGGGAGTAAAATCAAAACAAAAGGGATGCAATGTATTTGGGGTTATCAGTCCATACTGGACATATGGTGCTCAGTCTGTTGAGCTGAGTCAACATTACAGATCCTGTTCCCTCATACCCTGGTATAAGACTAGTCTTAGAACAGCAAAAAAGCCCTTCTTTGTGTGTGTGTGTGTGTGTGTGTGTGTGTGTGTGTGTGTGTGTAGATGCAAATTGCTTTGACACTGGCAGGAGATCTCTTTGTTGGCTTATACCAGTTACATTGTTGGTTCCTTCTCAGTTTCTTATACATAATTTCATCATAGTTTAAAACAAAGAACCAAATTCTCTAACATAAATCTCTTCTTTCCCACAATGAAAGGAATTTGTGTGTGTTTGTTGGGCCTAAAGTATAACAGTTGAGTAACTTTCTAAAGTCCAAGTCCACAGACAAAGTCTACCTGCTGTTGGCTCAATATTAAATGTAGCCATTGCATATGTCTGTAACAAGCTGAGTGATATGTCATTTTATGAAAGTCATTGAGGAAACCTACACAGCTCCTTTCAGTTTGACAGGACAACTTGTTGAATCCTTTCAATGTGACAAATCAGTGTGACAGACCTGTATTTTTCAGCAGTCAAAAAATAACTCCAAGCTAAAACAAAATGCGCAGCATGTAGTAAGGGCTGCAGAGAAGAGAGGTCTAATTGGGCCCTCTCAGAGGGTGCACGAGAGACCAGATCTACTTGATAGTTTGCTGATAACTCTGTTAAAAATAGCTTTTTACTTTGAAATAAATAATCTTTCATGGTGGTTTAACCTTGGCTAGACACCAAATGCCCACCAAAACACTCTATCACTTCCCTTCTCAGCAGGACAGAGAGGGAAGAAAAATAAGATGGAAAACACAACCCCAACCATGGGTCAAGATAAAGACAGTTTAATAAAGCAAAACCAAAAGGCTGGATGCAGAAACCAAAAGATTTTTCTCTACTTCCCCTCAGCAGGTGACGTCCATACACTTCCCAGGAAGCAGGGTTTCAGTATGCAGAGAGGTTGTTCCAGAAGAGAAATGTGAAAAAAAAAAACCAACAACAACCACCAAAACAACCCTCCAACTTCCTCCCCCTTTCCCTCAACTTTTATTGCTGAGAGGATTTCATCTGGTGTGGAACATCCCCTTGGTCAGTTAGGGACAGCTGTCCTGGCTGTGTCCCCCTCCCAAGACCTTGCTCACCCCAAGTCTGCTGCTGGGGAGGGGGGGCAGTGGAGAAATATTGGAGAGACCACCTTGGTGTGTGCCAGTACTGCTCAGCTGTAGCCAATTCCCTGGTGTGTTCCCAGCACCTTGGTAGCTGCCAACACACAGCAAAATGGGCTGCTGTGGGGAATGTTACCTTCACCTTGGCCAGATCCAGTGCATCTTCAGATTTGCAAGGAAGCCTGTGGGTAAAACCTGGTTTTGCTTTAGATCCAGATGTTCTGCTTGCATAGTTTTAGTCACATTTGAGCTTTCTCTATGGGGACAGGGATGGGCTGGGACCCACAGCTGTGACCAGGCAGATCCTGCTGGGACCAGGGTTTCCTGATGGGCCTTTACCAAATGCTGCTTCTGGGTCTAGGTCATGCCTTCCTGGGGGCACCTGGTGGTCCCTGTGGCTATGCCAACCACTGCTAGGTGGGGGATGTCCTCAGGGCTCATGTAATCTGTAACCAAATTGTTTCTGCATTGCATTTTCTTTCTCTTTGTCCTAATTAATAGCAACAGATCATTTAGGATTGTCTGTGTATATTTTAAGTGGTGTCCTATGACAAATTTTTTCTTGGCAGGTGAGAAATAAGGTCCTTGTGACCATTCGTATCCAAACATGCTCTGGTACCAGCATATCAGGTTGCAGGGCTAAAAGCTGAGATGCTGGGAAAACTTCAGAGTGAGGTTTATTTTGCTGCTTTTTAATGGATCACATCCACATACACAGATTATAACAGTCTTTATGTGATCACATATTCTTACCCTTCTCTCCTCCACAGGAGTTAAGCAAGCTTTGTTGATTATCTCCCAGGTTTCCAAACAAGAAATGGAAGTGCTCACGCCGCTAATTTTCATTCCTGCTTCCTTCTTCATGATTAATTTAAGCAGTGCAATGGAGTTATTTTCAGATCACCAAGTCAGAGAATGGTTTCCCACAGCTTTCATGCTGTGAGATGGAGCATTTGGGTTTGAATATGAATTTTATATTAGGCACAGTAGCAGCGGGAAGCTTTATCTGCCAAAGAGAGACAAAATGAAACAGAACTGAGAGCTCCACCAGCAAGAGCTGGCGAGTTAGAGCTGTGCTGCCATAGCTCAGGTCCCTTCTTCCTACCCACTTAATTAAGTGACAGACAAAGTGTTCCTGCCTGGCTCGGCAGTTCTAATCCAAGCACGCTCTAAAAACATAAAGCCCTTGACAAATGTTGGCCTCTACTAATTTGTGTCAAAAAGAGCAGAGGCTCACAACTACCCTGGGGATCTTGAAGAGCTAATTTTGGCTGAAGAGCAAAACTATAATCTAGTTTCTGAAACCTTAATCTAATCCTTTGCAAAATAATAAAAACTACTAGAGGGGCAGGTAGGGAGAATGTTTCTTGCTGAGACAGGGAGTTGCCTTTGCTGGTAAGTGGTAAGCTGCCAGCATGATGCTTAGGCTCTGAAAGCCACAAAACAGGTAGGAATCATTACATGGCTTCTTTATTATTATTTATTTATTTTTCTTAGTTCCTTTCCCTCCTTTGGTGTCTTGCCTCCACCTTTCCCTTCACCAGTAGCTTACCTCATCCACTGATCTGTTGCATGGTTGTAACTGTCTTTGAGGCATGTGTTGCTCTTCCCATGGTTTTAGTGTCCCCCACTTTAAGGACTCCTATCAGGACCTCATTTATGGTTCCTGTTCCATTCTGCTCCTTCTGTGCCCCTTTTGTCTATCTCTGTTCCTTCTGTCCTGAGATATGCTCAGTCATGATTTCCACTCTCCTCAAGGGATTCCCTTTGCCTCCCTCTTTTCTTTTCTTTTCTTTGAGGAATCTCAGCCAATTTTGACTAAAATTTTTCTCCTGCTACTCTTTGCTGCAGTCACAAATGCATCCACAAGTTTTTAGCAACTCACCTACTGTCCCTCATGAAACAAAATCCCTCTGTCTCAGTTAACTGATGCATCCTCTAGGAATCTTTGGCTATCCAACCAGTCTTCCTTACAACCATTCCTCCCTTTAGCTTCTCCAGCACAGAGCACAAGAAAATGCCACCTTCAGTGGGGTATCTCTAGGCTCTCATAATCAGTCTTCTGGTAGATTCTGTCTACCATGCCTAAGGCGTGTCCTTTCCTACTCATCTTCATGGGTTCTTGTAGCTCTCCTTCCATGTTTTTTATCCTCTCTTGTAAAAAGCCAAACTGTATTCATGTTTGTACAAAGAAGTGTATTTCTTACTCTTTCTTTTTCTACATAGCTGCTAGTGGCTGCTGTTGGAGGTGGGATATAAAAATGGCTCTGTTTCACATCAGGTAAGCAGTTTCAATGTTTTCTTTGCTTTTGATATGATTCACAATTTCTGCTTTAAACGGCTCTAGCCTATTCTTTTGACTCCATTATTTCTATATCTATGAGTTAAACTTCCATTTGAGATTTAGCCTAGTTGATACTTTCAAGTATAAACCATATTTTCAAGACACTCCACCTTGCTTGAAGGTGTGGATTCAAGCTCAGGATCCATGTGAACTTCTCTTGTAAACTCTTGGAAAATCTGGACCATCATTTTGTCCTGGTGCACGTGCTGCATTATGTACTTGGAGCACTTGGATCTCAATGTCTCTGCAATGGTGCCCAGGCAGTCAGTAAAGGAATCAGAATACTTGAAGGAAGTTTGGTAGCTGAAGGATAGTAGGTGCCGGTATCAAAGTGGTTCAAAAAATTATGCAGAAGCCCTCTGAAGCTTGCACGTTGTCATAGTGTTTGGTACCCTTTACAATATGCAGTGTTGAACACAACTAAACACAACTTACACAACTAAAAGGTGTTTTCAAGATTATGCAAAGGTGAGAAACCAGCAGCACTACAACAAGCTACTCTTCCAAAGTGGCAAGCTGTAGTTTCCAGGTACACAGTACTCTGGACAGGACAGTGGCAGCTGAATGACTAGGAAAATGCTAGTATAGGTAAGAAGTTCTATTAGTAAGAGTAAACCAGAAGGTAAAAAAGATGTCACAGTTGATATTACTCTAGATGTGAAGGACAGATGAACACCCTAGTCAAGAGTCTTGTCAAACAGACAAAAGCTGTAAGAGAGTTTTATAGTGAAATTATATTGAATGTAGTATGCAGCAGAAGTTTAGAAATGTGATTAAGTGTAATTGGCTTTTGTCATGTCCCATAGCTTATTTGCACATTTCTTAGCAAGAAGGCAGTACTATGGGAACGCTGTGACGTGAACCTATTTCTTACTGCCTTTCATGAATAATTTTATGTGATATTTGGGACCAATGATGTCTTAAGATCTGAACTTATAGGGTGTATAACACTTAACATGAACCAAGACTGTCAAACTATGTGAGGGAGCTACTTTTGTGAAAACGAAGCTGAAGAATGTGCTTTCTGTCTTGAAGACCATGTGATTGTAGTAGGGTAGATTTATTTCATGAAAGTCTAAGCATACTTGCAGAACTCTGCTGTTTAGGGTGGATTGAAAGAACTTCTTCAAGTAAATACTTTTCTTGATGGAACTAGTGTTTCACTGAAGCCTACAGAGGTTTTTTGTGGCATCTAGCACCTGGAATAGGGTTCCAGTCAGGCTGAACTGTTCCTCTGCATTTGTGCAGTAGCTGAAGCACTCCACTACCAGTGGGATTCTGCATCCTTCAGGCATTTTTTTTTCCCTGGCTGGCCAAAGTCAGGAGGCACCAGTTTCTTCAGTTTAAGGACACTGGAAACTCTTAGGTCAATTGATGTATGTTATAGATATATTATTTAAATTGCTTGGTCCTATGACTTTTTAATTAAAATTTTTGCAGAGAAGTTTGCATTTCGAAGGATCACTTCCAATTTACTTATATTTTTAAAAAATATTAAGGGGTTTTTAAATCAAACTTTTTGTCCTGGGTTTACATTTGATTAGAAAGCTAACAGCAGAGTTTTGGAGCCTTGGGGAATTGTGGCACTGCACAGACAGCTCCAGTGGAAATCCATAAGTAATAAACACAATAGCTAGATCTTCTTGAATTTACATCATAATGATTTTTCTTTTCATCTAATGTGAATCTTGCTAACAAGTATCACAACCCCCCCATACCCAGGCACAATACATTGCAGAAGTAAGGACTGGTGTAGATGTCATGCTACAATTGTGATTTTTGCGAAGTTAAATACAATTTGTTACTACAGTGGTCCTTGTGCCAACATCCTTTACTGGTTTTGTTTGTACAGTAAGCCACAGTATCGTGACTGCCTAGCAACACAGCTCAATGAGAACTCAAATTTTCAGGAGACTTAAGTAGAAGTCAGTTTACTTTCTGTTTCTTACCTTGTGGTTCTTGCTATCTGGTCAAACAGCTAATGACCATTCAGCTTCCTGCTTATTTATACCAGCTTTGCATGTAGCTGGTTTTTGACCAAAGCTTTCAATCTAACCCTGATCTCCTGTGCCCTCCCCAAGTATTCACTGAACACTTAACTCTCGGTGTTATCACGCAACCTAGCTCTTCCTCAGATTTCTTATTCTTGCAAGAGGTGCAATCAAGAGATTCACTGCATTGAAGCTGCAGCCAGGAGAGGTGACAGAACAAAAGGCTCCACGCATGCTTGACAACATGAGATGTCACCATGAAAAGGTCCCACTAAGTTTTAAACCAACAGGGAAAAAAAATAATGAAAATGAGTAAAGGCAGCACAATGGCAGAGAACAAACTGGAGTTATGCTCACCCAGGACTTGGCATTGCAGGTCTTGTTCCTGTACTGGCTGTTCTGCCTAAGGAAGAGTAGCCAACTATTCTGCTCTTCTAATCTAAAGATTTCTTCACTTAGAAGCATCAAATTTTATAGAAATACTAGCCAAGTTGGTGTCAGAGAAAAACAGAACAATCACAAGAAAATGCGATTTGTGGGAGGGACTGAAGGAAGTGGTCACATTTAGGTAAGAATACACAATGTGAGTGTTCTCATGTATAGACTTTTAGGAAGTGAAAATTGAGCTAATTCTTTTCCAGGTAAGGGTAAAAGCAAGCCAAGACGCAGTCTCTCAGGAAAGAGCTTCACTTTTTCCTTGTCTCTAACATCTGAAAGGCTAGCTAGTCACTGTGGGAGGCTATCCTTGGAACTGTGAAATGCCCTTCAGTGCATGAGGAGAAAAAAACAACCTAATCATATGCTGGAGCAGAGTAAGATGATTCTAACATCAGATTCACAACAGCCACAACTTGGTTTGGTGAAGCTGAGTCTTCAGCAATAATGCCCAAAGGGCACATTGTGGTGATTGCCTCACCACTTAAGCCCCGCTGCTTTGGGCCATCACCAACATTTTACCTTCCCAGGCTATGAGCATGGCCAACATGAGAGCGAGCTGCTGGTGAGAAATGAGACCAGGCTGTCACCTGCTGTTCCTTTCACCAGAAGGGGTTACAGCAGCTTCCAGGGAAGCACTTCTCCACACTGACCAGAAGCACCCACTCCACTCTGGATGCACAAAAATTATTATGCCATGCAATATCCCAAATGCACTAAGAAAGACTCTGTGCCTAACAGTTGTATAGGCAACATTCCCATCAGCTTGTCCCTCTTGGACATCAAACAGTCTAGTAATTTTTATCAGTGAACAGTGGTGAAGAAACCCAGGTTTAGCACTCTGTGCATCCCCCTGGCCCAGAAACTGAAATACACACAGATTTCATCACTGTTCACACCATCAGCTCATACTTCTGACCACTTCTCTAACTCAGCAGCGATGGCAGCCTGGGTATGTGGGTTTGTGTAAGCCAGAAACACTTGTTAGGAAATGCTTATGCAGAGTTGCTTGCTCAGATTTACTGCTAAATTTGGGCCAGATTTGTTCCGTGATCCCAACATACATGGTAAAGATTTGATGCTGTGTGGTATGAGTCATGGTGCAGCTCTGTGGTGGCTGACGAGGACATATCCTGTGGGAGCTTCTCAGCCTAGCTGCATTGACATCTGGATAACTGGGATTTAGATGCAAAAGCCTGTGGTCTTGGCAAGGCGTGTGTGTTTTGATGAATGTGCAAAACTGAAGCTCAGAAGATAGGAGCTTATAAGAGCTAAAAGAGATACTTTGAGAATTTAATTGGCTTCTGAAAAAAACAGTCCTGCTTAATGAAAACAAGGACAGGTGGTTATGCAGTGATATATTTATCCTATAAAAGGGGAGCCTTGCTGAGAGGGAGAAAAGAAGAAGCAAGGAAGAAGGAGAGAAGAAACACATGAAAGACTATGACGGAGGATGGATAATAAGATGTATGGATGAATGAAGTAAAGGTTCTCCTGAGCTCACCTCATTGTGCTTGAGCTCTTTTTCAGTCACCGATACCCCTTGCATCTCTGACAATATCAAGTCAAGTCCTGTTTTGTCTTTGCTAGAGCCTCGAACTTTTGCTCTGGGATCGCGAGCTGGTGCCAGAGCAAAGTCCATATATGTATGTGTGCGCACACGGGAGGTGATGTGGAGTTCATGTGTCTGGCCACTGAATTATGTGTGAGGATTAGTGACAGACCAGACCATAATCACAGCCTCTCTATTCTTACTCCCTCCCAGACCTCTTTCTCTGGTATAAATCCCTGATTTCTGCTTTTAAACAAGCTGCAGCTCACAGCTACACGTGAATACTACAGATAGCTAAGATAAGGTTAAAAGGATCATATTAACTCCTTAGGGTCGTCTTCTATCGAACTCTGTCACGGAAAACTGGAAAGTGTATTGCCTTGGCATATCCTTTAAATTCTCAACTCTGCCAGACCTGTGCTTCATCATGCATGGTTAACAGTGAACCACAGGAAGGTTTTCTGTGTCTGAAGTTTCTGGTTTACAGTCAGAACTTCTGCCTGCGATTATCACTTATTTGTTTGAATAAGGAACTGGAAACCATAATAGGAACTATAAATCCACCATTGCACAACTCCTCCCACTCATTTAATGATGATTTCTAAGTGGTGATATTTTTAAAACAAAGATCTCTGATTAACCAGAGCAGAACTCTAATCTTGCCACCTCAAACACGTCACTGGGGTCTCATGAGTGCTGTCTGATATTCAAGGACCACTTCCTCCAAGCTCAGGACTGGTGTATCCGTAAGAGCAAGAAATCGGGCAAAGGAAGAGGGAGACCTGCTTGGTTGAGCAGAGAACTTCTGGAAAAGCTCAAGTGGAAGAAAGAAGTCTTCATTTTGTGGAAGAAGGGACTGACTACTTGGGAATACTAGAGGAATGCTGTCAGGATATGCAGGGATGAGACATGAAAAGCAAAGGCTGCCTTGGAGCTAAACCTGGCAAGGGACAGGAGAGTTTCAAGTATATTGGTGGCAAAAGGAAAGCTGGGAAAAACGCCGGCTCGCTGTTGAACAAGGCAGGTGTCACGAGAGTGGATGCACAGAAGGCACTACTGGAGAGTATCCAGAGGAGGGCAGTGAGGATGGCGAAGGATCTGGAAGGCAAGTCTTACAAGGAGCTCAAGTCCTTTGGTTTGTACAGTCTGGAGAAGAGGAGGCTTGCCGTTTATGGCTTCCTGACAGGGGTGAGCGAAGGGGCAGGTGCTGATCTCCTCTCTTTGGTGACCAGTGATAGAACCCAAGGGAGCAGTATGAAGCTGTGATAGGGGAAGTTTAGGCTGGATGTTAGGAAGAGGTTCTCTACTGCGAGGGTGGTCAGGCACTGGAAAAGACTCCTCAGGGAAGTGGTCGCAGCACCCAGCTTGACTGAGTTCAAGAAGTGTCTGAGTCATGTGCTTAGTCCCATGCTCTGACTTGGCTGGCCCTGTGTGGAACCAGGAGTTGGACTTGATGATCCTTATGGGTCTCTTCTAACTCAGGATATTCTACGATTCTAAGGTGGAGTTACTGAATGCCTTCTTTGTATCAGTCTTTACTACTTAAGCCAGCCCTCAGGAGCCTCAGACTTCAGAGGTGACAGAGAAAGTCTGGAGGAAGGAACACATTCCCTTGGTTGAGGAAGATCCAGTTAGAGACCAATTAAATAAACTGGATATCCACAAGTCCATGGGTCCTGATGGGATACACCTGTGAGTGCTGAGGGAGATGGAAGAAGTCACTAAGCCACTCTCCATCATCTTTGAAAGGTTCTGGAGAACAGGCAGGGTGCCTGAAGATTGGAGGAAAGCCAGTGTCATTCTAACCTTCAAAAAAGGCAAGTAGGGTGACCCAGGAAACTACAGGCCAGTCAGCCTTACCTTCATCTCTGGAAAGATGTTGGAGAAGCTCATTCTGGGGGATCATCTCAAAACATTTGGAGGAAAAGGTTATCACAAGTAGTCAGCACTGATTCACCAAGAAGTCATGTCTGACTAACGTGATTTCCTTCTCCTAGGGCATGACCAGATGGGTAGGTGAAAGGAGAGCAGTGAACATTGTCTAAGTCGGGTTTTTGACACCCAGAGCATCCACGTAGGCAAGCTCAGGAAATGTGGATTACATGAATGGACAGTGAGGTGGCTGAAAGACAGAGGGTTTTGATCAGTTGCAGAGTCTAGTTAGAAGGGTGTAACAAGTGGTGTCCCTCAGGGGTCAGTACGTTTGCCAACAACTTGGAGGAAGGGATAGAGTGTACACTCAGCAAGCTTGCTGATAATACAAGTGTGGGAGGAGTGGCTGACATGCCAGGAGGCTGTGCTGCCACCTGGATATGGACAGGCTGGAGAGTTGGGCAGAGTAATCTTAGGAAATTCCATAAGGGCCAGAGTAGGGTCCCGCACCAAGGCAGGAATAACCCCAGGCACCAGTATGGGTTAGGGGCTGATCTGCTGGGAAGCAGCTCTGTGGAAAAAGACCTGAGAGTCCTGGTGGGCAACAGGTTGACTATGAACCAGCAGTGTGCCATCATGGCAAAGAAACCCAAAGACATCCTGTGGTGTATCAAGAAAAGTGTAGTCAGAGACTGGTTCTGAGGCTGGAGCTGTAGTCAGAGACTGGTTCTGGAGCTGAGACTGGTTGTCCTCCCTCTCTGCCCTGGTGAGGCCTCATGTGGAATATTGTGTGCAGTTCTGGGCTCCTGGTTCAAAGAGGACAGGGAGCTACTGGAGAGGGTACAAAAAAGGGCTACAGACATGATTAGGGGACTAGAACATCTCTCTTATGAAGAGAGGCTGAGGGACTTGGGATGTTTTTGGCCTAGAGAAAACTGAAGCAGGGGGGTGTCTTATCAGTGCTTATAAATCCTTGAGGGGTGAGTGTCAGGAGGATGGGCTCAGTCTTTTTATAGAGGTGCCCAGTGACAGGACAAGGGGCAATGCACATAAACATGAGTTCCTCTTCACATTTAGTGTGTTTAGTTCCACCTAAATGTGAGGGGGAACTTCTTTACTATGAGGGTGACGGAGCACTGCTCAGAGGGGTTGTGAAGTTTCAGTGTTTTCACTGAAACTTGAAAAACCAAGTAAACCCTAAAAAAAAACCAAAACAAAAAAAAAAACTACCCAAAGAAAACAGAAAAGTAAAAGTCCCAAAACAAAACCCAAACCATGTTAGAAGGAAAGTCTGGCAAGGAAAAGAATCAAACCAAGAAGCACTTTTTCAAAACTATAAGCAAGAACCCTATTTGTGAGGTATTGAGCAGCTTTAAACACAAAAATTAACTTAAAAATATAATTATACTTATCTATTATGTAGCTTAGAAGTCTGATGCACAACTCAAATGTCTACTGATATAATATGACAAAAGACTCTTCTATTATGGCATAGGCTGTGAGCAGTACAGACAAACCATTTCCCTTTTCCTGCTGTCACTGTGTTCATGGGGGCTAAGCACAGGCTGACAGACAACTTCACTAGGGGCAGGTCAGTGATAACACCACAGATGACCTCCTGTGTGTAGTCAGCACCTCCCATTTCAGTTGTTTTTGGACAGCTGCCTTTGGAGTAAATCTTCTGTTAATGACAGGCTTCTGACTTTCTCTGGAACTGGTTTGAAAGGTCGGAGACCTTATTTTCTTTTGTCCATGGAGTTTCCATTTTTTCATGGAAAGATAACAAGAAGAGACTGCGAAGAGCTGCTGAGCCAGAACAGAAAGAATGGTAGCTATTTAATACGAGAGAGTGAAAGCGTGGAAGGAGCCTTGTGTCTCTGTGTTTTGTAAGTACTCTAATACTAAACTTTTACGAGTTTTCGAATAGATCCAAAGACAAGCATTCATCCTCTCTATCGTTAACAGTTCTCCCTTATTATTAGCAAACTCCAAGGAGGGTGTATATATATATATATATTCAAGTGATGCTGGTTGCTTAGGCTGCCTTTATGGTGAGCACTGAGAGGGTGTCGTTTGCAAAAGGCATTTTATGCAACAGGGGACAGATGAACCGTAATCCACTGCTGCCGCTCTCTCTCTGCAGACAGTAAGGGGAGCTCAGAGAAAACAGCCTCCCAAAACACCCTAAGACCCTTACTCAAAGTTGCTTCCTCTGTGATGACTGAGTAAACAGCACTTTAGAAGTGCCTAGATACTGAAAAGTCTCATGGGAGGTTACAAGACAGTTCCTTTTTCATAGGAAAATGTTTTATCTGATGAAACTTGACCTTGTGTTTCAAAGGAATTTTATCTCGTTTAAGAATACTAGCTGAAACAGAAAGATATAATGTCCTGTTTGAATTCATGTGACAGGTCCATGAACATGATGGGCTTAGAAAATGGCCACTTCTAGTCCTTAACTTGAAATACTACAATTGAAATGTTATGATTTTCTTTTCCTGTAGGGAATAGTGCTTTTATTTCCCTTTGAAGTAGCCTGTTTTATACTTTCAAGCATCTGTTCCTAATGTGTTCAATGTTTATAAATTAGTAACAATTTCATTGTTTGATCATACGAGGTTTTACACCTTGAGGTGGTTTATATCTCGAGAATGTGTTCATGTGTGACACAGAATTATATTTAATGCTACATCAAATTAATTTTAAAATATAAAAAAATAAGTTTTATCAATAATAAAAAATGCATTTCTTTTGAAACAAATGAGAGGAACAGAAAAGGGAGAGGGAAATGGAGTGCTGCAGGGTTGGTGGGTAGAAGAAAGGAAACGACGGAGTAAGAATAGAAATGGCAAGTGGGTGACAAATAAAGCCCTCAAGGATGGAGCTAAAGGAACCTGCCTTTGGTGCAGCGTGGAACGACACAATATAGGGCATACAGGGAGGGCAGGGGAAGAAAAGGGCGTGTGTACCCTGTCAGAAGAGACAAATGGGAGTCCTGGCACAAAGGAGGAATGACAGTGTTAGTCCCTGGCATGGGAAGACGGCTGTTTATATCTCATGCAGTATGGGTAGATGAGAAAGTGAAGGGGTGTTGTTGAGGTGTGTGTAATGAGTCTGAACGGCTGATGTAAGGGAGAGCAGGTCCACAGAGGACACTGCGGGCAGGCACAGTGTTAAGCTAGCTGCCACGCTAACACAGTTGCTTTTTTTTATCTTCTTTAATGGCCAAAGCAGATCTACCTTGTGATAGCTTGCAGACATGATCTTGTCTGTCAACAGTACTCTGGGCAGGCACATGAAAAAGCTCCCAGCTAGCCTCTGTGGGTTTTTAGTACTAAGAACTTCAGTGTTTACTGTATTTGACTGTATTTGACTTTAACTTGCACATTAACAAATGTAACAGCTAAAATGTAGGAGTGGTGGTATAACAGAACTGAAAGCAAGGGTTGTCTTCCGACAGAAAATGGGATGGACAGTAGTTGTGTGCTGGCTCCAAATTGCCTTGGTGACTGGCCTGTCTGTCCATGGATGACTGAACCTCTCAGTACTGTTTCAAGACAACTACTGGATTAGAACTGCATCTTAAAGCATCACTTAGCACCTAACAAGGCTGATGCACAAATTCATACAAACCTCTCAAATTAGCTGTTCCATGGGCACAGATACTGATCCACTCGCTACAAAAAATGACTGACTTTTTTGGTGTCGTCTACTGACCGGTGTGGAGGGAATTCCCATGGAGGATCTGGATTCAGAATGGTAGAACCAGTTCAAAATCAACTACTCCCTAATCAGAAATGGCGCACAGCTCTTCTGATAGGTCTTCCTCCACAGCATTTTGCTGCTTTCATCCAAAGCTGTCCCAGGTCTCTGACAGTGCCAGAACTACTGCTCTTGCTGCTTTTCTCCCTAAGGCTCAACATTTGATTCTTAAAAAAAAAACCAAAAACTTCCTCTTACCCTGCTATTCTGCCACTGGATCTTCCATGCCCAAACCATGCACTTCATTAAGTTATGCCATATGCAGCAGTCAGTAAAAATTTTGTAGTCATTGTGGAAAGTGAGGTTTCCATTTTAATGGTAGTTTCAGGTTTATGCAGTAAACATTTTAGCAGCCAAGTAATACCCAGGCAGTTATCTTTCAAAATTTGGAAGATAGCTAAATAACAAGTTTAAAAAACTATCAGTTTCTAGTAGTTTTTTTTTTCTCTCACTTCTATGTCTGTGTTTAAAGAATGAAAACCCATATTTAGAAAATATTCTTAAGCCAGCAATATGTGAATTTCCATGGGTATCTCATGGAGGGAAAAAACCCAAAAGATTCATCCCCATCATGTAACTCTGTGAATCAAAGGAAATCTATTCAAGCAGTGTTGTAGTCCATAGTAACACTTTTTCAGAAGAAAGCAGTTTATTTCCAGAGTAAATATTCGTTTACATGAGTAGGATTTTATCCTAAGATTCTCCTTCTCATGACAGCTTAATTTGCGTAGCTACAGATGAAATCCTTCTGATGAACATACGTACCAGCTAAAAGACTTTTTTTCAAACGCTGCTTCCCCTCCTCCCTTCCCCCCAATATTTGTGGTTTACACATCTTTGCAACTTTACTGTTTTTTTGATCATGGTCAAGATCTCCAGTTCACCTTCTGAACATGTGTCATTGCAGTATTTCATGGAGCTTTTAATTTTGTTGACAAAATATACCCAAACTTGTCAGTAGTCTGAGCGTTCAAATGTTTGCATATTATTAAAAATACTATAAAAACACTGGGAAATGCAATGGAAGAATAATTTTCTTACAAGTATGACCTGTTCAGATGTTTTGTTGGTACTGATGACTGAACATGATTTTCTGCTAACAGCTCTCAAAGAATCCAATGGTCTTCTTGTGTTACCATTACAAAAGGAAATTTTGGGAGGTATCACACATGAGGAGGCTAAGAAGATAGATGAGAGGGTGGGATGTCTGTGGAATTACATTTGTCTTATATAAAGGCCTGTTTTAGTTTTTGTTCATAAGTTCTCGGAAACTCCTTATTAATATTATATTTCAGATATGAAACATTCTCTCAGTTTGAAAACTCCAGACTCCCTTCTGCTTTGCTTTTCTGTCTCTGCTTCACACAGTTTTACTGCACAACCTCTCATGTCTTTAATACTACCTGCTTTTTGCAGATATTTCCAGGCTCACAGTTCATTAAAAATGTGGTGTCTCTTCCTCCAACCACAGTTTCTTTTTTGGGTTTGTTTTTATTTTTTTGGCAGCAGGGGACAGAGATGGAGCCCACTGATAAGTCTCTATTATCATGCTCTTGAGTATATGTCCAGAATTGTATGTATCTTGTGTCATATCCCAGGTGAATTTCTCTAGATCAGTCTTTTGAAAGGTGACTGTGTCTCTTACAGATGTGGAAATTAGTTGGAAGACAGCCCTTCCCGTAGAGTATGCCCTCACAAAAAGGGCACCTCGCTTTTGTCTTTGTTATTCCTTATAGCCTATTTCTGAAGAGGGGTACCTGTCAGCACTGTCTTTCAATTGTCAAAAGCTGTCTGATGACTAGTCCAACACAGTGTAAAGTCTGAGAGCCATCCAAGCCACAGCTCCCCTTCTCCTCAATGACGATGCAGATACTGCAGTCCTCAGTGTGCATGTGCCAGCCCTTTGCCTGTGGTTTATTCCCATGTTGACATCTGCACAAAGCGGTTTCTAGTGCTGAGAAGCAATTCTCTTGGTGGAGGACAAGGACTTAGACACACTCTTAGACACACTTAGACATCCACTCCTTTCTGGATGTAGAAATTTGAAGCATCTTCCCTACTTTGACTTTCTGGATTTATTTTACTGGAGCTGCAGTAGTAGAAAAACAATGCAGGAAATGCACTTATGAAAGAAGAGGAAAGCTCAGGCAGTTAGCTGATGTGGAGGTGGACATGCTTTATCAAAGTATATGTTCAGCAGAGTACAGTGATCGTAGATTGTGTGCAGTGGTCTTACCTGTGCTTACAATATCTGGCTTAACTCTGTAAGACAAAAAAAGAGTGTCATAATTTGGTCCAAAATCAAACAAATCTGCATAGCTACATACAGGGGGTTAGATCTGAATTGACAAGGCATGATAAAGTAATTTTGTGTTTCTGAGGCTTAAGAAAACTTGCAATACTATTTTGGCTAACAGACAACAAAAAGTTGATTTAAAGAATCTCAAATATTTTGAAGGCTTCGATAAAGTAATCAAATGGAAAAGTAAATGTGTATATGCATATATACTACATATGATGTTATTTAGCATCAGGCATTCGTTTAGATTTGTTTCTTTGGTTTTAGTCTTTCCTTGAAGTTTTCTATAAGGTACAAGCAAACAAACAAAATCAAAAGCTGTCTGTCAAGATCAGCTGTAGCAGTCAAAACAAGTTGCAGTGCTAAACAGTTGATAAGAAGCATCATGTATACACCAATGTTTTTCACAGCTTTGAAGAACTCATCTACACTTACCGTATCTTCAGAGAACACCAAGGATATTTTAGAATACAGGTGAGTGACTGTTCTGTCTGTAAAGATTGCATTAAAAATATTTGTCTTGATATAAAAAAGATAATATACATGAAGATGTTACTTTAGATAATATTTCCAAGTTTGCTTTCTTCTCTAATCAGTGTTGTATTTATTACTACATACCAGCTCAGAAGTATCTATTATCTTCGTAGAATTCCTTTAAAACACAAGTGAATCTGTTACTTGTGGACTTGCTGCTTTCTGATTTGACCATCTCTTTTTGATGGCACTGAAGAAAAATGTATCACTTTTGTTACTTGCTGCTGTTCCTAATTAGCTTTTCCTATTTGAAAGCTCTGCCATTGCACCCAACATCTTGTAAGGATATTGCAATATTTTTTATTTAAAGAGACATATCTGTAATTCTGTGCAATTCTGAGGCACCTGAACTGGTAACCCCAGATAATGCCACTCATTATTTGAACAATCATAGGAGCAGTCTGCATTGATCAAATCCCTAGACAACTGAGAGGACACTTCAAAAGGTGTCTCGCTCCTCTGCTTGTAGTAAGACATCCACCAAGACTACCAACAACTCAGTAGTATTTGAGTGGAATGACAAACTTGGTCCAGAAAGGTAACACTGAGTTCTAATATGCTGGTAGTGTCTTGCTTATTAGTGGTTTGGACTGAATACAAACAACACAGTTTCCCATGAAGAATGGTTTGTTGACAAAAATAATCTGTTTTGGACTACAGCCACTCTGCTGGAGTGTGCTGTCACACCTATCAGCCAATAACAACTCAAACATGTTTAGTTTTTTCAAAATAATTTTTTTCTTACAAGGTTTTGCCAAGAGAGTTCTGTTCTTCACATTTTTAAGTCTAATTGTTTTGGCTTACTAAAATAATAGACTGAAATAATATACTGATCGTGGAGAGGAGTTAGACTGGGGTTTTTTAAGTGTCAGATCGAGCCATGAACTTGAACGTGGGTGCAGTAGGTCGATGCTGGCCAGCAGCTAAGCACCCACACAGCTGCTCGCTCACACCACCCCCCTTAGCAGGAAAGGATGAGGGAAGAGAACATGAAAAGCAAAAGTAAGGAAACTCCTAGATGAAAAGACAGTTTAACAGATGAAGCAAAGTTGTGCACACAAGCAAAGCAAAGGAGTTTAGTCACTGCCTTTCATTAGGAGGCAGATGTTTAGCCACCTCCCAGAAAGCAGGGCCTCACCATGTGTAATGGTTACTTGGGAAGACATATGCCAGAACTATGAATGTGTCCACTTTTTCCAAGCTTTTATTGCTGGGAACAGCATCATATAGGATGGTATATCCCTTTGTTCATTTCAGGCCTGCTTCCCTGGCTGTGTCCCCTCCAGCATCTTGCACACCCTCAGCCTCCTCACTGGAGTAGCAGACAGGGAAAAAGACATATTCTCAAGGTTGTGCGAGCACCATCCAGTGACAGCCCAAA
This sequence comes from Heliornis fulica, assembly GCA_013399135.1. Lineage (NCBI taxonomy): Eukaryota > Metazoa > Chordata > Aves > Gruiformes > Heliornithidae > Heliornis > Heliornis fulica. The sequence continues at coordinate 118,649 of VXBZ01010913.1, read as the reverse complement.
CACTGGTGTGTTATCAACACTGTTAGAGTCACAAATTCAAAATATAGCACTGCACAAGCTGCTACAAGAGAAGTTAACTCCATCCCATCCAGACCCAGGATACAGGGGCAGTAGCACCCAGTCCAGACAGGGATGGAGGGAAGATATGGGATTCAGAAAAAACAAAGAAAACACAGGCATGTTTCTCTGTTAGACAGCAAATTGACACTCACCTGCAATCACTGTCACAGCACAGTCTCTGTACCCATCACTGGGGGGGCTGTGCCATGGAAACAGTTCAGTCTGTGGGAGTGAACCCGCACGTTAAAAAGCCATTTGTGAGAACGTTGTTCCGCCGCAGAGGTGTGCCAGACTCCCTGCTTGGCCTCGGGAGTCTCCAGTGCAAACCACAAATCTGAGACAAATGTAAACTCGCTGCCTAAAGTCAAAGCTGGTGCCAGGGACATATGGATCCTGAGGCACGTCCGTGGCCCCCGCAGGTGTCCTCTGGTGATTTTGTAAAACCAATGGCTTCTGCTAGTCACATACTTGTTTAAATCCATTCTTTTAAGTGAGAATTAAATAAGCTGTCCCTAAACTTGCTTTCTTTTTTCAAATAAAAAAAAGGTGGTGAAGGAGGGTAGTGCCATAACCATGCAGCCAAACTGGTGTCCTCAGTTTTTTAAGGGCAATTCAATATTCTGCCACCAAACCCTTGGTAAACAAGAATCCTTCCTCCTCCTGCTTAAGGGACTCCATGACAGGTAACTGCAAACAGGCTTTCTTTTCCTCTCCTCGTAGACCTCTGCAGGTGTTCCTGTGAAGATCTTCAAAACATTAAAGGACTTAATATACACTTATGAAAAGCCGAATCAAGGACTAGTAACAAATCTTCGCTACCCAGTAAAGAAGGCAAAGGCTTCGCAAAGAAGACTTAGGTTCAAGTCAGGAAAAGATGACGTTTATGATGGTGAGAAGTTTAGCTCTTTCTTTGTGGGTTTTTTTAAGATGACTGCATTGATGGGTTTGTGGTAAATAGCTGCTATGTGCCCTCCAAGACCAACCTGCATGGATAGAAGTTCAATGCGCTTCCTTCTCTCTTCTGTTCACTGCAAAATGGGGTTTTTTTCTAGCCCACAGGTTACACATGCTCATCCACCACAAACTAACAAGTTAAAATGGAAGGAGGTACAGAAGGCAAAGCATGATGTTGCCACAGCTCACTCCTTCATGGGTGTTGATGTTTCAAGGCTAGGGAAAGCTGAGGACAAATTTTACCCAATGTGGTTCTGCCAAGCTGCCAGGCCCCTGCACTTCACTGGGAGTTGAGGCTGTCCTTCATCTTTGTTGGCCATGTTGTGATTTGGTGTTATCTTTGTTAAAACATGACTAATTTAAGTCGCTACGTTGCAAATAAGAAGCATATCGCCTTGTGCTCAGAATCGTAGCTTTGGAATCAGAGTTCAGACTCTGGCTGACCTACTAATTTATGCTCACATGTTCCAGGTATAAGGATACAACATCCTTACCTCACAGAAACATTATGCAAAGGGTACAATAAAGATGGAGGTTTTCCCAAAGTGGTAAACTGTGTTTCACAGTTCCATGTCATCTTTACATCCTTGTTTTGCAGAGAATGGACAGGGATATAAATGGTAACTTGTCAGTATCCCTCACGTACTTTTGAAAGCTGTTTTTCATATTACAGTTGTACGATGCTGAGCTGTAGTACCCATCAGGTCACAGACTGCATAATAACCCTGACACTGTTCTAGGTCTTCTGACTAGAAGACGAAGAGCAATGAGCACTGGCAATCCTTTTATTAAGTACAGTTATTGCAAAGGAAAAGGTCTGGGGAGTATCCAGTCTCCTGTGTGATGTATACCTCACAGGTAACACTAGCTAAAATGCAGTTGCATGGGCCAGCCTCTCTGTGCTGCAGCCATACCTCTTGACTGTACATCAGGTACTGGGTTTCTGGGCACAACAGTGCAACAGCTCTCATCATCATGCAAGCATGGTGGGAAGGGAGAACTCCCACCATCACTTTATGCACTCAAGCTGCATTTCTGGGGGTCAGTACAGCAACAATGTTCCTGGAAGGAACAGTAGCAAGAGTTATTTCTTGTGTCCCAAATATTACATCATCACTAAGGCAGATATGCCACATTTGCTCTAATAAGGTTTTTTATGGTATCTTGTCACTGCCACTCCAGGGAGATCAATAATACTGCAGTAACAGAAAAAATCCTATGTAATACAAATTTTATTGTCTTGTTCTGCAATATGGGCTTTTCTAGAAGATGCACAATTAGCTTTGTGTAAACTCACAGGGAAGAAAAACCCTTTCATTTTACTATCAGAATGTTCAAGGTTTTCATCAAAATGGAGGCTTTTATAAATAATCAAATCAGTTTGGAATTGTTGCTGTTAATTTTAATTTAAATGTCACTAACAGAGCAGTCAAAATTTCCCCCTCAGCCTGCTTCATTACGTGGTCACAGGGGGTTAATGTCATGATGGTCACAGTTCAGGTTAATGTCATGACGGTTATCTCTTGGAAATGTAGGCATCACATAAAACACCACAGTGCTTCCCAGAGTAAGCACCATATTTTTCCATCCCAGTCCTTATATTATGTTGGCAGCTGACTTAGTGGCACATACCAGACTGATCACTCCAGTGCTACCAGTGGACACTTTTGAACCTCATTTTGTAGCCCATGGACAACTTGTCTGCTAGTGGCTGCCAGTAGAGGTGCTAGGTTTCCATCGTGGAGATGGAGTCTTATGTATTCAATTTCTGACTTCTGCTCACCCCTCAAAAAGAAATAAAACTAACAAGGTCTAAGAGAGAAAAGCCTTTCCAAACTCTCATTTCCAGGCTTTGAAACTCAAAATAGCTGAGAAAATATTGAGGAAAAAAGAAAATTGCATTATTGATACCTGTCCAGCAACACAGCCACAGGCCATCCTGCTCACCACAGGCTTTCAGAGGAAACATTTGCCATGAAAACATCTGTTTGCTGTTGACTTTTTAATTTATTTCTTTACAGAAATTTATGAAAGCGATTATGTTGCTGTCTTACCATAAATGATCTGCAACCTGGTGATTTGGGAAGCTGCCGTTTCAGGCTGTGCCACAGCACAATGGATCAGATGGGGAGAGCTGCCCGCTGGCCATTCTTTGCTGTGGATCTGTACCTCTGGAATTATAGAACCTTTTGCAGACTGAGAGCAGATGTATTTTCTCCCAGTAGATCGAGTACAAGCTATATTTTTTTTTCCAGCAATAATTATTTTATGACACATTCATGCACTTACCCTTCCCCCTCCCATATATGTATCTGTGCACATATGTATATTTTGTTTTTCTAAAAAAACTGTTCAAGATGCCTACTGCTAAAACGAATGATCTATTAAAAAGCAGTGTTGTGTAAATACAATGAATGTGCATAAAGCAGTAGTTTATGGTAGAACTGACATATGTTGACAAAAAAAGATACATGATTACTGTGGTTTAGCCCCAGCAGCTGCTAAGCACCTTGTGGCCAGTCACTCACTCTTGTCCCTCAGTGGGATGTGGGGGAATATTGGAAGACCAAGGTAAAATGTGTGGCTTGGGATAAGGAGTTTGCTGGGACAACAAAGGGAGAGGGAAATAACAACAGTACTTACAGAAGAATATACAAAGTGGGTGATACACAATGTAATTTGCTCACCACCCAGAGCCCAGTTCCCAGCCAGTCCTAGAGCAGCAACTCCCCCTCTCTGGTCAGCTCTCCTTCTTATATACTGAGCATGACACCATATGGTATGGAATAGCCCTTTGGCAGGTTTGGGTCAGCTGTCCTGGCTGTGTCCCCTCACAGCTTCTGATGAAAACTAACTCTATCCCAGCTAAAACCAGGACAATGATAAAAAAAACTACTGGCATCAAATGAAGCTTAAAAACCTCTAAACTGTTATTTTGTGCATGATTCATGTTACCATTATCCTGCAGTTTGGAATAATTGAGATTAAAACAAGGATGCACTAAATACAACCCGTGAGGCATTGTATGACAACTTTAAATTGGTTTTAAATATTTTTAGTATTAATGAATTATTATTAATGATTCTGGTAGATTAAACAAGAAATGAAAGTTCTACATGCTCGTTGATATGAACACTTCTTTTTAATAGATACTGTCCAAATAAGAAAGCTTACTATACTTTGCTACTGCCATTAGCTCTGTATTATAATGTGTATGGGTTTCTGCTATTTTTGAATTTGCTTTTATCTTACACTTTATTTTAAACATGTAGTTTATACTTTTGCTCTGAACTAGTAGCCTCAGCTATAACTGGAACTCATGTCCTGATTCTCTTGGTCACTAGTACCAACTCCTTGCATTTGCAACCTTGAAGAATACATTTATATTTGTTGTATGTTTAAGATCTTTCACAAACTATTTATGTATTTGTATGGACAATATTTGTTAGATTTCTTTCTTAAGTTTCTTTCACAACATTATTTGTTAAAGGGCTTTTAATTCTTTCAGTGCTTTGGACTTCATTATATATTTAACATTGCTGACATTTTTTGGTACCAGGCTCAAATGGTACTTATAGCATGAAGGAGACAATAAAAAAAAATAACTCTGACATTGCCAAAAATACTAACATATGCATCCAAAAATAATGAATTGACAAGAAAGTAGTTGTTCATTGAAAACAGTACTACTGGAGACAAAAATGAAAGGCAATCCTTGTCCTGGAGAACACACATGCTGATGTGTCTCTATGTGAGGAGTTTCAGCAGCTGCCTGGTAGGTGATTATCACATAGAATCACAGACTGGTTTGGGTTGGAAGGGACCTCAAAGACCATCCAGTCCCAAGCCCCAAGCCATGGGTAGGGATGCCTTCACTAGACCAGGTTGCCCAAAGCCCCATCCAACCTGGCCTTGAACACTGCCAGGGATGGAGCAAGGGACAAGGGATCCTGAGCTGTGCCTTGTGACCCAGCATCTGTGATTCTTGGTTGTGGAAGGATTTCTAACTGGTAACAGACATGTGAACAATCCAGCTTTTGCTGAGATGGTAAAGTGGATGTTAGGGCCATAAACAAGGTTTCTGCTTATCAAGCACCAGTCAGTAAGGAGGAAGAAGAATGTGGAATAAAACAACTCCCAGGTGCCGAAGCAAGAAACTTGAAGGACATCTGTGTCAGGATATACCCACTTGGACACTCGTGTTTAACTGATGAATTGAGTCAGTAGGATGCATGGCTAGTAGTAAAGCACCAATAGTATCACAGCTATAAGCACGTGAATGTAGTTGCTTTTATATATTAATCACTGTTGTACGGACAATAAACAGATTGCAATTAACCATATTGGTGTGCTTTCTGTCCCATGCGCGCCTCCGATTCCTGCATTTCCCAGATCTGGATAATTGGACAAGGACTCTTCTCCCACACCTGGTAGCTGAAAAGACTATTCCTCAGAGCTGACCAGGCCAAGGGAGTGAAGCTGTGATGTTGTTTAGCTGGCGGTTGCTCTGGGAATATGGTACGCTGGAGGCAGTTGTGCTTTGCACTGAGACTTATGAGGCCACAGTGCCTGCAGCTCAGGATGCTGCACCGAGACCTAGGGGTGGATCCAAGCCAACCCTCCCGTGACTTACCAGGCATGACCTCCAAGGCAGTGTGGGAAGGATCAAGGATTTAAAGTAGGAAGCAAGGATCGAGTATAATAATAAAAAAAACACCCCTAATTTACAATACTCAGCTTTGCTGTATCAGAATATATTTGTCCTGTTAACAGTATAAAGACGATAGTATAAACATTCCTACACTTTGTTTTGCAGCCCTCATCCACCAGAAGAAATAAATCTGTGTCCTAGTTCCCAAAGAGGATCGCTCGGGATCTCCACACAGCAGCATCCAACATCTCCAACAGGGCTGCGCTGGCATGCGCGTCCCTGCGTGGACCAAGCGGCGTCGAGCCCGCAGGCCAGCAAGGACCCAGTTCTCACAGAGCCTCAGAGTGCCCCAACGGGGCGGGGGGGCGCCTCACGCCCGTGAAGGAGCGCACCCCGCTCTTGCCGTGCTCTCCCTCCTCTACGTGCCGCCGCGCGGTACGGCGGGGCGCTACGGGCGCGCAGAGCGGGACTAGGGCAGTGAAGCGGCCTGTAGGTGGCGCTGTGCACTGCCCCGGCCGGGGTGATGCGATGGGAGCGAGGCCAGGTGGCTGAAGCTGGTGCGAAGGGCCAGCAGGTTGACGCCCACCGCCGGCATTTTGCCCCGGCGGACGCATCACATGTTTCGTCTCTCTGGCATTGCCTTGGCCCCACTGTCCGCTCTGTCTGTCCTCACTGGGATGACCTAATCCGGAGTCGAGAGGTTTTGTACCCTCTGGCTCTCGGCTCCCCTTGCCGCAGGAGAGGGCAAGCAGCCCCAGGCACCAGCCCGCTGCAGGCTCCCGACACGGGCTACGAAAGGCTGCCATGGGCAAGGCAGAGCGGCACGACTCGCAGGGCTGGCTGCGGGCGCAGGGGAAAGCAGCGGCGGCGGCGGCAGCAGCTCCGATCCGGCCGAGGCTGCCTTCCAGAGAGGGGGGCTGGAAGAATCAGCACGCCCCAACCACTTTCTGCACTGCCTCGGCCGTACGCGACCCCTAAAGCCGGAGGCACCAAACCGAGCGAGTGTACGTACTCGATACTCCCGCTTGGCCCCCAGCTGGTAAATTAGCAGCCGACCTCCCCTCCCTTTCCGTTCTCCTTAAAGCAACATGATGGAGGCGGCGCCTCCCGTCATGCCCCGCGGAGGAGGCGGTGGCTGCACTCCGTCAGTGGGCGTCGCTATCAAAATGGCGGCCTCGGCGGGAAATACGAATGGAGCTTGCTGCAGGCACATCTGAGAGGCTAGTATAGGCGCTATGGATGCTTTGGGCTATATGAAGTCTCTGCTCCTGGCGGCCGCGCAATATCGGGCGGCCAAGACACCGTCCAATGCGGGTCTTCTGCAGCGCAGCCTGGAGGTAAGAGCGGGCCCGGGCTGCTGTGGAAGGAGGGAGACGCGACCGAGAAGGGGTGGGAGGTGACCGTGGCGTTCCCTTAGGCCTGGGGATACAGGTGTCTCTTTTCGGGGCACCTTCTCGGATGGCTCC